>JARHVA010000085.1:752500-877500 GCA_037957365.1 Torreya grandis
AGAGATGGTGATTACATTGAAAATGTAGTCATTAGAAAAAAGGTTAGAATGTTGAAGGGACTGCAAATGATTCAATGTTATAGAAAGGAAATGGTATGGAATTGGTTATTAATTTATCTATACAAACACTTTGAAATCCTTTGGCCCCATAGCTCTCTACACATTTAGGTACTACTTCATGATAAACATCTTTTGAGGGTCATTCCACACCTCCAAATGCATCAGGCCATATTGAGAAAAGATTTTTTGAAGTCCCAATTGATTCTACATGGATGGTTACTACCATGAGATATTTTAGTTTTAACACTCATCGAAGCTTCAGCTTTAGAGTTGAAAGCTGTCAAATAATGGAAATCACCATAGTTTAGTTCTAGTACAATGTAAATGGTAGGCATGCAACAACACTTGTTGATTTGGAGGTTGAATTCCTTGAAATCACCAAAAATTAGGAATGGATTCTTCTTTCTAATTCTTATGCACCCACTAATATTGATATAAAAGCCTCATTGTCAACAAAGACACTTACTCTCACTGTATTTATGACACATAGTTTGAATCATAATGTATATACAAAGGATTCAACTATGGGAAATTATCATTTGAAAACCTCAAAGGGGGAAGCATCAAAATGAGGTAATAGAGATAGAAAATTAAATGATTGACAACATTGATAAGGACAAACTTACAAAATATTTCTCAATGAAGAGCGAATCTAAAGATGATGACATAGCTAAAACTGTGAATAATATGTAGGATATATGTGAATTAATAGTAGAAGAATTGCATGGAATATGGACACAAGGACTTATTAAAAATGATTTTATGTGAAAGTTTTAAGGTGTTGAAACAATGCTTATTTTTCCTTAAAATCCTGTAAAGTGTTGAACAAACTTCAAAAACCTACAATCTTGAAAAAAAATTATATGAAGCATGCATAACATGTAATGTGGACTCTTAAAAGTGTATCTACATGTATCTAAAAATCCTAAAGCCTAAAAACCTTTTGAAAATTCCTCCTCCAATTCTCCACTTGGCATCCATACAAGCAAGGTGGTTTTAAGAAGAATGAGAGTTGTTTTAGGCATCTCAGAGGCATTTTTATTAAATAATACATTGTATTGGATTATTTTGAAGGTTGTTTTGACCACAAACACATGGTTTTATTATGGAGAGTAGTTTTTATTAAAAATAGCTATTTTGCAGCCTTTTTCAAACCTCCTTCAAACTTTTTAAGGATAATTCACAAGTGGATTTGAAGAATAAGGTCATGGTTATGTTCTTGTCATAGGTAATTTTATATTTTTTATAAGAGGTTTCGCAATGACAAGAATAATGGTTATTCTCCTCTTTGCTCATTCAAATTTTTTAAAAGTTCAAGGCAAAGTGAGATGATCTTGGCTTGCCAACAACGGGTTCCACGAAATAAATATTTTGATTTTAATGAGGAATGATTTTGACAGAGCTAATTTTGAATGCAAGCAAGTGGTTTTAGGTCATTGAAAATAATTGTTAACCAAGTGACAATTCTTGACAGCATCCATTGAGCTTGATATCCCATGCATGTTCAAGATGTTCTCTCATCACGTACATGTTCTCATAAATCTTAGAAGGTTTCACACTATTACAAAAGGTTTTTTGTGACCTTGCATGTGTAAACAATGTTTTTAAACATGATATCATGTTTTTCTTGTTCACAACCTTAAAATAGGCCTAAACGATCATTACATACATAGGGAAGTTTTCAAGATAGTTGTTTGATATACCAATCCTTAAAATCCTATATATAGGTTCATATCCACTACACTAGATTCAATTTCATATACACACTTTCTCTCTCTAGTTTTTATCTACAAAAATCTTGTTTTACTTTCTCAAGTTGTTATTTAATCAACTACACCATCAAATATAGAGTTCAAATACATGGGATATGAGCATGTATCTATTCTACATACAGATGTCTTGAACATATCTGATAGAGACATGAAACACATGGATATAGATTATTTTTGGGAAGAATGGATGCTATAAGAACTCTCCTAGGAGGATGAATTATGGATAGTGAACTTGCTAATGTAGCTACATTCCTGGCTTCCAATTAGTGTGAAAAATTGGTACTCACATGTGAAGAGTAATATAACCCTAAAAGTAGAGAGATAATGTATTTAGATAACCAGTTGATAACCATACTAAATATAACCTCTTTAAGCATCACCTTTGGTATTGAACCCCATAATGAAATAATGCAAATCAACATAAACATTACTCAATAGTTCTAGAAGGAAAAATGTGAGAAGTGTGGGAGGATGCTAAGTCAATATTGGTTGATCACTAGAAAAATAATCAATATGAAGCATATACAAATCATAAATAGGTCAAATTTCAAATAAGAACTCTCAGATATGATTACCCTTTTTGAGAAGGGTTTTGAGAATAAAAGAGACAAATACTTTTTTCCAATGGATGTGTATGTTCATGAGTATCGTATGTGCAGGGAATCAATTCATTTATTGGGATTTGATGATTAACGATAATATTCATGAATAATTGATCAAATTGGAATCAATGCAGGAATTCTATATGACTTCATACTTAGTTTATTTCATTACAATCCTCAAGCCTTGGCCTGGTTTGACATAAGTGAAACAAAATATCCCTGACATAATGATATATGACAATCTTCCTCAACTCACTCATGAGAAGGGGAAAACCCATTTTAGGAGAGTAAATGATGCATTCTCCATGATGTTATTCAGATCACTAGATGGGAACCTTGTGGCTAGATTTTCTAATGAGGTAGCTACTTTAATCAGGAAGTATGGAATTTATTTCAACTAGTTTCCAAAATTCATGTATATTCAAGTTAGTGGATTTGAAGGTGTCCCTTTTAGATTCCCTAGGTATCCCAGTGACAAAATTATTCTGATTAAGATTTGTAGACAACTCAATGAAGTGCCCAAGAAATGCACTAGTCAATATACAAGAGGAATAAGCTTCCTTATCGGTCTTGGTTACTTTAGTTTTAAGACACCAAAATATGCCTACAATATTGAAAATTTATTGGTATAATTTATAATGTATTGAAAAACTAGGAGAATTGGTTTTGATATCAAGGGTTTTGTGATAAACAACCTCAGAATGGGTTTTAGCTACCCTCATATTCCAAAATTAAAGATTATTGGGAAGAATGTGAAGATGATTTTGAATTTATAAAGAGACATTGGTCAAGGATGACATTGAAAGAGATGATGTCTTTAAGACTTGATTAGTGAAAAATAAACTTTAAAAAATGATGGGAGTGACATTATAGAAAAAAAAGTTATGAATTTCTTCTATGAAAAAATCCAAATCACATCCATCCCTCTGATCAATTGGTCAATAAAATAATTAACAAACATTATGGAATGAACATAATTCATGATAGATATAATAAGATAATGGTATTATAATAAAGTGAGAGAGCTTAATTTACGAAGTTGTTCAAAATATGAAGGAACTTCAAAAAGGCAATAATAAACTTATTATGCTTTATTTGCTCAGTATTCAAGCACCAAAATCTTCATAAAGAAATCAAATTTGGTTATTACAAGTGGAGGATATGGATAAGATCCCAAAAAAAATAGATTTACTCAATGAACATGTGAAGATGATCCTTCGAGGAAAAAGCTCTAGATCAAGAGACCAAATCCATATACCACTCCAAAAGTCACACAAGAGATGGATCCTTCAGTATTGATTGACAACACTACTCAATAGTTTTTGGATATAGAATGAGGTTCAGTCCCTTTTACTACCATTTCTCTTCCCATCAAGCACTTGCATCCTCATTCCTTCCATTTTCTCTTTCACTTCCTCCATCTTCTTTCCCCTCTCTGTTTCTACCTCCACCTCTACCTCTATTTTTTTTTGTGTAATAATTTGTTTTTCACACATATTTAGTTGAACCTAGATCCATTATTGAATCACCCTTTCACCAGTCATCATCATCAATTCCCTTGGTTTCCATAAATTCTCAATTGGCTAGTTCATAGGGAGACATGTCTTCTTCATGGGTTCAATAGATTATCAGCGAGAAAAAGTCTTCATTCACACCAGCTAAGGTTGATATTGATGTATCACCAGTCTATTACAAGGTCCTCAAAATAAAAAAATTCTAGTACTACTTTGAGGTTGATGATTGACCCTTCAAGTACATAGTTTTTGGAAATAGCAAAATTTGTGTGGAGAAGAATCAGGATGAAATGATTTTAGTTGATTACAACATTCACAGAATTAATTTGGGTGAATCAAACCTTGAAGATAACACTCATAATTTCAAAGTGATTAAAACTAAGTTGATTCAAATGACAAAAGAGGGAATGTATACTCAATAATAGTTAGAAGAAAAGGTATGTGTACTTTCAACATACATCAAATAGATCTTGAATATTGGTGAAACTTCTAAGAGTGTGATTTCTACACCTACATCAACTTCTTCTCTAGTAAGAATTCTAATTTTTGAATTTGTCGTTGATAAATAAATGATTGCCAAAATTGATAAATATAGAAATCATGGTAAAGTGATGGAATCCTGGGTCAAAAAAATTCTTCTTGAAGGTTTTAAGTTCCTTGATGAGAATTAAAGAATTTATGATCTCATTAATTATAGTCAGAAAAAAAAAGTTGAAGAAAAAGTAGTTGCATAGAGAGAGCTTGAAATATAGAACAAATTTATTAGATATTTGAGATACATGGTCACCTTGGATGAAAATTATTTGGTCTCATGAGTGCCTAGAATGTATTCTTGACAAAATAGAAAATAATTATTCATGTTTGTGGGCTCAATGCATAGACTAAAATATTTGTGCTCTAGATGAAGTTTTGGAAGTCTTGAAATAACATGGGAAAGATTGTGATGAGGTAAAATCTGAGGTACGTGCCAACATTTGGTCAATCCATTGTGACCTATAGAACGAGGATGAATCAAAAGTTTGAACAACTACAAAATTGAAAGAGCACTTTCAGATGTTGATAAAAAAGGAACTATTTGGAGTAGATACATTCAATAAAGGAGAAATGAATAAATTAAGTGGTATTCGTAATGAAATTAGATACCTCACACTAAAATTTCCAAAACTTTTCAAAAATAGTGAAGAATCTACCAATGCATCATCCAAAAGGCTCACACGATTAAATCATACAGTTGTTCCTACAAGAGAAGGGATTGTCTAGGCAATTCAGAGGTTTAGAGTATATAGGTTCTATTCATCCTAATAGAGGGAATAAAAAATTGTTGTCACATTAGAAAAAGGTCATACTCATCAAAAGGACTTATATCCTTCTCATAACCACTAATAGTCTCTTTTTGTCTTTCCAAATTTCCATTTCTCCATTGCACTTTTTGTATAACTTATAAAGGTTGTGTTTTACCTTTTTAAAGTCATAAGTGATAAAGTAATTGTAAAATAGAAACTTCTTACTCAAAAGGTTGTTATGAAGGTGGTTACAAGGTGGTTACACTTATTGTAAACTATAAATAGGAGTTTTGAGCTCATTCAAAAGGTTTCCTGATAGTTGAACATATTTTTGCAAAGTGGAGAGTAGAGTTTTTACTTTCAGCTCATATAAGAATCAGTAAAAGGAGAAATTTTAAAGACTTTGTGCTCAAAATCTCCCTGAATGGATAACATATGTGTGTATATTAATATTTATTATTCTTCTTCTTTTGAATGTTGCTAAATTTCATTGTTAGATAGCAAGTATACATGAAATTTCAAGTGTGGAATTTCTCTTGAATCTGCATTAATATTTTTTGTAATTGTGAAATCCTGGAGGGCTAAGAATATAATTTTTATCTATTCTTTTGAGGAAATACAGATTTTTTTATCACTTTTTATTATTCAATCTCTCTGGTGTATGTACTTTGTTTCTATGATCATAATATGTCTTTCCCATCCCATTTTTATGATAGATATTTTCTTTCTTAAAATCCTCCTTTTTGGATTTTTTTTGTGATTTTTTGTGTTTGGCTAGCTAGAACAATCTTTTCATCTTTAATTATTTTTGTATGCTTTCTTTTCCTCCACCATTTCCTCCTTAAATTTCCATTCTACTACCTTTTCATACTTTTTGGTTAAAAGTGCAACCTTATGCAAAATATCATTTTTTTTTGTAAATAATTTCCCTTACGGCATCCATTTTGGTTTTCAATAAAGTTAGTTTCGCTTGCTAATAGGAGAGGGACTTTGTCCCATGACTATCGACAACAAACATCTAATTTTTCCTTCTAAAAAATTTTCATGCCAACATGTAGCATGCCAAAACATGGAGATTTCATTCATGCTCCATCACATGAATTGCATCCTATCACTACTCCATGGCATTTTTCTATCTGGGCATTTGATCTCATTGGCAAGATCAATACCTCTTCTTCAGATGTCCATAAGCACATCATAACATCCACATAATACTTCACTAAGTAGGTGGAATCCATGCCTCTCACCTACATTATTGGTAATAAAATATTAAATTTTTCATCTTAATCATATCTTTTTGACTATGGTATCTCATCAATTATCATCTCTAACAATGGAAAATCCTTCAAGAATAAAGATGTCAAGACTTTTTGTAAGCATTTTTATATTCAACATAAGTGGTCCACACCATACTAATTGCAAAGTAATGACCAAGCTGAGGCAACAAAAAAAAAATTTAATCAAAATTATTAAAAATATCTTCAATGATACTAGTCATGATTAGCATCTACAACTTTATCCTGAACTATGGGCTTACCACACAAGTATTCTTACTCCAATTGGCACCTCCCTACTCATTGGTCTTTGATGTTGAATCCATATTGCTAGTTGAGATTGAATTTCCCTCTTTGTGCATCTCAATACAAGGCCTCATTTGACTAGGATCTACAACTTTATCCTGAACTATGGGCTTACCACACAAGTATTCTTACTCCAATTGGCACCACTCCCTACTCATTGGTCTTTGATGTTGAATCCATATTGCTAGTTGAGATTGAATTTCCCTCTTTGTGCATCTCAATACAAGGCCTCATTGATGAAGAAGAATATAAAGCTAAATGACATCACGAACTCTCGGATGAAAAATATCTTAATTCCCTCAATCACTTGAATTACTATTAGAATTGGCTATGCTATCAATATAAAAATAAAGTCAGGCCAAACAAATTTGAAATTGATGATCTAATCCTAAAATATAATCAAAATAATACTAAAGCATATCAATAAAATAAAGTAAAGTTTGAGCCTAATTATCTTGGACCCTATATTATCATCACCTAATACAGTTTAGAAGCTTACAAACTAGCTACACATGATAGATAGGAGATGGATGAACCAATGAATATCATGCATCTGAAAAAGTTTTATACTTGAATCATGTCCATACCATTCCATCAATCATATCCACAAAAATCCTAAATATTAAAAAAAATAAAAATAATAAAATTAAATGAAAAATAAAAAACCATTCATCTAATGGTGAAAATCATTCGTCACATTAAAACTCAGAGGTCATCATTGAAGCATTTGTTGGGATCACGTCATTGTTTAAGCAATTGATGAGATTAAATGGAAAGATTTTAATAATCATCACGAGACAAAGCTAATGATGAGAGTATTCGGTAAAAAAAATCACATGCAGATGAAGAGGTCATTGTTGAAGCATTTCTCATCGTTGAAATAGAAATATTTTAATCACTCAAAGCAAAACAAAGGCAAAAATTCAATTCGCATTAAAACTACCCAATTCTAGTAGGGCTCAGCATTTTGAACAAGTACACTTTTGTATTGTATATCTAAAACTTACAGATAAACGATTACACCAAAAATCATAAACATTTTAAGTACAATTTATGGATTTATTTTTTTACTTAGTAATTACAGATTCTTTTCTTTCTTTTTTTTTCCATATATTTTTATTTGAAATATGTTTTTCTAATAGTATCATTATGCTATTATGGTTACTATTCAATATAATAATATATTTTACATCTTATTTTATATTATGATAGGGTTGCCCTGGTTAATCACAAAAAATTATTACGAGTACCTACCATGATGTTATATGTTGGCACTCTTATATTTATCATATTTTAGATCATAAAATATTATCTGTTTTTTTAGTTAGACTGTATCATATATAAAGTGAAAATTTGATTAGAATGTTAAAATAGAAAAAAATCATGTGTGTACATACATACATCAATTTCCATGAGTACATAAAAATATACATATACAAGGCATCATGGTCATCTATACATCAAAATTTTATATACATCATCCCAAGGTTCATGACTAACTCTGGCCCTTTGGAGGTGGATCTCTCCTAGGAGAAGTATGTAACGATCTAGTTGATGTCTAGTTGTATGAATAACCCCAAGTGCATCAAATATCTACATAAGTAGGTTCTCTATAATTGGTTGGACTACCTACTCATATAAACATTGGTAATACTGAGCCTTTCAAGCAGCTCTCATCATCCTATCTCCCACCTAATCCATCCCTTATACTGTGAATACATCTAGTGCAATCTCTCTCAATTCATAATGTTTATGCCTCTTCATCTCTAGTGGATAGTGTTGCGATCAACTGAGTAACCTATCCATTACTCATTTAAAGTGTTATTGTCAACCTTGTAACCTCTCCATCACTAGTAGCCAATGTTGTTGTCAACCAAATAATCTCTACAGTCAAGGAGGAAATTTTTCTATCCCTATCTGTTAGCCCTACAAATATGTCTATTTAAAAAGGCCCAAAATCATCACCTATACCTTCTCTTATCTTAGCCACCATCACTAACAAATTTGAGCTTAACTAATATTGAATGGTCGCTCTAGACATCATCATAATCATCATTCCTGACTTACCAGGGGAGTCTATTATCAAAATATATGCCTAACCTCCTCCTTCATCACCATGCCCTCTGTCACCATCCCCATCTCCATCCCATCTAAGGGCCCCCATGACATCCTCCTAATACACCTCTTTTTGTGCTAGTACCCATATGCCTAAATCAGTACCTGCATCCTCTTGGAAAAGCTATGAGATGACATTACTATCTATGTCAATCATGTTAAACGTGTCTATAATCATGCATCATAGTTAGCCATCACCCCTACATTTGATATCACTATCTTATAGTCCCACTGCATATAATCCACTACATCAAAATCAACCATAGTCCTTGCTTGATCAACCAAAAGACCCCATTATCTCCACTACCTCATCACCATAGCATAAAAGTGTGGCCCCTGAATAATGGTCACATGGGGTGCTTATGGTCAGCTTGGCTGCAATCATCTAGGTTTATAAAGAATCTATCATCATTCATCCCTTTTTTAGTCATTCACACTGATGTCCACAATCATTTACAATTATTCATCATTCATCATTCAAATATATATCCAATCTCTTTCAGTCTGTAAAATCCTTCATCAACATGATCCATCATCATTAATCCATGCAATTGATAGACTCTTTGAGCTACAAGTAATCAGTCACATCTAAGCTTGACACTTATATTCCCTTGCATAAATTATTTCTTAGGTAAATTAAGCATGTATCTCATGAAATTTGACTCCTAGTCAATCAATTAACCAATCGATCTACCATCCAATCCAAGTTTATAGTTTTCTCCGACATGCATCCTTGCGTAGGATACATCTAAAGCTCTTGACTTCTCTCATCATCTAAAGTTTATGGATTGCCATTTCATATGTCATTGATTAGGGTACATCTATAGTTTTAACTTTATCCATCTCATTCCATTGCATATGTCTTTACAAAGGGCATCATCAATCCAAATATTGATCAAGTTGTAGCTCATTGAGTGACAGCATTGCATTATATCAAATCATTTCCATCATATCAATTATATCCAACACATCTATTACATCTGTTACCTCCATCCCAACCCATTTTATCCTTTCTATCCATGCATCCCATCCCTCCATTTCTATCAAGTGGTCACCTATCTTGTTCCTCCCTGCATGACCCCTTAAGGGGGCATCAGCTATTTTAACTAACTTACTAACATATGCAACCTTTTTCATATTTTAAAAGTGATTACTCCATTAAGTCGCAATGCCATTTCAAAGAGGGGTAAAATGTATATACCTAAAACCAATCTCTTCATTATTTAATATCATCACACACTAAAACCACCATCCTAACATTCTCCTCGCATATCTTATATCACACTAACCATATTCCTCATCCCATCACCCTTTACACCAATTAATTACCTATATTATTATTCTATCACATCCGCTAAGCACACTTATATAATATTTAAGAATTTAAAATTCCTCCCTAACTACCACCTCTAAATCTCCTACAAATCACCCTCTAATTTCCCATCTAAATCTCCACATTATATTCATTAACTACTCTAACTAACTCTAAAAATGTATATCCTTCCTTGAGACTTGCACCACCCTTCCTAGAATTTTTTATGAGTTTTTAATTCGTAAACACTAACCACCAAATCCTCTCATCCAATATCAACCATTGATATTCATCATCTTTGTCCAATTCTCCATCATTGATTTCTCACAAATGGCTCTATAAATTGAGAGCTATACCCCCATGCAACATATATTTGAAATAAATAATGCCATCACCTTGCCATTTCAATCAACTATAAATCAATTCAATAATCTATAAGCTAAAGTACATTGAAAATACTAAGCCAACTAGAGTAACCCACATCCATTGTCAAGCATTAAGCTTCTCAAGTCCATTTTGAGCACATCCATGCATCGAAGAGGAAGAATTCATTGACAAATTTGAGGTATAATACATTTTATTTGTGTTTAATTTAGTTATATTTTGGATTCTTCTTCCTTTAGCTTAATTTGAGATTTTGTAATTATAATTTAGAGTAGAGATTTTGAGTGCATTTCATTGTTCCTAGCATAATACTCTCCTTCCTTTGTCATATCAATCATTCCTTACAATCAGATAATAAATGAACTAAACTTTAATCATGAAATAAAAAATTCTACAAAAACGTATTTGTAGTCAAAATTCAACATGAGAAGCAATGCATACCAACATGTTACAACTTTCATGGAAAGTTATATGTACAGGAGAAAGAGTCATCTTTTAAGAAAATTATATGGAAAATTATATCTGTGTTAAACTGTGCTAACACTCACCTACGAATAAAATTGTTAAAAACCCCATCTAATAATATTATTAGAATTTATGTAAACAATAAGAACATAAACCTATAATAATATAATAAGAACCTAAACCTCCACATTTTTTTAGTATATTAAAATTTTACTTATTATATTTAATTTAATTAGCATTCATTTGATGTATAAAAATAATTTTGAGGGTAAGTAAATCTAAACATCTAGAAATTTAACTTTATTATTTCTTTTAGTATAATAAAATCTTACTTTTATGATATTTTATATAATTAACATTGTTTGAATGTAGAAAAATAATTTTAAAAACTAATAAATGTAACTATCTAAAATTAAATAAATTGTATATGTATGTTAAATAGTATTAATACATGTAGATTTAACAATCATCAATAAATATATATATATATATATATTTTTTTTTAAATTATATATTAATATTAGAATATATTAGGTCTTTAAGAGGCAACGATGTCTCCAACGGATCAAAAGTAAATAAAATTATGCTTCACTTTTACATGGTAACAATATATGTTTTATTCTATTATCTTCTTTACAATTTTGTGTAGATTAATATTTCACATGTTTTTAGATTATAGTTTTGGTGGAATATAAAATGTTAAGACTGTGCAGTTGATTATATATATTAGTTTTTGATATTTTATTTATTTATATATAGAGATCGAAAGTTTTATAATTTAATTAGTGAAGATGATAGTTTGTTATACTATTTACTAAAATACAAATCTTTTTAGATTTTTTATATTCAAATGAAAAAATTTAAAACATAAATAAAAAGATAGATATGTAATTTTGAGCTTTTCAATTACAAGAGAAAATCTAAAACATGAGTTAATGTTCTAGATTATTACAATTTATTTAACACCTAATATTTTTTTTATTGACTATTGCTTTACATGCTGATCTTAAGTTAATACCCAAGGTCTGAGGGATATCAAATCCATCAAATTCCATGTCATCTCTTAGATTATGATAAATTTTGTAATATCAAAAATTGATCTCGTAATTTTTTTGTGAATCAAACATCTTCACTAATTGAACTAAAGATCATTCAAAACTCTTAATTTTTAAATTTGATATAAATCACTAAATATTAATAAGTCACATGTTTGATTCAAAAAAAATAATTAAAAATTAAAAATTCTCTTACTATAAATTCTAAAAACTTTAGATCGATAATTTATTATAAATTAGTGGATCATATATTTATTTACCAACTTTTTATTTATTTATTTACCATATTGAAATTTAATTATAATAATTAATATAATTGTCATTGGTTTGATGTAGATTTTTTTTTTGAACGCTAGTATGTGTAAACGTTCTAAATTAAATTAATATGTAGGCTAATACATGCAAACACCGAAAAGTAAATATACAAAGAAAACAATAGAAATTTAAATCTATTACTTTTTTTTTTCTTCTAAGTATAATAAAATTTTACTTAATATTTAATATAATATTGGTTTGATCTAACATTTTTTTGTTTTTGAGTATAATAAAATCTTATTAAACATTTAATATAATATTAGTTTGATCTAAAAAAGTAATTATGAAGGCTAGTATATGTAAACACTTAAAATTAAATAAACTTTATATTTATATTAAAATGCATGTTATTTAATATTTACAAACAAATTTATTTTTGTAATTATATATATATAAACAATAGGACCTTAAACTTATAATAGAAACTTAATTTTGCTACATTTTTTTGAGTATATTAAAATCTTAAAAAAATAATTTTAGAGGCTAGTACATATAAACATCCAAAATCAAATTGATATGCAAAGAAAATAATAGGAACCTAGACCTATTACACTTTTTGAGTATATTAAAATTATATTTATAATATTTAATATAATTAATATTGGTTTGAAGTAAAATTTATTTTGGATATTAGTGTATATAAATTATTAAAAAAAAATAGACTTTATTTTTATGTTAAATAATGTTAATATATGGAGACTTACCACTCACCAACAAATAAAATTATTTAAAAACTTATCTATTAACATTAGAACATATGTAAATATTATTTTTATTTTTTATATAAAAAATATTTTAAATATATTATGTATGTTTATTAACTTACATTGAATATAAATTATTAAAATTAAATAAATAAAAAGGTTGTACTCATTTTCAAAAAATCTATATATTTAAAAAATTTAATTTATTATTTTATATTATATCAATTTATCTATTATTTTATAATTTAAAATTTATTTTATTTATATATAATTAATAAAATTTTATGCTTATTCCATGTCAATAATAATTATAAGATAAAACAAATTCTATAAATTATTATATGCACACAAAAAAATTATCAATTCAAGAACATATTAGGAAACATACAAACTCATATTTTTATATTAATATTTTTTTATAATACACTTCTAATTATAATATTTTATTATAAGATAAAGCAAATATTATAAACTGTTATGTGTATAAAGATTTTTATTAATTCAATAAGATTTTAAAAAATATAAAAACTCATATCTTTATATTAATATATTCTTTATAGTATATTTCTAATTAAAATATTTAATAATAGTGTTATATGAAATATAATTGACAATAATTTTAAAGTAAAATAAATCTTATAAATTATTATATGTACAATTTTTTTTAATCAATTTAAAAGCATTCTAAAGAATATACAAACTCATCTTTATATTAATATACTCTTTATAATACACTTTTAATTATGTTATTTATCTCTAATTATTATATGAAACACAATTGATTATAATTATAAGAGAGAAAATAAATCAAATAAACTATTTCATACACATAAATCTTTATCAATTCAAAAACTACTAGTAACATGAAAACTCATATCTTTATATTAATATACTCAATATAATACACTTTTAATTATAATATTTTATAATAGTATTATTCACTTCTAATTACACTATTCATTAATTTTTAAATCTACTTTCATTTGTGGCATGCTTTATTTTAAATATAATATTTCATTACATATTATTTATTATTTTTAGAATTTTATAAAATTAATAAAATCATGTTTTAAAATTTATATTATAAAAAAATAAAAATTTAATTTTTTTTTTAAATTTCATTAAATTTTGTATCATATATTTAATTTTTTATAAATATTAATATTATTATTTTATCTTATTTAAAAATTTCATTTTATAGTACTAGTGAAATGTAGGTGAATGGATAAAATAGTTTGGTTATTTTAAGTTTTACTTAAGTTCAAATCTTATTATGATAGCTGAGATCAGATATAACTGTCAATAAGCCCATCAAAAAATAAAATATAATTTTAAAAAAAATCACCTCCAAATTTTTAATTAAATATTTTTGTATCAATATTAATGATCCATCTTTAAAAGAATGAACTATGTTAAAAACAAAATAAAAATTCTGAGAAACATAAATAAATAAGTTGATAAAATACTAGTAAAATTTATGAGATGTAGGTGTATTAGTTAAGAGACTTGGTTGTGTCTAGTCCTATCTAAGTTAAAATTTTGTTATAACATAATAAATTAGTAATTTTGGTTGAAGTTTATCGATTTATATTCTAAACTGATTCCGTTGACTCCAATTAAAAATTGATCCGTTCCAATTCATAATTCCAATCAAAATCATTACCTTATGAAATTAAAAAACATTCCATTAATAAATAAATTGAGTTGCTACTTTTGACAAATATGAAAGCCACGTTTGTATGTTCCATTTACTGAATTAGATATGTGCCCATTTTAATAGTCTATGGCCACTCCAATTTCCAACGTAAGCTCAGTAGTTGTGTATGCTCAGCTGCTCCAAATCCAAGAGTTTAAATATGAACATCAATGGATGATTGGGGAAATATACGACACTTTAGAGGTAAGATTTGAATTGGTCGTATAAATTTAATCGTATTTGGCATTAATAATATCTTTATCATTTATATTTATAAAATATTAGGTTATCGTATTTAATATAAATTTATTTTACTTAAGATTTCAAAAAAAAACAAAATTTTTTTTAATATTTGTATTTTGATAAATAGTAAGACAATACCTTTTACATCATCATTTTCAGTGTTAAATTACAATTCACTTAATTAATAATTTTATTTTATTTGTGTGATAAAAAAAAATTATTGAGAGATATATATTTTTTTGTTTGTATAATTATATATATATATATATATATATATATATATATATATATATATATATATATATAAGATGGTATTAATCTAGATTTTATTTTATTTTAAGTTTAAAATTTTTTAATGGGAAAAAGAGGAATTCCAAATTTTACCTTACTAGTAAGACATTATATTTTTTTATCAAATTCTTTAAGCATAAAGAAAAAAATTCTATATAATCTTCAAATGAATGTCAATTTTAAAAACAATCACTAACTGTTAACATCTCACATATATTACAATACACCACCACCATTTTTTTATCATTATAAAATACTTATCAATGTAAAAAGATATATTATAAGAAGATTGTAAGGGCTTTAAGAAAAAAATATTGCTAAGATCTTTAGGAACAAATTTCGGGTGTAGCTACTAATCCATGTCTTGTACGATTGATTGAAAAACAGTTTGGATATGTATTGAAAGGGAAAAATAGTGGCTATAAATTTGATAATATGAGAAGCTTACAATTAAATGAGGGAGGGTTGTGAAAAAGTGTTAGAGAAAAATTATATTAGAAAGATTTCCTTTTAAGTAAAAGGTCAACGAATTTAATAATAAGGAAGCAGCTAGATTAAGATCATTTGTTATCAATTATTTGGAAATAAAATTTAGAAATAATGGAATACTTAATCAATATGAAACTTTTCAATAAAAACTTCATAAAATTAATGTATCTCAATTTTTTTAAATAAATATATTTCAAATATTTATATTATTAAATAAAAGGTCTTAAAAATTAGTTGATTTATACAAATGTGTCTCACTTTATTGATTTAGTTAGATAACTCAAAAGAAAGTAGTCTACTATTTTTATGTTTTGATCTACATTTACATTCCATTTTTTGACTGGAAATGAATGGATTAATTTGTATTTTGCATTAGATAGTTTCAAATAAATTATCTCAATTATGAACCATTATTAATAACTAAGAACTTAAATTCTAATTGATAAAACTATTTTTTTTTAAAGCTAATTAAAACAAAGAATCTTAATAGACTATACAATAAATGTTCAATGATAACAAATTATTTAAAATTGGAAAGTATTATACTGTTAATATTGAAAGCCAACCAAATGTTTTGTGAAGCACGTTTTGGATTCAAAATTAATTATAAAATAATGTTCAAGTAACTATAGAAATTATTAATTTTATATGCAAAATGAGATTCAATTTTACCATTTAGTGATAGCACTACTAATTATTAAAAATTTATTTTTTTATAATAATTTTGTCAACGTCCACGTCAATATGTTTAAAAGCTTAATAAACAAAAGAATACATGTGACATGGTGAAGAGAAGCGTTTCATAATGTGAAAGTGAATATTATTTAGCAACTCATTGTCCATATACTTATAATAGTGCTCTACTTTCACATTGTACTTAAAATTCCTTAGTCTTTGGCAATGGTATATTTGTGGGAGAGTTAGAAACAATATATTCTTATTATAATTTTCGGCATTAAAGTTCTGTAACAAGATTTCTTATTTTTTAATATATGTGTTTTTCATGGATATTTTGAAATAATTTATATTTTATTTTTCTTAAATAGAAATCTACTTATTTTTTATCATGAAATTAATAACTCAGTTTCTTAATGTTTTATTACAATGATAAAGTATTATAAGTAATATCATATGTCAATAGGTTCATATCATACATTAACTTTAAATTATGAAAAATTATTTGATTTACATGACCAACACCCATTCAAAAAGTGTCTATAGCTGGTAAGGTGGCAGAACTCCACATTGCATGTGTTGAATGAATCAACAATACAATGTCACTGATATTGGGGCAAAACATTAAGGTTCCAAAGTGTATTTTGTAGCTTACATTCATCCATGATACTAATATGTTGAAAGTTTTATTATATTTAGTATAATACACTAAAGGGCCCATATCATACATTGACATTGGATTTAATGCAACTATTTGGATTTACATGACCTGCACTCATAGCAAAGAGGTTTGTAGCTTATAGGGTGGTGACATATTCTATTATCCATTTTATATTGTCAAGGGTGAACAAGGAGGTCATGATAGTTGATTTTATTGTGACAGGGCTCCATGTCTCATGTGCAGTTCAAATCAATGACGCAATGTGATTTTGGGGTAAGACATTGGGGTCCTATCATCTATCTTTTAGCTTCCATTCATCCATGATGCCAATATATTAACACCTAGATCAGTTAAATCAAGATTAATAACATATGAAAATGCCATACTCAAACCCCTAAAATAAAGGGTAAGGTCGTAAAAAACATGAAAATAGTAAAATATGTCAAGGTGATATGAGTGGTGATTATGAGGAGTAATAACAAGGTATCTCAGGGGATATTGTACAGGGTATATGTATGAAGTTGGGGGATAATTATGTGGACATACCCTATAATACGTACATGTTATTCATAGTATGGCTCGATAATTATCGAGCTATAACACATAAGCATTATGGTAATGTGTATGCATTACTTGTGTAGTTTTTAAAAAAAGGCCAAACACTACCACTTCGCATTTTTCCAAATCCTAAGTATTATTCTACAATCGCATTTCTCCTCCAAAGACCTCAAAACTCACCAGAAATCCATTACAAAGCTCAACACATCATAAACTTCATAATGCCACCATGTAGACAAGGTAAGTGATCAAAAACTACACCTATTAACCTTTTATTTTACTATTTTTATTTTTTACATTATTTAATTTATAAATTATTTGTTTGAAATAGACCAATCCACTACAAGAGACCATAACCATCCTCCTAACCCTCCACTTGACCCTACTAATCCTGTGGCTAACCCTCCACCTAACCCTCCTAATCTTATGGCTAACCCTCTATCTAACCCTTGTAACCCTCATATTCCTCCACCTAACCCTCCTACAATTATACAAGATCCCCCAAGCAACCACGAGGATCTCGCTTAACACATTATGGAAAATAAAATTGAAATTAAACAAGTAATCAGGAGAATAAGGGATCCCCCATCCACCAACACCCATCACAACTATCTATCCAATAATCTAGAGTTAGTATTAGGTCAAGTTGACTTGATAACAAGTCAAATTAATAGATAAACATCATATCAAGATAATTGTAGGGCTTATGATGTTGAAAAATTGTCAGCATGTGAGGTCAAAAATATGAAAATATAAAAAGCAACCATTTATGAATTATTCACTCATCCAACCACCAATGCACCATTTCAAACAATTGCTAAACATTTCCCAATCCATAGGTGTCAACGCAATTTGATCAAAGCCAATTTATGAGACCGATGATGGATGGTGTTTAATTATCCACTATGTAACAACCACAAGGTTCCATTGTATTTTTTAAATAAACTCTACTATGAGTCTATCCTTAATTATATTCTAATTTTTTTTATTATGGTTAGTTTTAGGGCTAAGGGAAAGGCTCTGTGTAGGATTTACCAATTGCACATCATGTACTTAATCGACCTATAGAGATACCTACCAAAAATACACTTCATCCCAAGATCCCCTCTATGGTGAAGGATGTCATGGATATCGACACTCTACATGTGCTTAGTGCACTTACTGATACACTCATTCAACATACAAGTAGGGTTTTAATGATTGATGCTAGAAATATGCCACCTAGTGTGTATACCTGACCCCATCTTTATAGATCTTATGGAACTATATATACTAGACCTTCTGATAATGATGGTGTTGGTGGTTTAAAGGAGTTTGATGATATAGCCTTGAGTGAAGAGTTTTTGGCATGCACATTTGGTGTGCAATCATCAGCCACTACATGGATGCAGGTATCTTTTATATAAATATCATGTAAAATTTAAGATATATTTGTAAATTTAAAATCTAAAAATTAATTTAAATAGAAAATTAATAATATATATGTGATTTTTTATGTTATATGAGGAGACATTGCCTTCATCATCATAGTCCACGTTTACAAGATTTCATCTTACATAGCCATTGTTTACATATATGGAGCCAACTGGTAGCCCATCCACTACTACATTTGACTATGTTAGCATAACACCTTTTACTTATACAGAATTAAAATTTTGAGTTAATCTTACACTCTTAGTTTAATAAAGGATAAAAAAGTGCCATATATCTTTGATATTTTACATAAAACTAACTGAGGTCCCTTATTTGTTTAGTTGATGTCTCAAGTAGACACTCTTCCATCATTGTAAATGGAGACAACTGCTAGCCCATCCACTACTACATATGTCTATGTTAGCACGACACATTTTACTTATATAAAGGTAAAAATTTTAGTTAATCTTACACTCTTGGTTTAATAAAGGAGAAAAAATTATCATATATCTTTGATACTTTATAGACAACTAAGTGAGAAGTTATTTATTCAATTGATGTCTCGATTAGACATTCCTACATCACTTTGAGTGGAGATAGACATAGTAATTAATGCAACAATGTCATCTGCACAGGCCCTCATAGAGGTACATATTAACTTGTGATTTTAAATTGTAAAATAGATTTTCTTAAATAATTTTACTACATACTTTCTCAAAAAATATAACTTATATGAATGTATTGTGTATGTAGGGTTGTAATATGACATCTGATAGTCCTATTTAGATGATTAATAGGGAAAATTCTCATATTTATTTCTCATTTCAAACACCACTGATCCAATTGAGTGTCAAAATTAGATTAAGAGGGACCATGAGATTACAGTAAGTGCATCTTTAAATTTTTTTATTCTATTTTCAAATTAATTTATTAACATGGTTGCATGTATTTTATGTTAATTTTGTAATAATACTTATATTTGAATATGATTAACTACAAGTGAGTTATGAGCATAGGACCCATAGTTGGAACTTGGAGCAATCCAAGCCATTCAAGGGATCTCCATCTACTAGCAGTGCATCTCACGGAGGGTCTTCTTCTATGAAGGCAAAGAGAGGGAGGTTATTTAATGATTAATACACATATTACATGTACTTTTTTGTATGCCTATATGACAATGCACGCATATTTTATATTCCTATAATGCAGTCTATGTACTATTTACATTGTACATGTGCCTATATGGCATTCACCTGACCTTCTATTACATTTTTATTTTGTAAGCCTTTATGGCTTTTATTATTGTATTGTAAAACTAATTTATGAGAAATGAGGTTTTTTTTTACGCCCATTTCCAAAAATGAAGTTTAATTTTTGACCATTGATCCACATTTGATAATTTTAGGTGTCTAGAGCACCTATAATGCCCCTGAGTCTATCCAAAGTGCCCCTATGAATATAGGACCTTTATTTTAGTATTTTCCAAGTCAAGATGCACCCATTCTCATGTTCCTTCTTTAAATCACTTTAACTCATTTGACATCAATTTTGTCACACCAATATGGTCCTAATTGAAACTAATTTTTTATATTTATACAAGCATTGTAGTTCATTTAGTACAAATAATAACTGAAAAACACACTGAGCATTCGTAGATAATTATTAATAACTCACAAACATTCTAGAGAGATAAAAAAGTATAAGTGAATTGATTGTTTTTCAAAGATGGAATTTCCCATGGTATATTTGTAACACTAACCTAAGGTTTGTATATCTCTTAACTTACTTTCATTTATACAATTTAATGCTTAGATGGTGTTGTAGAGCCCTACTAACCCTCAACACATGCTTTTAAGGGTCACTTTATTTTCTATAAGATTCAGATATTATGACCATTCTAGGGCAAGGATAAGAATTTATGTTTTATTAGATATAAGGCTCTCAATGCATAAATAAAATCCATTAAGACCATATAAACACAATCACAGATTTATTTGAAAGATTTACTATCACATGTTTGAAGTACCCCCAATGTTATTTAGATGTATGAAGCATCCATGGGGTATGTGCATGGAGTTGGGGGATAATTCTTTGGACATTTTAGGTAATTCAATCACATTATTAAATAATGTGATCATGATATTTAATTAATGCAATCATATTATTTAAATTATAGCTTGATAATTCTCGATCTATAATGCAATCATGTTATTGAGAAAACAATAACACGTACGTGTTAGTGTAAATTCAAATAATGAATACACATTGTATAACATTTACATGTTATATAATACATATGCATTATATAACACATATTTGCTGTTATAAGACCAAAAGTGTCTCCATAGGCATGTGGGAGTTGCACTTGAAGGAAACTTTGGCCATAAGCGTATATTTACTACTCTAAATGTAAACTTATACTTTAAATTTATTTTAGTAAATATAATAAATTAGGGTCACTCAACATCTAATATAGTTGGTATCATAATTACATGCCTTACAATGTGGAAATTAGTTTTTCAAAATCTAATCAAGTCAGTACTTAAGCATTTTTAGGGTCTAAGTATTAAACCAAGGGATTTTAGGGCATAACTTTTGTAATTAATATCCATTTTTGGTAAACATATAGACATTTTTTAGGTTTTTATGCCTTTTAATTAATTCTTGGCATTTTTAGGAGTCTTAGATTTGTCAAAATTGAAGTTTTCAAACTACTAACTTTGAAATTAAATCAAAGTGGTGTGATATGGGTAGCATAGGTCACATTGATGACCTACACACATAAAAAAACAAGTTTATGTTAATTTAACTTGTTCATCATCCCTCCCTCGTCCTTGATGACTTTCTACTCATGATTCATCACCCCTAATCACTCTCTCCTCATTCTTCATTATCCCTAATCCCTCCCTCATTGACCCTCACTATCCCTAGTCATCTCTAATCACTCCCTCATGATCCCTAATTACTCCCTCATTGACCCTCATTATGCCTCATTATACCTAATAACTCACTCCTCATCCCTCATCACTCCCTCATTAACTCTCACCATCCCTCATCATATTTAATCACTCCCTCATCATCCCTAATTACTCTATCATTGGCTCTCACCATCTCGCATCATCCCTAATCACTCCCTCATTAGCCTTTACCATCCCTAATCACCACTTCATCATCCATAATCACTCCCTCCTCATCCTTCATCATCTCTAATTACTCCCTTATTAACCCTCAACATTCCCCATCATTTATAATTAATCCCTCATTTCCCTTCACCATCCCTCATGATTCAGAGCCTTATTGCATACTATGCTTGTCTAAGCTCTCTACCAATATCCACCTAGCTTTCACTTTTTCTTTTCTTACTTGATCTCTATATTTGGACCCTACATACATTTTAAATTCACATCTGCATATTATTCATTTCATTTATTCTCCACCATTATTTGGATGGTCTCACTAAACTCTTCATTCTATTCTCCTTACTCAATGCAGTTAACTCTCTTACTTTGAGACTATCCCCCTTATGAGTATTTATGAATTATAAAAATTTGGATCAATTCTTGTTTCTAGTTCCTTAGGATTTGAAAGGGCTCTCACAAAATTCCTTCCACTCCTTTGAGTTCTCTCTAACTTCTTCTCAACCCTACTTAACTTCTCAACACAATCTTCATATCATACACTACCTCTTACTCTATCATAGACTCTTCTTGTATAAACTCAAATCATGAAATCAAACTCATTTATGGATACCCTATAACAAATCTCATCTCTTCAAAAATTTATAGGCTTTGGTTCAGCTATTTGATAACTTCGTTTGGCTCTTTCTACTCTCAGATTAGATATTTAGGTTTCCTTCTACTTTGTCTACCACATAGTCCTCCCCCATCCTTACTTATCCATAATTACACATCTTAACAACACTATATAATAATTTTACATTTTTAAATCAAACTTTTCACCAAATTTCATTAATTATTGATAGTTACAACTCCTAAAAACTCACTTTGAAAGTAGAAACCCTAATATAGGGTTTGGACTGGTTTTATAGACCTAATAAGGGTTAAAATGATATCTTAAACATTAAAAGTAATTTTCAATTACTTTTAATGTTGGATTAGGTCTTATTTTACCCTATTCATTTTTTTCAAGTGTTATATTTCCCTTTTTAAGCTACAATATATCGACTTAACCAAATTTGAATAGACTAGGTACTCAGTCATAGGTTTATAGTAATTTGAGAAGAGCTTATTTATTCTAATTCATTCCAAAAAGGGTTATAAATAAACATAAAGTTTCAAAATCCTCTACATAATGTTTACACACTTTAAAAAATCAATTCCTTCCATCTATAACACTCAATTTTCTAATTTCCAAGAGATACCACTTTGACTGTGTTAAGTTTCTTGTTGACTACAAGACTGTGTTAGTTTTATTTTTGCTCATCCAAATATATGAAAGATAATTGAAATAATATAATAATTCATGATCATATGAGAATAAATTCACCAAAATATACATTTGAATTTTCACTCCAATATATGCATATACCTTCTCACAGAGATTTATACTCAGAACTTTTGCTCACAGAAGATAGGGTTGTGTTGTTCAACACAGAATGTCCTTAGTAGAATAACAACATAAAATTTTTAAATACTATTAAGGAATTGTTATTTCATGTTAATAATTACTAATACATTCTAAAATCACACCAAATATAATCTCCTCTTCCACAAGACTTTGACCTTCACTCAGATTTCAAGGCACATTTTGTAAAAGCATGGGATATATAATTTGTAATTTGAACATTCAAAAAAATTGAAACTCAAATGACAAATTATATAATCACCATCAAATAAAATTTATTTTCAGCTTACCAAGATCAAAAATAACTTGTTACTAATCATGTTTCATGATCATGGACATTGTCAACTATCTTTGCACATATTCAAGAAGATGTAGGGTTTGTTTGCTTTCTTGTCTAAAAATAATCAAAACTTGTATTTATTCACTTGTTTGGGGTTCTTTACATTCATCCTTTCAAACCCCACCCCTCCAACTCTCTTTAATGACTCTAAATACAAAATAAGACATGGATAAGACTCTTATTACCAAATAACCATCAATTGAATTCTAACTTCTTTTGTATGTTGAGAGTGTCCTCAACTAATTCAACTACTAACATATTTCTCAAATATGAGTCTAGGTATATGTGTTGTAACATCTTAAAATCCTTGATAAAGTATAACCACATCAAATTGAACATTGGACTTATTGAAACAAGATTGAAGTCTCTATGAAAGTTCAAAAATTCAAATGAAAGATTTGGCAAGAAAGTCCAATACAACTCTAATTCAAAATTAACACAAAACTAGAAACTTAGAAAGACTCCTACAGACTTCTTATTACCTTGACCACCTTATAAAGACTCAAAACATGTAAACTAGATCACTATTTATATTGGGTAGTGATGCTCATGCATCACCTCATCATCCCTAATCACTACTTCATCATACCTCATCATCTTTAATCACCCATTCCTCATCCCTCATATTCCCCTAATCATTCCCTCATTAATCCTCACAATCACTCATCATCCCTAATCACTCCCTCATCCTTGCTAATCACTCCCTCATTGACCCTCACCATCCATATTAACTCCCTCATTATCTATACTTAATTTCTCCTCATCCCTCCTCATCATTAATCACTCCATCCAATACCTTGATGGTATTATTTTGTTGGGGTTTTAAAATGTTAGGAGGTACAAATGGAGAGTTGAGTGCTAGCATAAAATATAAGACATAGTGATCAAAATGATGTGGATGTAAATTTAAAACATAAATATTTAACACCTATTAAAAAATATGGGCCTATTAGAAATGATGTATTTCACAATTAAAAATCTACCAAAAAAAGAGAAGCAAGTAAAACCACCATAGCACCAAAAATGGGTAGTAAATACATGAAGATCACCAATATATGCAAATTCTTGAAACCAATCAATTGCTTTCCATATGAGTACATTTTATGATCCGAAGAATTACATTGAAGGCCCTCTATTTGTATGTCTATTGATTGATTCATCATACCAGAAAGTGGAAAATAATTTTAAAATGATTATAAAAAGTAGTCTAAGATTGAATAGTGGTGCTTAATTCATAACTTCAATATTCAATCCAATGAAGAGTGTCACACTATGAGATCTCTACTTGTACATATCTAGAAGTGGGTACAAGCTATCTAGCACTATAAAAAGTTAAGTAGATAATAGATTATGAACCCAATGATATGGTCAGTACTAAAAATATCTCTACTTCCCCTAACAATAAATTATATGAATTAAAATATATGAGGATCACCAAGAATATATGTAGTGTCACTTGGTGTACAAAATCAAACTTTTAAAAGATGCAATCTTTTGTGACATCTAACCATTATAGGTGTGCGACGTTTTACATGTTGTCAACCATGAATTTACCATTGAAATGTAGTCTATGAATTAAATCCTTGAAATTTTGTGATAGATTATCATTATTTTAAATATCATATATCTTATTTCATAAGCTTTCAGTCATTAGTGCTAGGAAGTGTAAGAATATTATCATTTCTAGTAAGAAGTTTACTCTTAATGATAAGAAGTAAATGTAATGACATCCTTATGTCACCATATCATAGTGTGTTTTATCGAATAATAACAAATAAAAAATAACTAAGCCATAAACTAAATGAATATAAGGATATCTTTTAATCACCTAAATAAGTTCCTACATATTATACACTAAACAATATTATTGATTTGATCCCTTAACTACCTCTACCTCAAACCTCTTTATATAGCATATCATTTTTAGAGAATGATTAGATCAAGTGGTAGATCCATGAAATCATGAATAATGGACACATCATGCCCAAATGATTGCCTCGTAGAAGCCCAATTGTGTTTGTGCCAAAGTTATGAATCAATTAAAAAAATATTAACAAGATTAAAATGAAGTAATATTATCCTCATTTAAATATTAAGGCATTTTTATGCCATAGCTATGGCATATAAGTCTTTTCCAAAATTTATCTTAAGTTTAGGTATCATCATATTCATGTTAAACCTCTAGAAATTTGAAATATAGTCTTAAAAACAAAGTAAGGATTGATTGAATAGTTGGTTATGCCTTTTAGGTTAACCCATATAATAAATTCATTCATTTCAAGATGTTGAATGACATCCTTAGGCCCTTTACCTATGTCATTTTTTTAATCTACCTTGATGACATCTTAATCTTTAGAAAACATGGGATGAACATCTACACCATGATGAACTAGTGTTTCACATTTTGAAGAAACATATTTTTGTGATAACATCAATAAATGTTCATTTTTCATGCAAGAGATAAAATATTTGGGACACATAAAACACACAAGGAGTGCATGTGTGAACCTAACCAATATTCAAGCCATACAGGAATGGGAAACACTAAATAACTTTATATTTGATTCAAATCTTCTCAGAATTAGAAAAATATACAAGAGATCATTGTTTAATTTTTATCTTTTAAACCAAACTACCAAAGGTGGAATTGAATAAAGTTTCATTTAGTCAGAAACACAATAAAGATAATATAATGAACTAAAATTTATACTCTATTTTGTGTTAATACTTATGTTGCTTGACTATAAATTTGGAAGATCATCCAATTCATTCAGTAATAAAATTGACTATCATAAATGGGTATTGACATCACAAGCCCTAGAAAAGAGTTAATTTCTATTATAATGAATTAAACAACATATGATTGGATTCAAAGATATCTTTAGAGTGTATACTTATTCTAGATGATGAGAGAGAAATTAGGGATGGTGAGGGTCAATGATGGAGTGATGAAGGATGGTGAGGGATGGTGAGGGTCAATGAGGGAGTGATTAGTGATGATGAGGGATGAAAAAATATTGATTAGGGATTATGAGGGATGGGAAGTGAGTGATTAGGGATGATGAGGGATGTTGATAATCAATGAAGGAGTGATTAATGATGATAATCCTGAGTGATTAGAGATGATGAGAGATAATTAAGTCAATGAAAAAGTGATTAGGGATGAGGAGGGAGTGAATAGGGATGATGAAGTGATTAGGTATGATGAGGGATGAGTAAAGAGTGATTAAGTATGATGAAGATAGGTAGGGAGTGATTATGGATGATGAGGGATAGTGATGTTCAATGGAGGAGTGATTATGGATGATAATGGAGTGATTAGAGATAACTAGGGATAGTGAGGGTGAATGAGGGAGTGATTGGGGACTATGAATAATGATGAGAGATTGATTAGAGGTAATGAGATATGAGTAAGAAGTGATCAAGGATGAGGGAGGGATGATGATCAAGTGAAATTAACATGTAAAGTGGTTGTCTGATGTGTGCAAGTCATTAATGTGACCTATGCTACCCCAATAACACTACTTTTGATCAATTTCAAAGTGAGTTATTTGTAAAATTCAATTTTTACAAACTGAAGACTCCTAAAAATGTTAAGAATCAATCTAGAAGGCACAAAAACCTAAAAAATGACTATATGTTTTCCAAAAATGGATATCAATTGCAAAAGTTATGTTTTAAAATCTCTAGTTTTAGTACTTAGACCCTGAAAATGCCTAAGAACTAACTCGATTAGATTTTGAAAAAAAATATTTTCTACATCGTAAGGCATGCAACTAGAAGAAAAACTCTGTCAGATGCTAAGTGACCCTAGTTTATTATATTTACTAAAATAAATTTAAAGTATAAGAAAATACTTAACATTTAGAGTAGTAAATATAAGCTTATGGCCAAAGTTGCCTTCACGTGCAACTCCCACATGCTTGTGAAGATGGTTTTGTGTTATAACAAAATAATGTGTACATGTTGTATACTGAATGCATGTTATATAATGTGTATACATTCTATAATACATTATATAACACGTATACATTATACAATGCATACACATTTTATAACACGTACACATTGTTTGAATTTGAATTGAAAATTGAGCCTTTAGGCTTAGAAATGGCTTGGATTCCAAGCCAAATGCTTGTGACTATACATATATAGCTAAGACCAATAATTTTGAGAAAAAACAATAAATTTCAACTTCAATCACCAAATATGCTATGGATTTCAACATCAAAATTCAAAAAATTATTATCGTCGTGATGAGAACATTGTCCTCTTTCTAAATATATGATTTATTGTAATTTTTGGGTTATTTTAAGGGTTCAACCTATATTTATCTCTTACTACACCTTTTTTAGGCCACTACATGCTGCACCTATACATGCCTATTCATGTTTATCTAATTTTTTTGTTGATCCAATTGTAAAAAAAAAATTATATGGTAACAAACTAGGTCTAATTCTATACACATTAAAAAAAAATGTGTTTTTTTTTGAGGTAGTTAGGGTGGGCCACACAATTGGCTATCCATTTTTTTGTTATTTTTCAAGATCTACTTAACTAAAAAATTAATTAAAAAAATTATTGAAAATATTAAAAAAAAATCGTAATACACTAGAAGATCTTATCTAAATATTCACCAAAGGGTTTCAAACAATATTTAACAATGCTTAAAAAATGGTGGGTCACATGGCCATCTATCTATTATGTTTTCTTAAAAAATAGGAGGTCCTCTTTAAATTTTATATTTTTGACCTACTTATACTTGACCATTTTTCAAAAAAAAAAAATTTTGGAAACTAGACTTGAAATTCTACTATTCATATTTTTATACCATCTTCAAATTTTCAGTGTAGCCATCTCAAATTATCTATAGAAGTTCAAATTTCTAAAATTTCACAAAAATCATGTCCACAAGTAGGCCCTTTTTTGTCCCCCAAATTTGTGCACTTACCCAATGACACATTGTACATTTGGATTTGTCAATTAATTTCATAATTTTGGGTGAGATCACTACCAATATTGATTAAAATTTTCAAAATTCAACCAACCATCATTGGATTTTTATTTTTTCAAGATAAGTACTAACACCCTATGTGAAAGTGGGAAAAATATAATTTACTAACACCCTGTATGAAATTCATGCAATAGTGGGGAAAATATAATTGGTCATATTATATGCAAAATCTTACTAATGAAATTTTTCACTATGAATTTGTTTGCAGAAACTCTATCACCAATTCATGAAACTAGGCCCATACCCTTAAAATAATTTGTTTACAAAAACTAACTTTGAGTTTTTGATTGCTTAACCATTCATGTCACTAACATTACTCTATCTATGGCCTCTACTAGATATTCTCATCCTCTCTTATAGATCCACTTATATTGGTCTCTTAGAGATTAATGAGACTTATCCTCATGTCAGTCTCCTTTTAGATTATCAAGATTATTACTCTTTCTTAAATCATCTATCACACTCCTTTATACTCTTACACAGAGTTTCAATGCACTCACAAGGTTCCTGGATGTATAGATATGACATTTTTTATTTATAATAAACCCTCATTACCTTAACCCATATAGGTTTTTGTAATCTTTAGACTATCAGATCAAACATACAGAGGTTATTTTAAACATGGAACCCACTTGATCATAATAATAGGGTCTTTAAAACAAGTACATATCAAATTCTAGACCTTCTCTCTCAATCATTTTCCTTCTAAGGTCAATTTATCTTCATTATGTTTATCTTAGGGTTTATACAGTTCAATGAGATCCAAGAGATTCTAAGAAAAAATTTATATTCTAAGGGCTATCTAACCTTCCTAACACCTTTAGAGGAAAGTAAACAACATTCTCTCACTTCACCAATAATATGATCGAGCTCATGCAAACCTTCAAATGTAATTCTAATGGATTGTGTATGATTGTATCATATCATTCCCATGTGTATGATAGGAAAATGACACAAGTTTTTCTAACCTTGATGTTCAATTCCACCTTTAAATGCATTTTCACTCCTATTTAGAAAGGGGGAAACACTAACAATAAATATTGTCAAAGGTTGTGTTGTTGTTCAATAACTCCATTTTTAGTGCTTCTTCACTACAAAATGGAACTACTAACACATTTAAATGGGTGGATAAAATCTAGGGCCATGTTTTTGGCCTCATATCATTCCTAGTTGACAAACCCATCACCCATTCTAGCCTCAAGAATGCCCTTCCAAATACAATAAAAATATAGAATTTTAGCTTAACTTCAAAAATACATAGAATATAAACTATAAGTCATTTTGACAAAATATAAGATCCCTTATTTGGGTGTTTGAAAAATCTTATTGCACCCTAGATCATTTTGGCTGAACCTTTGATAGAAAATTTTGAAAAAGTTGTAGTAACAGGGCCTAAAATGCAATTTTTTGGTAATGGGGAGACAATTTCTAAATCTCCAACATGCATTTTTACCTCTGGGACCCCTAGGTGAAAATATATTTCTTGGAGCACATCTAGATAGGAAAATGACATGTGTTTCCATGACCTTGACATTGAAGTCCATCTAGAAAAATATGTTCACTATTGTTTAGGAAGGCAAAAACACTGACAACAAATATTATCAAAGTTTGAGATGTTGTTCAAGAACTCCATTTTTGGTGATTCTTTGCTGAAAAATAGCACTACCAACATATATGGATGGGTAGATAACTTATAGGACCATGTTTTTAGCCTCTCATCATGCTCATTTTATAAATCCCCAAAAAAGATGAAGAATAAAAACTAGATACATAAAGAGAGCTTGAAATGTGGAACAAATTGATCAGATATTTGAGAGATATGGTTGTCATGGATGATAATTCTTTGGTCTTAGAAGGTATTCTTGACAAAGCATAAAATAATTATTCACATTTGTGGTCTCAATGAGTAGAATAGAATATCCATGCTCTAGATGAAGCTTTGGAAGATTTGAAACAACATGGGAAAGTTTGTGATAAGGTGAAATCTAAGGTATGTGCCAACATTTAGTATATTCATTTTGACCTATTGAATGAGGATGAATCAAAAGTTCAAACAACTAGATAATTGAAAGAGCACTTTTAGATGTTGATAAAAAAGGAACTCTTAAGAGTAGATACATTTAATAAAGGAGTAATGAATAACCTAAGTGGTATTCATAATGCAATTAGACACCTCACACTAAAATTTCCAAAACTTTTCAAAAAGATTGAAGAGGATACCAATGCACCATACGAATGGTTTGCATGATTGAACCATACAATTGTTCCTACAAGAGAAGGGATCATCTAGGCAATTCAGAGGTTCATAGTGTATAGGTTCAATTCATCTCCATAGAGGGAATAAAAAATTATTACCACAATAGAATAGGGTCCTACTCAGCAAAATAAATTATCTCCTCATAACCACTAACAATCACTTTTTATCTTTCCAAGTTTTGATTTCTCCATTGCAATTTTTGTATAACTTAAAAAGGTTTTGTTTTACCTTTTTAAAGTCATAAGTGATAAAGAAATTGTAAAAAAGAAAAAAAAATCTCAAAATTTGGTTGTGAAGATGGTTAAAAGGTGGTTACACCAATTGTAAACTATAAATAGAAGTTTTGAGCTCATTTAAAGGGATTTTTTATAGTTGAACATATTTTTTCAAAGGTAGAGAGTAAAGTTTATACCTTCAACTCGTATAAGATTCAATAAAAGGAGAAATTTTATAGACTTTGTGCCCAAAATATTCCTAAATGGATAATGTATGTAAATATTAATCTTTTTTATTCTTCTTCTTTTGAATGTTGCTAAATTTAATTGTTAGATAGTCAATGTACATGAAATTTTTAGCATGGAATTTTCCTTGAATCTGCAGTAAGAGTTTATGTAATTGTGAAATCTTGGTGGGCTAAGAATAGAATTTTTGTCTATTCTTTTGAAAAAATATAGAGTTTTGTTTATTATTTTTATTATTCAATCTCTCTGGTTTATGTATTTTGTTCCTATAAACATAATATGTCTTTCCCATCCCATTTCTATGATAAAGATTTTCTTTATTAAAATCCTCCTTTTTGGATTGTTTTAGTGAGTCTCTATGTTTGGCTAGCCATAACTATATTATAGTCCTTAATTCTCTTCATATGCTTTCCTTTCCTCCACTATCTCCTCTTTATATTTCCTTTATACTATCTTTTCATACTTTATAGTTAAAAATACAACTCCATGTAAAATATCATTTTTTTGCTATAAATACTTTCCCTTATCACATCCATTTTGGTTTTCAATAAAGGTAGTTTTGCTTGCTAATAGGAGAGGGATTTTGTCCCATGACTGTTGATGAAAAAAATCCAATTTGTCCTTCTAATATATTTTCATGCCAACATGTAGCATGTCGAAAACATGGAGAATTTATTCATACTCCATCACATGAATTGCATACTATCACTACTCCATGGCATTTTTTCTACTTGGGGATTCAGTCTCATTGGAAAGATTACCCCCTCTTCATCAGATGGCCATAATCACATCATAATAGCCACATATTACTTCACTAAGTGGGTGGAAGCCATGCCTCTCACCTACATTATTGATAAGAAAATATTAAATTTTTCATATTAATCATATCATTTCCCGCTACAGTATCCCATCAATTGTCATCTTTGACAATGTAAAATCCTTCAAGAACAAATATATCAAGACCTTTTATAAGCATTTATATATTCAACATAAGTGGTCCACACCATACTACCTACAATGTAACAACCAAGCTAAGGTGATAAATAAAATTATAATCATAATTATTAAAATTATCATCAATAGGCCCCAAAGAAAATACAACCCCATCTTTCATCATATCTATTATCATGTCCCCCATCCCGTTGTTATTGTTAAGGAATATAATGCCAATGAAAATGACCATCAAATTAAGGGGTAACCTATGAATACGCTCATCCTAAAAACACTAATCCAAATCTACCCATGGTATGTATAACCCAATCCTAATGTGATTGACCACTTACTGTGAATTCATCATCTAATGTGTCAATCTTGAGTACAATCTCTGGCCTCAAATTAAAATCCTCTTAATATACCAATTTTATTCTAGGTTCACAATAATCTCTACCATCAGTATATGAAAGGTAATCATCTTTGAGTGACATCTCTCCACTAGAGGAGTCAATAATGCTTGATCTTTGCAAATAACTGACATCTAAACAACATGGTATAAACTAACCACCTCTATTAGACCAAAATCCTTTATAGACATCTCATTTAGCCTTGTCATCACCTCCAATCATTATTTTCATGAAGCAATCACTAGTATAGACTCTTGCATCCATAAATGTCAAGCATACTAAGATAATCATCTTGTTATCAAGGATAACTATCACCCTAACTAACATCATCCACTTCTCCTATCAATCCAAGTCATCATCACCCACTAGTTCCCTTAGTGACAAATTCTTGCATCAAAACCACTACCTAGGGAGTAAAACTACCATTTTTAAGCATACAATTACTGATATCTAAATGATGGCTTTGAAAATAAAATTTAGGGTGAAACTACTATTTTTGAAAGTTAATTTGCCACCATATTTCACAAAGTTGTTAATTCACAGTGGTAGTTTCGATCCAAATTCTTTTGTAAAGCCATTAATCATTTTTTCAAATCCATTATTCATGGATTCAAATCTGTTAGTTAAGGTTGCTATAAGATGTAAAACCACCAAAAAACCTAAATTTTATCACAACTCTTATGACATTAGTGCAAAGTCAATATTGCCCTGAGAGAAGCTACCATTTACGATGGTGAAATAGATATGAATATATTTATTCTTTGTAATGGCTTCACTCTTCATGGACTTTGACCCCTAATTAATGCTAATATAGGACAAAATTTTCAAAATTTAAATTACTCACTAGATTTCCATGCTCTATTGCCCTCTAGTGATCCCAAACTCACTCTCCTTGATGGCACATGAGATATCTCCATCAGTCAAGTAGGCACAAATCATAGATAAAAATTGATAGGGCATAAGATGAAAATGAAATGGGTTTTTACCTCACCAAACTACAATTCAAGCACTACATTTAAAAATTTAAATCCCCCTAACACCTATTTTTGGTATGTAGGATTGTTTTTCATCTTGTTCTCACCCATCATCTCTATTTTTCATCATGATTCTAATTAAATCACCTATCTAGTCAAATATAATCATCAAATCCATAATCTTAGGATGTCAAATCACTACTACAGCTAACCATCACTCCTAACATCTCCCATAATTATCCTAATTAGTCTCTTAGGGGCATCCCAAGGGCATTATCATCATCATCTGGACATCTATCATTCTTTAAATCCCTTTAAGAAGAACCACATCAGCCTAAGGTTCATATAGACTATGTAGGAAACAATCAATCACATGGGATGCTTGCAGTCAACTTGGTCATAATCATCTAAGTTTCTAAAGAATCTATCATCATTCATCCTCTTGTAGTCATTCACACTCATGTCTACAATCATTTGTAATTATTCATCATTCAAATCTCCATCCAATCTCTTTCAGTCTATCAAATCCTTCATCATCATGATCCATCATCATTAATCCATGCAATTAGTAGACTCCTTGAGCTAAAAGTAATCAGCCACATCTATGCATGCCACTTATACTCCCTTACATACATCATTGCTTTGGTAAATCAAACATGTACCTTATACACTTGGACTCTTAATCAATCAATAAATTAACTAATCAATCTATCATCCATTCCAAGCTCAGAGCTCTCCCCAACATGCTTCCTTGCCTAGAATATGTCTAAAGCTCATGGCTTAACTTATCATCCAAAGTTTACATATTTACCCTTTCATATATCATTGACTAGGGAAAATCTAGAGTTGTAACTTTATCCATCTCATTCCCTTGTATATGTCTTTTTAAAGGGCATCATCAATCCAAATCCTAATCAAGTTGTATCTCATCAATTGACATCACTACATCATATTAAATCACATCTGTCATATCAATTATGTCCAACACATCTATTAAATCTATCACCTCCATCCCAACCCATTTTTTTCCTTCTATCAATGTATCCCACCCCTCTATTTCTATTGAGTGGTCACCTATCTCATTCCTTCCCTGTATGAAGCCTTGAGGGGGCATTGCTCATTCTAACTAACTTACTAACTTATGCAATCTTTTTCATCTTTGAAAAATGATTACTCCATTCAGTTGAAATGCCATTTTAAAGAGGCAAAAAATGAATATAACTAGAATCATCCTCTTCATTATTTAATATCATCATATGCTAACAACATATACTAACACCACCATCATAACATTCTCTTCACGTCCCTTCTATCACACTAACCTTATTCCATATCCTATTACCCTTTACACCAATTAACTACACATATTATCATTTTATCGCATTCACTAAGCATACTTATATAATATCTAGGAATTTAAAATTCCTCCCTAACTACCCCCAACTACCACCTCTAAAGCTCCTACAAATCACCCACTAAATTCCCATCTAAATCTCCACATGATATTCATTAACTACTCTAACTAACTCTATATATTTTTAACCTTCTTTGAGCCTTGCACCACCCTTCCTAGAATTTTTCATGAATTTTTAAATCATAAACCCTAACCACCAAATCCTCTCATCCAATATCAACCATTGATCTTCATCATCCTTGTCTAATTATCCATCATTGATTTCTCCCAAATGGATCTATAAATTGAGATTTATACCCCCATGCAACATATATTTTAAATAAATAATGTCATCACCTTGCCATTCTAATCAACTATCAATCAATTCAAGCATCTATAAGCCAAAGTGCACTAAAATATTGAGCCAACTAGAGCAACCCACATCCATTGTTAAGCATTAAGCTTCTCAAGTCCATTTTGAGCACATCCATGCATCGAGTAAGAATTAAACTACAAATTTGAGGTGTAATCTCTGTTATTTGTGTTTCATTTAGTTTGATTTTGGATTCTTGCTCCTTTACCCTACTCTGAGGTTTTTTAATTGGAATTTAGAGTAGGGATTTTGAGTGTGTATTTCATTTTTCCTGGCATAATACTCTCCTTCCTTTGTCATATCAATCCTTCTTTACAATCAGATGATAAATGAATGAAACTTTGATCATGAAAGAAAACATTGTAGAGAAACATATTTGTATCCAAAATTCAACATGAGAAGCAATACATACCAACTTGTTACAACTTTCACAAAAAAATTTATGTACGGGAGAAAGAGTCATCTTTTAAGAGGAGATGAAGTTTCCAATGGATTTACAAATATCGTTATGCTTCCCTTTTACATGGTAATAATATATTCTTGATTTATACATACACATTTCCCTTGAAACATGTGAACTATAAATCTATGTTTTCTCCACTTCAAAAATAAACCATGGCTTATATCTTAGTTGTATCCATTTTGTAAGACCAAACATAACTGCAGGGTTTATATGCCCACCTACATAAGAGTTTATGTCAAAGTATGAATCATCTCATCCCCATCTGTTATGTTTGTTTAGATAAATCTACACGCAAAGCTATGGAAAATTAAGAAAACCATGATCTTTTAGGGTCTTAATGATGAATATTTAATTTATGAGGATGATTGTTGTTTATATTCATCTATTACAGTACAAATTTTTTTAAGTATTCAATAGAAGAGTCAGATAGTGAAGATCAAGTTTGTATTCTGCGTGACTTTGACATCTTCTTACTTATTAGTGCTTAGTGGAAAGAACTCACTGATTTAAATGTATGCTTAATCATCATTATAATCTGTTATATATTTATTTCCAAAATATAAATTGAAATGTGAACATTCTATATAATTCAGTGATTCTATATAAATACTTCTTAAAATACACAAAAATAAAAATAAAATATTTGATATTAAAAAAATAAAATCAATTCAAACATTTACTATTAATAATTATCATAAAATTATAAAATTGAATTAAATTTTAAGTCGGGTGCAATACACTCACTCACCAACTTATCTATTAAGAATTAAAGTTATAAAAAGACAAATAATATATTTTAAAAAGTCGAAGGGAAAAAATATACATCTAAAAAACATCAACACAACAAAACATAGTACTAATAGGGAAGAATACATTTAAATTATTTAGAATCCAAGTCTCATTTAAAATATTATATAACATTAAAATATAAATGAATAAAAGCTAAACATAAAACATTAATATTAATTTACATAACAAAATTTATTACAGTACTCATTAAATGGCCCTGTATATAATTAGTACACAAACATCACATCTTAAATTTAGATTTATTATATTTTAACTAATGTTTTATAATGTGTAAATTTAAATAAAATATTATTTACTTTCTAATGAAAAGTGATTTGTAAGATTTTAAGTAAAGAGTATTGATGCATGTGGCGTAATATTATTTAACATGTGAAAGTGTTTTATAGTGAAATATATTTTTTTGAATAGTTGGGATTGAGGTTTAGCATAATAATCTGGAGCTTTTTCAGTACTATCAAGATGAACTCTCCTTAATTTTATCAGAATTATCAAGGCGAACTTCCTCTTACACAACCAATTATATAAACACGAGGATAACTAATTCCCTAAAACTTAGAAGATATTAAAATTAAATGGAAACTGTCAAATCATTCAAACCCCACCACTTAATCTTACTGCAAAACCCATTTTACAATAGAATATATTCCTATATTTAAAAACTCTTCATTTTATCGCTTTTATATATAAATATATATTAAATCTATAAAAGTCAACAAGAATATTACATTTAATACTACTTTAAAACTTTTATCAAGGGCAAACCAAAAAAAAAAGTTAGAAGATTAATTTAGATTTTAGATTTTTTATTTACTAATAAATATTTATAATATTAAGTTTTAAATATATCTCTTTATTTTAATATTAATATTAAAAATATATGAAACAAATTATCATCAAAATAATATATATTTATAACAATTATTTTAATATAATTTAAATATGTAAAAATAAAATGTCATTATAATAAATAAAATAAGATATATTTTTTTTATGCTTGATGATTATTTGTAATTATACCAATTAATTGTATAGTTTTAAAATTAAATTTTTCCTATTAAAAAAAAAAACCATAATACCCTATTTTGTAATAATTATATTTTTTTTATTAATATAATATGAAATACTCTAATAAAAAAAAGATATTTTTTATATATTTAACATTACAATCCCTTAATTCAATGAAAAAATGTCTCAATAATTTTGAAAAAAAATAGTAAAAAAAATACTTATAATTTTAAGTATGAAAACATCATATTATGTTAAATCTTTTCTAGTTGAAAATTGATGAAAAATGTGAAACATTTTTCTGGTTCATAATTTCAATTCCCAAAAACATTTACCTATCAAATAAAAATTTTCAATTTGTCACATATTATATTGATTACATGGTATTAATCTTAATTATTTTCTATTTTAAGTTTGAAATTTCTTTATGGGAAAAAAAAAAGAACTATAAATTCTACCCTATGACTAAGATATTACATTTTTACTAAATTTTTCAAGTAAGAAGAAAAAAATTCTATATAACCTTCAAACAAACGTCAAATTTAAAGATAATCATTAACTGTTAAAATTCTCACGTATATTACAATACACCACCACCCTCTTCCTACCATTATAAAATATTTATCAATATAAAAAAATATATTATAAAAATATTGTAAAGGCTTTAGGAACAAATTTTGGATGTAGCTAGTCCATGTCTTGTATGATTGATTGAAAAGTAGTTTGGATACCTATTGAAAGGCTAAAATAGTGGCTATAAATTTTATAATTAATTTAGGAATTTTATAATATGAAAATCTTACATTTAAAGTAGGGAGGGATGCAAAAAAGTGTTAGATAAAAATTATATTAAAAATATTTCCTTTGAGTAAAAGGTAAATCAATTTAATATAGGGGAGCAACTAGATTAAGATCACTTGTTACCAATCATTTAGAAATTTTCTTTTGAAATAATGGAATACTTAATCAATATGAAATTCTTCAATAAATATTCTTTAAGATTAATGTATTTTAACATTTTTTAAATAGATATATTTAAACATTTTTATTAATAAACAAAAGTTCTTAAAAATTAGTTAATTTATGTAAATGTCTTTCACTTTATTAATTTAATAAGATAACTCCAGAGAAAGTGGACTACAATTTTTATGTTTTGATTTACATTTACATTTTATTTTTGGTTTGAAATGGATGGGTTAATTTGTATTTTGCATCACGTCATTTCAAATGAATTCTCTCAATTATGAGCCATCATTAATCACTGAGAATTTAAGTTTTAATTAATAAAATTATGTTTTTGAAGTCAATTAAAATGGAAAATATTAATAAATTATATTAATCAATGTTTTGGTGCTTCTTATCTTTTGTCTTCTTTATGTTTGATTTTAGGAATGGACTTCCAATTGTATCTCATACGAATTCATAACCAATCAAAAACAATTTATCCAATCAAATAAAAAAATAAATTATATAATCAATATTCAATAATAACAAATTATTTAAAATTAAAAAGTATTACATTCTTAACATTGAAATCCAACCAAATGTTTTATGAAGCACATTTTGGATTCACAATTAATGATAATATAATGTTCAAATAACCATTGAATTAATTAATTTTATATGCAAAATGAGATTCAATTTTTCCATTTAGTGATAGCACTACTGATTATTAAAAATTCATTTTTTATAATAATTTTGCCAACATCCATGACAATATGTCTAAAAGCTTAATAAACAAAAGAATATATATGACACGGTGAAGAGAAGTGTTTCATAATGTGAAAGTCAATATTCTCTTGTAACTTATTATCCATATACTTTTAATATTGGTCTACTTTCGCCTTGTACCTAAAATTCCTTAGTCTCTAGCAATGGTACATTTGGGGGAGAGTTGAAACAATATATTCTTATTGTCATTTTTGGGCTTTCAATTTTTCTAATAAGATTTCTTATTTTTTAATATATGTGTTTTTTAAGGGCATTTTAAAATAATGTGTATTTTATTTTTTTGAATAAAAATTTATTTATTTTTTATTATGAAAATAATAATTTAGTTTCTTAATATTTTATTATAATGATAAGGTATTTTAGGTAATATTATATATCAATGGGCTCATATCATATATCAGTTTTAAATTATGAAAAATTATTAGATTTACATGACCAACACCCATTTAAAAAAGGTATATAATATATAAGATGGTAAGGTTTCACATCTCATGTATCGATTGAACCAATAATGCAATGTCGTTAATATTGGGACAAAACATTAAGGTCCCAGAGTGTATCTTGTAGCTTACATTTATCTATGATGTTAATATGTTGACATCTTTATTATATTTAGTATCATACACTAGAAGGCCTATATCATACATTATCATTGGATTTAATGTAGTGATTTAGATTTACATGACCCGTACCCATAGTAAAGAGGTTTGTAACTTATAAGGTTGTGACATATTCTATTGGTCATTTTATATTGTCAATGGTGGATGAGGAGGTCATGAGATTTGATTTGATTTGATTGTGACAAGGCTCCATGTCTCATGTGCACCTCAAATCAATGATGCAAAGCCACTAATTTTCGGATAAGACATTGAGGTCCCAACGTCTATCTTCTAGCTTCCATTCATCCATGATGTCAATATATTCACACCTAGATCAATTACATCAGGTTTAATAACATATGGAAATGACATAATCAAACCCCTAAAATAAAGGGTAAGGTCATACAAAACATGCAAATAGTGAAATATTTCAAGGTGATCTGAGTGGTGATCATGAGGAGAAATGATAAGGTATTTTAGGGGATATCATATAGGGTATGTGCATGGAAAAGAGGGACAATTCTATGGACGTGCCCTATAACACATATGCATTATTCACATTATGGATCATTAACTGTCAAGCCATAATGTATATGTGTTATGGTTGATGCATAGGCATTACTTGTGTAGTTTTTTAATTAAATCACAACTAAACGCTGCCAGTTTAGATTTTTCCAAATCTTAAGTGTTATTATGTGATTGTGTTTCTCCTCTAAAGACCTCAAAATTTTCTAGAATTTCATTGGAAATATTGACACATCTTGAACTTCACAATGCGACCATGTAGATGAGGCAAGTGATACAAAACTACACCTATCAACCTTGTATTTTACCATTTTTTTATTTTTTACATTATTTAATTTATAAATTATTTGTTTGAAACAGACCAATCCACTACAAGAGACCACAACCATCCTCTAAACCCTCCACCTGACCCTATTAATCATGTGGCTAACCCTCCACCTAACCCTCTACCTAACCCTCCACCTAACCCTTTTAATCCTCATATTCCTCCACCTAACCCTCCTATAATTCCACAAAATCCCCCAGGTAACCAGGTGGATCTAGCTTCACACATTGTGGGAAAAAAAATTGAAATTGAGTAAGTAATCAAGAGAATGAATGATCCCACATCCACCAACACCTATCACACCTATCTAACCAATAACCTAGAGTTAAGATTGGGTCAAGGTGACTTGATAACAAGTCAAATTGACAAATGGGCATCATGATTTCTTTATTTAATATCATCACACACTAACAACATCTACTAACACCACCATCCTAACATTCTTGTCACATCCATTCTATCACACTAACCTTATTCCTCCACCCATTACCCTTTACACTAATTAATTATATATATTATCATTCTATCAGATCCTCTAAGCACACTTATATAATATCTATCAATTTAAAATTCCTCCCCAACTACCACCTCTAAAACTCCTACAAATCACCCCCTAAATTCCCATATAAATCTCCACATAATATTCATTAACTACTCTAACTAACTCTAGATATTTATAACTTTCCTTGAGCCTTGCTAATGTATAAAAAATAGGCTAACATTCTAAAGGCCATAAATTTTTACCTGTAACTCTATTAAATCCCTTCCACATGCCAAAATAATCATATCAAAAAGGTTTTTGTTGTCCTAGGCCGTTCTATCAGCCTAACAATGTTTTTGATATTTTTCAGAGGTTGTATGTGATCATCTAAGGATCTAAAATTATGATTTAATTATTTTTTTGGGTTTTTTTATTTTTAAAAATTGTATATTTTAAAAAATAGACATCAACGTCATTTAATTTCATCCCATAGTCTAATTATAGTTTTTAGGATATTTTGGGAGATTTTTGGGTTATTTCAAGAGTTTTTGAAAATAGGCATTTTTTTATATTTTATTTTTATTTTTCATGTAAAATCTAATTTATGAGTTGAGGCTTATTTAAGCATGGTTTAAGTTTGTAATTATTTTAATCAATAAATATGAATCAATTCTAAGTATTGTTTCAAGATCTTGGCTTATTGGTAATTTTCTTGTTCTTGATAGTTTTCAATTTTATTATCTGGTATCAGAGCAAGTTTGAATCTTAGAGGAGAGAAGAATGGCAAGAAGATGAGGAGGTATGGCACAGATGAACTAGAAAATACAAGAACTAAAAAGGTAAGTTCAATAATTAACAGAGGTTATCACCAATCAAGAAAGGAGACAAGGTGGTGATGAGGAAGACACAAATCATGATGAAGAAATTAATCAAGAAGAAGAACAAGAACAGCCACCATTGATGGAAGAAAGGATGGCTTAGGATTTAGAAGGAAGAAATAAATTAATCAATGCTGATGTTCCAAATTATGGAGGTAATTTAAAACCAGAGGAGTTGATAGATTGGATGAATAGCATGGAGAAGTTCTTTGAGTGGAAGACTATGAGAGAAGATAAGAAGATAAAGTTTGTATGCATGAACTTTAAAGGCCATGCAATAATTTTGTGGGATCACCTGCAGAAAGAGAGATAGAGAAAAGGTAAAGAGAAGATTAATTCATGTAAAAAGATAGAGAAGAAGCTAAGGGAAAAAAAATTCATGTGGATTATGCACAAACCTTATACAAAAGATTTCAAAATTTGAGGCAAAAAGATCACAGTATACAAGAGTATAAAGATAAATTTTATAAGATTTACATATGATTGGAGCATGATGAGATGAGGTGGGTTTAATACCACTAGATGTGGTTGTAATGCCAATAAAGGTGAATCATCACGTGGTGCAAAAAGGCAAGATGATAATAGGAAAGGGTTTCAACACCAACAAAGAGGAAGAGGATTTCAGAGAGGATGAGGTTATGGTGGTGATAAAAGATGTTTTTTGAATCAGTGTAGATCTTATGTCTATTATATATGTTGAGAAGAAGGGCAAACATCATTTGAGTGTCCACACTATTAAGATCAAGAAAGGAGGCAAGAATATTTCCCAAGAGTAAATCTAGTTGAGGTTGAAATAGAAGAGCTGAATATTGAAGTCACATCAACTAATGTTGGAGAGAATGTCATGATAAGAAGAACCATGATTGCTCCAAGGAAGGATCAAGTGTAGAATAAAGAAAATGGTGATGCATGGCTATGATCAAATATATTTCGAGCAAGATGTACTTCAGATGGAAAGGTATGCAAAGTAATTATAGATGGTGGTAGTTGTGAAAATATGGTTTCTAAATAAATGATTGAGAAAATAAATCTGATCCCTAACCCTTATCAAAGTTTATGTTTTAAGAAAAGGAATGAGTTTATAGTAGATAAAAAGTGTTTAATCAAGTTTTCTATAAGAAAAACTTATAATGATGAAATATGGTGTGATGTTATTTTGATGGATGCATGTCATGTGTTATTAAGGAAACTATGGAAATTTGATAGGAAAATAGTTCATGATGGAGAAAAGAACACAAACTTTTTTTAAATGTGGTACAAAATTAGTTTTGTTACCTCTTAAAGAGGAAGAGAAGACAAAAAGCATGCTTTATACTAAAGAATTTATCTAAGATATGAAGGTAGCAGGATGTTGTTATGCACTAGTAGCAAAGAATGAAGAAACAAAAATGGTGCCAATACCAATAGAATCAATAAGAGTGTTGAAAGAATATGCAGATGTTATGCTTGATGAGTCACTAGATGATTTACCAATGAAGAGAGATATTTAGCATCACATTGATTTGACTCTAGGATCAACTCTACCCAATCAAGTAGCTTATAAGATGAGTCCAATAGAACATAAAGAATTAAATAAATAAGTTATTAAACTTCTAAGGAAGAAGGTGATAAGGGAGAATATGAGTCCATATGCAACACCAGCATTGCTAACTCCAAAGAAAGATGGAGGATGAAGAATGTGTGTGGATAGTAGAATAATTAATAAAATTACAATAAAGTATAGGTTTCATAAACCTCATTTAGATGATATGATGGATGTTCTTGCAAGTGAAATTTTTTTTACCAATATTGATCTAAGGAGTAGTTATTATCATATTTAAATTCATGAAGGAGATGAGTGGAAAACTGCATTCAAGACCGGATGGCTTATATGAGTGGATGATCATGTCATTCAAATTATCTAATACACCTAGCATATTTATGTGGGTGATGAATATAGTGCTATGAGAATATATTGGTAAGTTTATGGTTGTTTATATTGATGATACTTTGATATTCGATAAGACAAAAGAAAAACACTTACAATATTTAAGAATGGTAATGGATTTATTAAAAAAAAAAATTATATGCAAATTTGAAGAAGTGCAGGTTTATGCAGAATAGTTTGGTATTTTTGGGATTTGTAGTTTTAGTAAATGGTGTGAAAATGGCTGAAGAAAAGATAAATGCAATTCTTGATTGGCTTATTCCAAAAATCATTACAAAGGTAAGAATTTTCCATGGTTTAGCAACTTTTTATAGAAAAATTATTAAAAAAATTAGTAGTATTGTAGCACCAATAATAGATTGCATGAGAGGGAAGGAATTTCTATGGACTAGAGCAGCCACAAAAAGATTTGAAATTTTAAAGAATAAGATTACAAAAAGGGCAATTTTAGCATTACCAAATTTTAACAAAGTGTTTAAGGTTGATTGTGATGCTTCATTTATGGGAATTGGTGTTGTATTGAGTCAAGAAGGAAAGATAATAGTATATTTTAGTGAGAAATTGAGTGAGGTAAGAACAAAGTATTCTACTTATGATGTTAAATTTTATGCAATTGTACAAGCATTAAGACTTTGGAGGCATTATCTAGTGCCTAAGGAGTTTATACTATTTATAGATCATGGGGCTTTGAAGTATGTGAATACTCAAAAGAAGTTGAATAATAGACATGCAAAGTGGGTTTTTCTCTTACAAGGGTATACTTTTGTGTTGAAGTATAAGTCAAGAAAAAAAATTAGGTAGCTAATGTATTGAGTAGGAGGGTTACATTATTAACTACTATGGTGAATGAAGTAGTTGGATTTAAAGTTATCAAAGAATTATATGATATTGATCCATATTTTATCAAGGTAGTTGAGAAGTGCAGGCATCCATTAAAAGGTGGGACAAATGCTATTCATGATGAGTATCTTATGCAAGAAGGTTATCTCTTCAAAGGGAAACAATTATGCATTCCTATTGAGTCTCTATGAGACGATATAATAAAAGAATTACATAGTGGTGGTTTGGCTAGATATTTTGGTAAGATGAAGATAATAGATTTGGTGGAGGAAAAGTATTTTTGGTCAAATATGAAGAGAGATGTGACAAGTTATGTTTCAAAGTGCAAAATATGTCAGGTGGCTAAAGGACATCATAAAATATTGGACTTTACATGCTATTACCAATTCCAAGAGGGTCATGGCCAAATTTGAGTATGGATTTTATATTAGGATTTCCAAACACACAAAGAGGTAATGATCCAATTTTAATTTTTGGAGATATATTTTCTAAAATAGTTCATTTCATTGCATGTAAGAAAACCAATGATGCCACTAGAGTTGCATAATTTTTTTTTATGGATATTATGAGATTGCATGGTGTTCTAAAAACTATTATTTCATATAGGAACATGAAATTTCTAAGTCATTTTTGGAGGATTTTTTGAAAAAATATGGGTACTAAGCTATAATTTAGTACTGCATATCACCCACAAATAGATGGACAGATAGAAGTTGTGAATAAGAGATTTGGAAATTTATTGAGATGTATAGTGAGAGAGAAGCCAAAGCAATGGGACTTGGCTTTACCACAAGTTGAGTTTGCATATAACAGTTTAGTGAATAGATCAATAGAAAAGTCACCTTTTCATATTATTTATGAGAGAATTCTTATAGGTATTTTACATTTGGTATAATTTCTAATTGTAGATTGAATTAGTCATGATGTAGAAGAATTTGTAGAATATGTGCAGCAGTTGTAAGGAGTAAAAATAAATTTGTAGAAAAGTAATGAGAAATATAAAATAGTAGTATATGTCAGAAGAAGATCAAAATTATTTGAAGGAGAGTTGGTAATGGTTTACTTTAGGAAAGAGAGATTTCCAAAAGGCACATACAATATTTTGAAGTATAAGAAAATTAGACCATGCAAAATTGTGAAAAAAATTGATGATGATGCCTATGAGGTAAGTTTACCACAAAATTTTGATATATCTCGAGTATTTAATGTTTTAGATTTATATAAATTTCATGGAGAAGATGGTGAAGACGATGAAGATGAAGAAGTAAATTAGGAGCTGCAGGTTCCAAACAAGGAGAAAAAAATATAGTGTAGGTTTTGGATATGAAGGCAGTGAGCACAAGGCAGGGGAATTATAACAAGTATTTGGTGTAATGGGAAGGATTATAGTAAGAAGACAACACTTGGATTATAGATGGGAGCTGAAGAATATTGATAAAGACAAATGGTAGCAGTATAATTAGGCCAACTCGTAGGAGATGAGTTGTTTTCAACCAGAGGAGAATGATGTAGAAAAAATAGGCCAACCTTTCAGAGGCCATAAATTTTAATCAGTAACTCTGTTTGAGCTCTTACACACAATAAAATGACTGTATCGAAAAGGTTTTTGCTATCTTAGATCATTCTATCAAGCTAGCAATGTTTTCAATATTTTTTGAAGGCCATACATGATCATCTGAGGGTTCACAATTATGATTTAATTATTTTTTAGGTTTATTATATTTTAAAAATTGTATATTTTTAGAACCAAACATCAACTTCAGTTGAATTTCATCCCATAGTTTAACTATAGTGTTTAGGATATTTCAGGAGATTTTTGGGATATTTCAAGAGTTTTTAAAAATAGACATTTTTTTATATTTTAGTTTTTTTTTTAATTTTGCATGTAAACTCTAATTTCTAGGTTGAGACTTATTTAAGCATGGTTTTGGGTGGTAATTATTTCAATCAATCAATACGAATCAATTCTGAGTATCGTTTCAAGATCTTGGCCTATTGGTAATTTTATTGTTCTTGATAGTTTTTGGTTTCATTACTTGCACCACCCTTCCTAGAAATTTTCATGAATTTTTAATTTTTAAACCCCAACCACCAAATCCTCTCATCCAATATCAACCATTGATCTTCATTGTCCTTGTCCAATTCTCCATAATTGATTTCTCTTAAATGGCTCTATAAATTGAGAGTTATACCCCCATGCAACATATATTTGGAAAAAATAATGCCATCACCTTGCCATTCCAATCAACTATCAAGTAATTGAAGCATCTATAAGCCAAATTTCAGTTAAAATATTGAGCCAACTAGAGCAACCCACATCCATTATCAAGCATTAAGCTTCTCGAGCCCATTTTGAGCAAATCCATGTGTCAAGAAAGAAGAATTCATTTACAAATTTGAGGTATAATCTATGTTGTTTGTGTTTCATTTAGTTTTCTTTTGGATTCTTGTTCCTTTAGCTTACTCTGAAGTTTTATAATTGGAATTTAGAGTAGGGATTTTGAGTGTGCATTTCATTGTTCCAAGCATAATACTCTCCTTCATTTTCCATATCAATCCTTCATTACAATCATATGATAAATGAACTAGACTTTGATCATGAAAGAAAACATTGTAAAGAAACATATTTGTAGCCAAAATTCAACATGAGAAGCAATATATACGAACTTGTTACAAATTTCACATAAAGTTGTACGTACGGGAGAAAGAGTCATCTTGTAAGCGGAGATGAAGTCTCCAATGGATTTACAAAAACCATTATGCTACCCTTTTACATGGTAATTTAAGATATGCTTGATTTCTACGTACACATTTCCCTTGAAACATGTGAACTATAATTCTATGTTTTCTCCACTTCAAAAATAAACCTTGGCTTCTATTTTAGTTGTCTTCATTATGTATTATATTTTCTTCTTCTTTTACTTGAATCACATTCAATATAAGATGTAGAATTTACACTTATTCAAATATGGGGGATTGAAAGGGTTGTAGTCTAATAGATGAGGATAATAGTTTGTTATATTATCCACTAAAATACAAATCTTTTTAGTTGTCAAATAATAGAAACTCAACATAAAATATATCTATTTTTAAATATTACAATTTATTTAATGCTTAATATTTTAGATTTGATAAAAAATTACATTTAAAATCTACTAATTTATATATTTTTAAATATTACTATTTATTCAATTCATAATATTTTAGATTTTATAAAAAATTATATTCATAGAAATAAAAAATAAAATTCAATAGATTACTTTTTTAGATCTTTAATTTATTATAAACTAATATTAAAAAAACAATAAAAATTTAAACCTATCATATTTTTTTGAATATAATAAAATTTTATTTGATTTAGAAACAATTAAAATTAAATAGACTTTAAGCTTATGTTAAACTGTTTTAACACTCACCAACAAATAAAATTATTAAAAACTTTATTCTAATAACATTAGAATATATGAGTAATAGGAACTGAACCTATAATGATATCACTTTTTAAGTATATTAAAATTTTAGTTATGTTATTTAATATAACTATCATTCATTTGATGTAGAAAAATAATTTTTGGGGGGTAAGTAAATGTAAACAGCTTTGAACTTAAACTTACCACACTTTTTGAATATAATAAAATTTTATTTATGATTTTTAATATAATTAACATTGTTTAAGTGTAGAAAAATAATTTTAGAGATCAGTACATGTAAACATTTAAATTTAAATAGACTTTATATTTATAATAAATGATATTAATAAATATATATAGATTTAACAATCAACAATAAATAAAATTCTTTAAAAACTTATATAATAATATTAAAACATATTTAAAAAATAGAAATTTAAATTTATAATAAAAATCTAAATTTATTATATTTTTTTAATATACTAAAATTTTACTTTTAATATTTATTATGATTAATATTAGTTTAATATAGAAAAATAATATTGAATGCTACTACATCTAAACACTTAAAAGTAAATAGACTTTATGTTTATAATCAATGATGTTAATATATGCATATTTAACTCTCACTAACAATAAATTGTTAAAAAATCCATCTATTAACATGTAAAATCCATCTATTACAAATAAATTATTAATTCGATAATAATTATTTTTAAAATTTTATAAAATTTAAAAATATTGTTTTTAAATTTATATTATTAAAAAATAATTTTTGTAAATAAAAATTTAGATATTTCTTTTATTTTATTAAGTATTATCTCTTTAAATTTTAATAAACATTAATATTATTATTTTATCCTATTTAAAAATCTCAATTAGGAGAATTATGGGAGATATAAACCAGCTAAGTTGACATTTCGTTTGTAAATAAATTTTAAATTGCCTTGTTATTTAACGAAGAATGATTTATGAAAGTTTTCAAAAGTTTTGAGTTATTTATTACATCATCAAGATAAGAAATGCTTCAATCAAACACAGCTGCAACTGCAGCTCCACTGAAAGGACCCAACCAACATTCAAAATAAAAAGTTAAAAAAAAACACACATACAAAATAATGGAAATATCATCATCTTACATGGTCTTCCCATGATTTCTTATGACCATAAACCACTGCCGCTCCGAAGCTCCTCGCAGGATTTATGCCTGTGCCAGTGATTGGAATGGTTGCCAAATGAACTAGGAATACTTCAAATCCTATTGAAAGGGGAGCTAGCACCTGCAAACAACTCACAAATTATTAGTTAATATGATATTTATAAAAATATAAAATTGAATTAAATGATTTTTTATTTATTGATAAAGTTGTTTGGTTTTAAAAAAATTCATCAATTTAAATCGGATCTTAAATAGAAATAGAATGCTTATCTTCCAATCAAAAACATATTTGCTTACAGATATGTGAGAGTTGCGAGCAGCAAGTTTGGGGTCAGTTGCAGAGAAGACAGTGAAGACTAAGACGAAGGTGCCAATTATCTCTGCACTGAGGGCAGTTCCCTGTGTATAACCGATTGCAACAGAGTTGGCTCCTCCTCCACCTGAAATATAATAAGTACTTTGTAAGGCTTTCACCATTGCCACTCCACACACTGCACCCATACACTATGCCACCATTTACAATACTGCTCTGTTCACAGACACCTTCCGAGCAAGAAGTAGACCAAACGTAACTGCAGGGTTTATATGCCCACCTGCATAAGAGTTTATCTCAAACTATGAATCATCTCATCCCCACCTGTTATGTTTCTTTAGATCCATAATCTTTTTTGGGGGTCTTAATGATGAATATTTAAAGTGATCTATTTATTAAATTTTTTATTTTTAAATTTGATTATGCTTTTGAAAATGGGACATTAAAATAGTAAAGTCAATTCAAACAGTTATTACTAATCATGAAAATTATGAAGTCAATTTAAATTTAAATTGGGTATGACTAAATTATTTATCAAAATTTATTAAAAAAATTAAATTAAAGAAAAAATTACGCATCTATAAAATATCAATCCAACAATCTAACAAAATATGATATAATTAGAAAGAATATTATATATATATATATATATATATATATATATATATATATATATATATATATATATAATATAAAATTTGAGTCATATTTATAAATTTTGACATTTTTTTATATATTTGAATTTTGAAGATCGATGTATTTTGAATTCACTTCTATAATTTTTATCAGGAAAGAAGTGAATCCAAAATACATGGATCTTCAAACTTTGACATGATTTCCTCCAAAAAAAATTTATTTGAAATATTTATTTTTTTATCAATAATCTAAACTTTTAAAACCAATAAATATATCAACATTTACAAATTCATCATAATTTTTTTAATATTTAATACTTTTTAATATAAATTTTTAGATTCTTAAAAAATTAAATCCCCCAAATTTTTAAATAGTGATTAAATTTAAAATTTAAAACTTAAATACAATAAAATATTAAAATAATATAAATAATTTATCTAAAACAAAATATAATATCAATATAGTAGTGAAATCAAACATCACACCTTCAATTTGGATTCATTATATTTCAACTAATGTTTCATAATTCATAAGATTAAATAAAATATTATTTGCTTTCCAACTGAAGATGATTTGTAATATTTCAAATAAAGATTCTTTTGTAGAATATGTTGCCATGTTTAAAGACTCTTCATCTTTATCACTTTCACATTTAAATACATATTAAATCTATGTAAGAAAATAAGAATATTACACTAAATATTACTCATTATTAATATTTGGAAACTTTTATGAAAGGTTAGTAGATTAATTTATTATTTATTAATAAATATTTATAATATTTATGTTTTAAATATATCTTTTTATTTTGTTATTAAAAATATATAAAAAGTTTATTATTAAAATAATAAATATTTATAAAAATTATTTTAATATAACTTAAATATGTAAAAATAAAATATTATTATAATAAATAAAAGAAGACATATATTTTTATTTTTATTTTTATTTTTTTTCAGTTTTTTAAGAAAATTATTTAAAATTCTATTTTATGATTATTTATAATTATTTGAATAAGAAGTTTGAACAGTGAAATATCCCAAAAAATATATATATTTTTTTTACATTTAATATTATATTCAATTAATTCAATAAAAAAGTCTTATACAGTTATTTTTTAAAAAAACTGTAAAAAAATTACTTCTAATTTTATTTTTAAATATAAAAACATCATATCATATTAAATATTTTCTATTTCCTAATGAAAGATTACAAATAATGAAAAAAAATATTAAAAAATTCAAAAAAAAATACACAACTATTTTCTCATCATATTTATAATTTTAGATATTACCTGAAATTCCTGCTGTGCAATACACAAGCAGGAAGATCATTCCTCCAAAAGCCCATGCAATTCCCAGCAAATCCACCCCTCCAGAGTGGCTGTGTCCATTGGTGTGGACATGCCCTATAACAGTAGCAACAGTGACATATAGAAACAATAACGTTGCAACAAACTCTGATATTATGGCTCTGTAGAAAGACCAAAGCCTGAATTCTTTTAAGTCCACAAGCAGAACAGGAGCAGCATCATTGTCACCTCCTTCCTTCACCATATCAATCAGATGATAAATGAACTGAACTTTGATTGATCCTGAAAGAAAGCAATGTAGAGAAGCATATTTATAGCAAAAATCCAAGCAGAGAAGCAATACATACCAGCTTATTTCAACTTTCTGGGAAAGTTGTATGTACGGGAGAAAGAGCCGGCTTTTAAGAGCAGATGAAGTCTCCAACGGTTCAAAAATAAATAAATTTATGCTTCACTTTTACATGGTAATAAGATATGCTACAATTCCCTTTAACACGTGTGAACTACAATTCTATGTTTTTTCCATTTCAGAAATAAACCATGGCTTCTATCTTAGTTGTTTTTAATTCTGCATTATATTTTCTTATTTTTTAATTGGAACCACATTCAATGGGATAGAAAGAATTGTAGTTCAGTAAGTGAACATGATAATTTGTTATATTATTTATTAAAATATAAATCAGTTAAATTTTTAATATTTAAATTAAAAAATCTAAAATATAAGTAGAAATGAAATCTAAAACATGAATTAATAATTTAGATTATTATAATTTATTTAATTTTTAATATATTTTAAAGGGTATTTATTCCATCAAATTCATCTTGGACATGATCTCTGTCTCATCAAATATCTTAACGTGTAATATATTGTGATAAATTTTGTAACACAAAAAATTGATTTATAAGTTCTTTGTGAACCAAATATCTTCAATAATTAAACCAACAATCATTCACATTCACAACATCTAATATTTTAAATTTGATAGAATTTACTATTTTAATAAATACCCTGTTTAGTTTTTTTTATTTTTTTTAAAATTATTGTAACCTAAACTTTAAAAACCTTAAATCAATAATTTATTATAAATTGGTAAGTCACATATTTGATTCAAAAACCAAAATAAAAATTAAAAAATTCATAATATAAACTTTAAAACCCAGAGTTCTTTTATTTATTATAAATTAATATGTAAAGAAAATGATAGGAACCCTACCTTTTTATTATTTTTTCTCAGTGACTATATTATAATCTATCTATCATATTTAATATAATTACTATTGATTTGATGTAAATTTTTTTAAGATTAGTATATGTAAACACTTAAAAGTAAATTAATATGCAAATTAATACATGAAAATATTGAAAAGTAAATATACAAAGAAAATAATAGAAGCTTAAACCTGTAAAAATCTTATTTACATAAGATTTAATATAATTAATATTGATTTAATGTAGAAAAATAATTTTGAAAACTAGTATATATAAATACTTAAAATTAAATAGAGTTTATGTTTATATTAAATGGTATTAGTGCATACTTGCTTAACTCTCACTAACAAATTTATTTTTAAAAAACTCATATATTAACATAGGAACATAAACCTACCACACTTTTTGAGTATATTAAAAGCTTATAAAAATAATTTTGGAGGTTAGTACATATAAACACCTAAAAGTAAATTGATATTGAAAGAAAATAATAGAAATTTAAACCTACCATACTTTTTGAACATATTAAAATTATGCTTATAATATTTAATATAATTAACATTGATTTGATGTAGAATTTATTTTGGAAACTAGTATATGTAAACCATTAAAAATAAATAGACTTTATTTTTATGTTAACTTGTGTTAATGTACGGAGACTTACGCTCACCAACAAATAAAATTATTTAAAAAATTATATATTAACATCAGAATATATGTAGATATTCTTTTTATTTCTCATATTAAAAATATTTTAAATACACAAATATATGTAAATATTTTTATCAATTCAAGGACATACTAACAATATTAATATATTTTTTATAATACACTTTTAATTATAATATTTTATAATAGTATTATTTATTTCTAATTATTTTAGAGAACATAATTAACCATAATTATAAGATAGAGTAAATATTATAAACTGTTATATGCACACAAAAAATTATTAATTCAAACATATTTTAGGGAACATACAAATTCATATCTTTATATTAATACATTTTTTATATGACAATTTTTACAAAATATTTCTTCCGTTTGTATTTTGGTGGATGGTTAGGTAATATCTTTTATACTGTCATTCTCATTATTAAACTACAACCCACCTAATATATTGATAATAATTTTAAAGTAGAACAAATCTTATAAACTACTATATACACAATTTTTTTAATCAATTCAAATACATACAAAAGAATATACAAACTCATATCTTTATATTAATATACTCTTTATAATATACTGCTAATTATAATATTTCATGATGATGTTATTTATCTCTAATTATTTTATAGAACATAATTGACGATGATTATAATTGTAAGATAGAGTAAATTTTATAAACTATTTTATTTATTAAATTTCATAGTATATATCTAAATTTTTATAAATATTAATATCATTATATTATTTTATTTTAAAAAATTATTTTATAGTACTAATGAAATGTGGGTGAGTTGGTAAAGTGGTTTGATTATTTTTAATTTGAGATTAGTTTAGTAAAAAACTTGGTTGTGTCAACCTCACTCAAATTTAAATTTTGTTATGACATGATAAATTAATAATAACTGTTAATGACTTTGGTTGAAATTTCTCTATTAATATTTGAAACTAATTTTGTTGACTCCAATTAAAAATCAACCCGTTTCAATTCATAATTCCGATCCAAAACATTAACCTATCAAATTAAAAAACATTCCATTAATAAATAAATTGAGTTGCTACTTTTGGCAAGTATGAAAGCCACGTTCGTATGCTTCATTTACTGAATTAGATATGTGACCATTTTAATAGTCGATGGCCACTCCAATTACCAACGTAAGCTCGGTAGTTGGGTATGCTCAACTGCTCCAAATCCGAGAGTTAAAATATGAAATGTACAAACATCAATGGATATTTGGGGAAATATACGGCACTTTACAGGTAAGATTTGAATTGGTTTTACGAACGTGGATAAATTTAATTGCATTTGGCACTGGGAAATAATATCTTTATCATTTATATTTAAGGTCTCCAAAAAAGATTTTATGATTAGTGTGGTCTTTTGATAAATCTTGTAAAGATATTGATTATCGCATTCAACACTACCAAGAAAGTAGCATTTAAAATTTAAAGTCAATCTTCCATTCAAATTGCAATCAATTGAAAGTGGTATCTTTTTATATTTATTTATATGTAATTTTTTTTTTGTTAAGTTTTATTTTAAAAATTTTGTTTGTGTAATAAAAGAAATTTATTGAGAGAATAATTTTTTATTTGTCATATATTATATTGATTAGATAGTATTAATTTAGATTTTCTTTTATTTTAAGTTCGAAATATTTTTATAGAAAAAAAATAAGTTCCAAATATTATCTTATGATCAAGAACATTCAAACAAATGTTAAATTTAACAACAATCACTAATTAACAATAAACATCTCACGTATATTACAATACATCACTACCCTCTTATTACCATTATAAAATACTTATCAATGTAAAAAAATATATTGTAAGAAAATTGTAAAGGTTTTAGGAACAAAAGATTGCTAAGGCCTTTAAGAACAAATGTTGAATGTAGCTAGTCCATGTCTTGTATGGTTGATTAAAAAGTAGTTTGAATACCTATTGAAAGGGAAAAATAGTGACTATAAATTTTATAATTAATTTAGAAATTTTATAATATGAGAAGCTTACATTTAAATGAGGGTTGTGAAAAAATGTCAGAAAAAATATATTAAAAAGATCTCCTTTAAATAAAAAGTAAACCAGTTTAATATAGAGTATTTAGATTAACATCACTTGTTACTAATTACTTGGAAATTTTCTTTAGAAATAATGAAATATTAATTAATATGAAACTCTTCAATAAAAACCTTTTAAAATTAATGTATCTTGATATTTTTTAAATAGATATATTTCAAATATTTGTCCTAGTAATAAAAGGTCTTATGTCTCTCACACTATTGATTTAGTAAGACAATTCAAAAGAAAGTGGTTTACTATCTTTATCTTTTGATCTATATTTACATTCTATTTTTTGACTTGAAATGGATGCGTTAATTTTTTTTTGCATTAGATCATTTCAAATGAATTGTCTTAATTATGAGCCATCATTAATAACTGAGAACTTAAATTTTAATTGATAAAACTATTTTTTTTCTTGGATCATAAATTATGTAATGAAAAAAACTTAATTTCCTCTTATCACTCATCTTTGGGGTTCTAAACTTGCCCCTTTGATGTAGCCTATTTAAATTGCACAAAATTCCATCATAAAATAAACAATATCTAAACCGTAACATCATTACAGTTAAGAAAAATCATTCTTTTATGAATAAAATCTCCCAAAAAGTTGTTGACCATTGAATTTGATCCTAGGTGGGTGCTCAAAATAATCTTGTGATATATTATATTCTCTTAGATTCCCTAAAATTTCAATCTCCTAATATTATCTTCTCTTATATTCCCTAAAATTAATTACAGTTGTCATTCAAGTTGTTGATCATCCTTCTCTGCAAAATTATCTCCATTACTATCTATCAAAATAGAAGCATCAAAACCCTAGGTAGTTAATTACATTAGATTCATTTTTACTGGGGTAAACAAAGCTAAGACATCACAACTTTGGGTAGAAATAAGTTATATACGTCAGAAATAATGAACTCAAAAACTAACAAGAACAAGAAAAATTATCAATAGATCAAGATTTTGAAACAATACTCAGAATTGATTCGTATTGATTGCATAAAATAATTACAAATCAAAACCATGCTTAAATAAGCCTTAACTTAGAATTTAGAGTTTACATGCAAAATTTGAAAAAATTTAAAATCCAAAAAAACATGCCTATTTTTAAAAACTCCCAAAATATCCCAAAAATCTTCTAAAACATCCTAAACATTATAATTAGAATACGAGATGAAATTCAACTGAAGTTGATATCCATTTCTAAAAATATACAATTTCTAAAAATAGAAAAAACATAAAAAAATCATTAAATCACAATTTTGGACTCTTAGATGATCACATATGGCCTCCAAAAAATATCAAAAACATTCTTAAATAAATAAAAAAATTTAAGGAGAGTAACTTAATTTTTGATACAATCATTTTGGTACGTGGAAAAGCTCAAATAGAGCTACGGATCAAAAGTTAAGGCCTCCGGAAGGTTGCCCTATTTTTTCTGCATCATTCTCCTCTAGTTGAAAAATAACTCGGCTCTTGCAAGTTACCATGATTATACTTCTTCCACTTTTCCTTGTCAATCTTCTTCAGCACCCATTCTGTAATCCAAATGTTGTCTTCTTATTGCAATCCTTTCCAATGCACCAAATACATGTTATAATTCCCTTGCCTTGTGCTCACTGTCTTCATATCTAAAACTTGCATTATTTTTTATTTCTTCTTCTTTGGAACTTGTTGATCCCAACTTACTTATTCATCTTCACCATCTTATCCATGAAATTCGTATAAATTTGAAACATTAAATACTAGAGATATATGAAAAATTTTGTGATAAACTTACCTCATAGGCATTATCATTGATTTTTTTCACAATTTTACATTGTCCAATATTTTTGTACTTTAACTTATTATATTTGAATTTTAGAAATCTTTCTTTCCTCAAGTAAACCATTATCAACTCTCCTTCAAATACCTTGGATCTTCTTTTAACATCTATTGTTGCTTTATATTTCTCATTACTTTCTTGCAACTTTCTTCTTACTTCTTGCAACTACTATATATGCTCTACAAATGCTTCTGCATCATCACTAATTTGATTTTCAATTAGAAATTATACTAAATCTAAAGTACCCATAAGATTTTTCTCATAAACAATTTGAAAAGGTGACTTTCCTATTGATCTATTCATTAAACTATTATATGCAAACTCAACTTGTGGTAAAGCCAAGTCCCATTGCTTTGGCTTCTCTCCCACTATGCATCTCAATAAATTTCCCAAGATCTTATTCACAACTTCTATCTATCCATATGTTTGTGGGTGATATGCATTACTAAATTGTAGCTTAGTACCCATCTTCTTCTACAAAGTCTTCCAAAAATGACTTAAAATTTTTGTGTCCCTATCTGAAGTAATAAATTTTGAAACACCATGCAATCTGACAATATCCATAAAAAATAATTCTACAACTCTAGTGGCATCATTGGTTTTCTTGCATGCAATGAAATGAACTATTTTAGAAAATCTGTCTACAAAAATAAAAATTGAATCATTAATGCTTTGTGTGTTTGGTAATCCCAACACAAAATACATACTCAAATATATCCATGGCCCTCTTGTAATTGATAATGACATGTAAATTCTAGTATTTTGTGCATGTCTTTTAGCTACCTGACATATTCTGCACCTTGAAACATACTAAAGCATATAGTAATTCTCTTATTATATTGTCTCATAGAGACCCAATTGGAATGCATAATTATTTCCCTTTGAAGAGATAACCTTCTTTTATAAGATACTCATCATGAATAATATATATCCCACATGTTAATGGACTCCTGTACTGTTCAACTATTTTGCCAAAATATGGATCAGTATCATATAATTCTTTAATAGATTCAAATCAAATTACTTCACTCACCATAGTAGTTAATAACGCTAATTTCCTGCTCAATGCATCAGCTCCCTAATTTTTTTAATTTATATTTTAACACAAAAATATATCCTTGCAAGAAAGAAACCCACTTTACATGTCTACTATCCAACTTTTTTTGCGTATGCACATACTTCAAAACCTCATGATCTGTAAACAATATAAACTCTTTAGGCACTAGATAATGCCTCCAATGTCTTAATGCTTGTACAATTGTATAAAGTTCAATATCATAAGTAGAATACTTTATTCTTACCTCATTCAATTTCTCACTGAAATATTCTATTGGCTTTTCTTCTTGACTCAACATAGCACCTAGTCTCACAAATGAAGCATCACAATCAACCTCAAACACTTTGTTAAAATCTGGTAAATTGGTCTTTCTGTAATCTTCTTCAAAATTTCAAAAAAAATTGTGGTTGATCTAGTCCATGCAAATTCTTTACCTCTTATGTAATATGATATTGGTGCCACAATACTACTAAAGTTTTTAATTGTTTTTTTGGTAAAAAGTTGCTAAACCATAGAAACATCTTACCTCTATAATATTTTTTGGAATAGCTGACTCAACAATTGCCTTTATCTTTTCTTCATCCATTTTCACACCATCTACTCAAACTACCAATCTTGAAAATACAAAACTATTCTACATAAACCTACACTTCTTCAAATTTGCATACAACTTATCTTTTCATAACAAATCCATTACCATTCTCAAATGCTATAAGTGTTCTTCTTTAGTCTTACTGAATATCAAAATATCATTAAAATAAACAATTAAAAACTTAACAATATATTCTCGTATCACTATATTCATCATCCTCATAAATTTGCTAGGTGCATTGTATAATTCGAATGGCATCACCATCCACTCATATAAGCCATCCCTAGTCTTGAATGCAGTTTTTCACTCATCTCCATGAATTCAAATCTGATAACAACCACTCCTTAGATCAATCTTGGTAAAATATTTTTCTTCTATAAGTACAACCATCATATCATCTAAACGGGTTATAAGAAACCTATATTTTATTGTAATTTTATTAATTACTCTACTATCCACACACATTCTCCATCCTCCATCTTTATTTAGAGTTAACAATGTTGGTATTGCACATGGACTCATAATCTCCCTTATCACTTTCTTCCTTAGCAATTTAGTAACCTATTTATTTAATTTTACATGTTCTGTTGGACTCATCCTATAAGTTGCTTGATTGGGTAGAGATGATCTTTGAATAAAATCAATGTAATGTTGAATATCTCTCTTCAGTGGTAAACTATCTGGTAACTCATCAGACATAACATCTATATATTCTTTCAACACTCTTGTTGCTTCTATTGGTATTGGTACTATTTCTATTTCTTCATTATTTACTACTAGTGCATAATAGCAACCTACTACCTTCATGTCTTAGATAATTTCTTTAGTACAGAGCATGGTTTTGTCTTCTCTTCCTCTTTAAGAGGCAACAAAACTACCTTTGTACCACCTTTCTAAAAAGTGTATGTGTTCTTTGCTCCATCATGAACTACTTTCCTATCAAATTACCACGGTCTCCCCAATAACACATGACATGCATCCATCAAAATAACATCACATCATATTTCATCATTATAATTTTTTGCTATAAAAAACTTGATTAAGCACATTTTATCTACTATAACTTCACTTCATTTCTTAAACCATGAAATCTGATAAAGATTAAGATGATTTTTATATTGCAAATTTAGTTTATCTATCATTTCTTTAGAAACTATATTATCACAACTACCACCATCTATAATTACTTTGTATACCTTTACACCCAAAGTACATCTTGTTCAAAAAAATATTTGATTGTAGCCATGCATCACCACCTTCTTTATTATGCACTTGTTCTTTCCTTGGAGCGATCATGGTTCTTATCATCACGAGATTCTCTCCATCTATTGGTGTAACTTAGTATTCTACTCTTTTATTTCAACCTCAATTAGATTTACTCTTGGATGATCTTCTTGCCTCCTTTCTTGATCTTGATAGTTTTGACACTTAAATGCTTTGTATCCTTCTCCATATCTATAGCATACATAAGATCTACATTGATTTGAAAACCATCCTCTAGCACCATTGTAACCTCATCCTCTCTGAAATCTTCTTTCTCTTTGTTGGTATTGAAACCCTTGCCTATTATCATCTTGTAGTTTTACACCAAATGATGATTCACCTTTATTGGCATTAAAGCCACTTCTGATTGTATTAAACCCACCTCATCCCCTTATTTTATGGGATCCACCTATTCTTGGACTAGTAGATGTCCTTCTAAAATTCTATCTATTTTGTTTTTATTCTACCTTCAAAGCTAATTAATAAGCCTCCTCTATGTTAAGTATTCTATGCATGCTTAATTCTTTTTGAATAGAAAATTTCAAACTATTTACATACCTTGCATCCATCTTCTCTTTTGTTTCATCATGATCTACTCGTATAGAAATCTTGTAAAATTTAATTGTATACTCTTGTATACTGTGATCTTTTTACCTTAAATTCTGAAATTTTTTGTATAAGGTTTGTGCGTAATTCACAAGAAAAAATTTCTCTTTTATCTTCTTCTCCACATTTTTTCATGAATTAAGCTTCTCTTTACATTTTCTCTATCTCTCTTTCTGTAGGTGATCCCACTAAATCATTGCATGACTTTTCAATTTCATGCATACAAACTTTACCTTCTTATCTTCTCTCATAGTCTTTCACTCGAAGAACTTCTCCATGCTATTCATCTAATCTGTCAACTCCTCTAGTTTTAAATTACCTCCATAATCTAGAACATCAACTTTGATTCCTTAATTTTTTCCTTCTAAAGCCCGAACCATCCTCTCTTCCATCAATGGTGGCTACTCTTGTTGTTCTTATTCTTATTGAATTTCTTCATCATGATCTATGTCTTTCTTATTACCAACTTGTCTTCTTTGATGATGGGTGATAACCTCTATTAATTATTGAATTTTCCTCTGCAGCTCTTATATAGTCCAGTTCATCTACACAACACCTCCTCATCCTCTTGCCATTCTTTACTCCTTGAAGATTTGAATCTTGCTCTGATACCAGATAATGAACTCAAAAACTAATAAGAACAAGAAAAATTCCTAATAAGCCAAGATCTTGAAATAATACTAAAAATTTATTCATATTGATTACTTAAAATAATCATAAACCCAAACCATGCTTAAATAAGCCTCAACTCAAATTTAGAGTTTACATGGAAAATTCAAAAAAAACTAAAATCTAAAAATAATGTATTTTTAAAATCTATTGAAATATCTCAAAAATCTCTCAAAATATCCTAAACACTATAATTAGACTATGGGATGAAATTCAACTAAAGTTGATGTTTGGTTCTAAAAGTATATAATTTTTAAAAATAGAAAAACTCAAAAAATTATTAAATCATAATTTTGGACTCTCAGATGATCATGTATAGCCTCCAAAAAATATCAAAAACATTCTTAAATAGGTAAAAAAATTAGAGACAGAAATGTACTTTTTGATATGGTCGTTTTGACACATAGATGAGCTCAAACAGAGCTATAGATTAAAAGTTATAGCCTTCAGAAGGTCGTCATATTTTTTCTGCATCATTCTCCTCTTGTTGAAAACAACTCAGCTCCTATGAGTTGCCCTGATTATACTTCCACTTTTCCTTCTCAATCTTCTTCGACTCTCATTCTGTAATCCAAGTGTTGTCTTCTTGTTGCAATCCTTCCCACTACACTAAATACATGTTATAATTCTCTTGCCTTGTGCTTATTATCTTCATATCCAAACCCTACACTATTTTTTCTTTCTTCTTCTTTAGAACTTGTTGCTCCCAATTTACTTCTTCATCTTCATCATATTCACCATCTTATCTATGGAATTCATATAAATTTAAAACATTAAATACTAGAGATATATCAAATTTCTATGGTAAACTTACGTCATAGGCATTATCATTCATTTTTTTCACAATTTTGCATAGTCCAATTTTCTTATACTTTAACTTATTGTATGTGCCTTTTGGAAATCTATCTTTCCTCAAGTAAATCATTACCAACTCTAATTCTTCAAATACCTTGGATCTTCTTTTGATATCTCATGTTGCTTTATATTTTTCATTACTTTCTTGAAACTTTCTTCTTACTCCTTTTAATAGTTGAATATGCTCTACAAACTCTTCTACATCATCACTAATTCGATATGCAATTGAAAATTGTATCAAATATAAAACACCCATAGGATTTTTCCTATAAACAATTTGAAAAGGTAACGTTCCTATTGATCTATTCACTGAACTGTTATATGCAAACTCAACTTGTGGTAAATCCAAGTCCCATTGTTTTAGCTTCCCTCCCACTATGCATCTCAATAAATTTTCCAATATCCTATTCACAACTTCTATCTACCCATCTGTTTGTGGGTGATATGCACTACTGAATTATAACTTAGTACCCATCTTCCACAAAACCTTTCAAAAATGACTTAAAATTTTTGTGTCCCTATCTGAAGTAATAGCTTTTGAAATACCATGTAATTTCACAATATCCATAAAAAATAATTCTACAAATCTAGTGGCATCATTGATTTTATTACATGTAATGAAATGAACCATTTTTAAAAAATTGTCTACAATAACAAAAATTGAATTGTTACCTCATTGTGTGTTTGGCAATCCCAACACAAAATCCATACTCAAATCTATTCATGGCCCTCTTAGAATCGATAATGTCATGTAAATTCTAATATTTTATGCATGTCCTTTAACTACCTAATCTATTCTACACCTTGAAACATACCTTGTCACATATCTCTTCATCTTTGGCCAAAAATAATTTTCCTCCACTAAAGTTATTATCTTCGTCTTACCAAAATGTCTAGCCAAACCACCACTATGTAATTCTCTTATTATATTGTCTCATATAGACCCAATTGGAATGTATAATTATTTTCCTTTGAAGAGATAACTTTCTTGTATAAGATACTCATCATGAATAATATATGTCCCACTTGTTAATGGATTCATGTACTATTCAACTATCTTATCAAAATATGGATCAATATCATATAATTATTTAATAGATTCAAATCCAATTACTTCACTTACCATAGTAGTTAATAATTCTATCCTCCTAATTAATTCATTAGTTATCTAAAAAAAAATTCCTAATTTATGTTTCAATACAAAAGTATATCTTTGCAAGAAAGAAACCCACTTTGCATGCCTACTATTCAACTTATTTTATGTATTCACATACTTCAGAACCTCATGATCTATAAATAGTATACATTCCTTAGGCACTAGATAATGCCCCTAATGTCCTAATACTTTTACAATTACATAAAGTTTAAAATCATAAGTAGAATAATTTTTTCTTACCTTGTTTAATTTCTCACTAAAATATGATATTGGCTTTTCTTCTTGACTCAACACAACACCAATTCTCACAAATGAAGCATCACAATCAACTTCAAACACTTTGTTAAAATCTACTAATGCTAAAATTGGTCTTTCTATAATCTTCTTCTTCAAAATTTCAAAACTTTTTATGGCTGATCTAGTCCATGCAAATTTTTTCCCTCTTATGTAATATGTTATTGGTGCCACAATACTACTAAAGTTTTTAATATTTTTTTTATAAAAAGTGGTTAAACCATGGTAACTTGTTACCTCTGTAATGATTTTTAGAATAGGCCACTCACAATTGCCTTTATCTTTTCTTCATCTAGTTTCACATCATCTACTAAAACTACAAATCCCAAAAATACCAAATTATTCTATATAAATTTGCACTTCTTTAGATTTGCATACAACTTCTCCTTTATTAACAAATCCATTACCATTCTCAAATGCTATAAGTTTTCTTATTTAGTCTTACTAAACATCAAAATAAACTACCATAATCTTACCAATATATTCTCATAGCACTATATTCATCACCCTCATAAATATGTTAGGTGCATTATATAATCTGAATGGGATCACCATCCACTCATATAAGCCATCTCTAGTCTTGAATGTAATTTTCCACTCATCTCCTTCATGAATTTGGATATGATAATAACCACTCTTTAGATCAATCTTGGTAAAATATTTTACTCCTGCAAGCACATATATCATATCATCTAAACGAGGTATAGGAAACCTATATTTTATTATGATTTTATTAATTTCTCTACTATCCATACATATTATCCATCCTCCATCTTTATTTATAGTTAGAAATTTTGGTGTTGCACATGGACTCATAATCTAACTTATCACTTCCTTCTTTAGCAATCCAATAACCTATTTTTTTAATTTTGCATGTTTTATTGGACTTATTCTATAAGTTTCTTGATTGGATAGAGTTGATCTTGAAATTAAATCAATGTGATGTTGAATATCTCTCTTCAATGGTAAACCATCTAATAACTCATCAGGCATAACATCTACATATTCTTTCAACACTCTTGTTGCTTCTATTGGTATTGGCATTATTTTTGTTTTTTCATCCTTTGCTACTAGTACATAATAGCAACTTGCTACCTTCATGTCTTAGATAATTTTTTTAGTACATGCATGCTTTCTATCTTCTCTTCCTCTTTCTGAGGTAACAAAACTACCTTTGTACCACCTTTCCAAAAAGTGTATTTGTTTTTTCCTCCATCATGAACTACTTTTCTATCAAATTGTCACGGTCTCTCCAATAAAACATGGCATACATCCATCAGAATAACATCACAACATATTTCATCATTATATATTTTTCCTATAGAAAACTTGATTAAGCACCTTTTATCTACTGTTACTTCATTCCCTTTCTTAAACCATGAAATTCGATAAAAATTAGAATGCTTTTCACATTGCAAATTTAGTTTCTCTATCATTTCTTTAGAAACTATATTTTCACAACTACCACCATCTATAATTACTTTGCATACATTTCCACCCATAATACATCTTGTTCAAATAATATTTGATTGCATCCATGCATCACCACCTTTTTTATTCTACACTTGTACCTTCTTTAAAGTGATCATGGTTCTTCTCATCATGAGATTCTCTCCATGTATTGGTACAACTTTAATATTCTACTCTTCTATTTCACCCTCAACTAGATTTACTCTTAGAAGATCTTCTTGACTCCTTTCTTGATCTTGATAGTTTGGACACACAAAATACTATGTGTCATTCTTATCAACATCTATAACAGACATAAGATCTACGTTGATTTAGAAACCATACTCTAGCACCACCGTAACCTCATCTTCTCTGAAATCTTCTTCCACTTTGTTGGTATTAAAACCCTTGCCTATTATCATCTTGCCTTTCTGCACCACATGATGATTCACCTTTATTAAATCCACCTCTAGTGATATTAAACCCACCTTGTCCCCTTATTTTATGGGATCCACCTCTTCTTGGACTAGTAGATGTCTTGAAATTCTATCTATTTTATTTATCTTCTACCTTCAAAGCTAATTGATAAGCCTCCACCATGTTAAGTATTTTATGCATGCTTAATTCATCTTGAATAGAAAATTTCAAACCATTTACATACCTTATAGTCATCTACTCTTTTATTTAATCATGTTCCACTCATATAGAAAGCTTGTAAATTTTATTTGTGTACTCTTGTATACTGTAATTTTTTTGCTTTAAATTTTGAAATCTTTTATATAGGGTTTATGCATAATTCACAAAAATAAATTTATCCCTCAAATTCTTCTCCATCTTTTTCTATGAATTAATCTTCTCTTTAAATTTTTTCTATCTCTCTTTCTACAAGTCATCCCACCAAATCATTGCATGAACTTTCAATTTCGTGCACATAAACTTTACCTTCTTGTCTTCTCTCATAGTCTTCCACTAGAAGAACTTCTCCATGCTATTCATTCAATCTATCAACTCCTCTAGTTTTAAACTATCTTCATAATATGAAACATCAATCTTGAATCCTTAATTTCTTCTTTCTAAAGCTCGAACCATCCTCTCTTCTATCAATGGTGGTTGCTCTTGTTGTTCTTCTTATTGATTATCTTCATCATGATCTGTGTCATTTTCATCACCAATTTGTCTTCTTTAATGATGGGTGATAACCTCTATTAATTATTGAACTTACCTTTGCAACTTTTGTATAGTCTAGTTCATCTACACAACACCTCCTCATCCTCTCACCATTCTTTACTTCTCTAAGTTTTGAACCTTACTCTGATACCAGATAATGAACCCAAAAACAAACAAAAATAAAAAAAATTACCAATAGGCCAAGATCTTGAAATAATACTCAGAATTGATTCATATTGATTGCTTAAAATAATTACAAACCCAAACCATCATTGAATAAGTCTCAACTTAGAATTTAGAGTTTACATGCAAAATTCAAAAAAAATTAAAATCTAAAAAAAAGGCCTATTTTTAAAAACTCCTAAAATATCCCAAAAATCTCTCAAAATATCCTAAACACTATAATTAGACTATGGGATAAAATTCAACTGAAATTGATGTTTGGTTATAAAAATATATAATTTATAAAAATAGAAAAAACCCAAAAAAATATTAAATCACAATTTTGGACCCTCAGATGATCATGTATGGCCTCCAAAAAATATCAAAAACATTCCTAAGTAGGTAGAAATTTTTAAGGATAGTAACATACTCTTTGATAGTCATTTTGTCACATAGAAGAGCTCAAACTGAGCTATGGATTAAAATTTATGGCCTCTAGAAGGTTGCTTTATTTTTTATGCATCATTCTCCTCTGGTTGAAAACAACTCAGCTCCTATGAGTTGGCCTAATTATATTTTTTCATTTTTTCTTGTCAAATTTTTTCAGCTCCCATTCTATAATCCAAGTGTTGTCTTTTTGCTACAATCCTTCCCGCTGCATCAAATACCTATTATAATTATCTTTCCTTGTGCTCACTGTCTTCATATCGAAAACCTGCACTATTCTTTCTTTCTTGTTCTTTGGAACTTGCTGCTCCAAATTTACTTCTTCTTCATCATCTTCACAATTTTGTCTATGGAATTCATATAAATCTGAAACATTAAATACTAAAGATTTATCAAAATTCTATGATAAACTTACCTCATAGGCATTATCATTGATTTTATTCACAATTTTACATGGTCCCATTTTCTTTTACTTTAACTTATTGTATGTGCCTTTTGGAAATCTCTCTTTCTTCAAGTAAACCATTACTAACTATCCTTCTTCAAATACCTTAGATCTTCCTCTGACATATTTTGTTGATTTATATTTCTCATTACTTTCTTGAAACTTTCTTCTTACTTCTTGCAACTATTGTACATGCTCTACAAATGCTTCTGCATCATCACTAATTCGATTTGCAATTGAAAATTGTACCAAATCTAAAATACCTATAATATTTTTTCCATAAAATTTTTGAAAATATGACTTTCCTATTGATCTATTCATTGAACTCTTATATGCAAACTTAGCTTGTGGTAAAGCCAAGTCTCATTGCTTTGACTTCTCTCCAGCTATGCATCTTAATAAATTTTCCAAGCTCTTATTCACAACTTCTATCTGTCCATATGTTTGTGGGTGATATGAACTACTAAATTATAGCTTAGTACCCATCTTCTTCCACAAAGTCCTCTAAAAATGACCTAGAAATTTTATATCCCTATCTGAAGTAATAGTTTTTGAAACACCATGCAATCTCACAATATTCATAAAAAATAATTCTACAACTCTAGTGGCATCATTGGTTTTCTTACATGCAATGAAATGAACCATTTTAGTAAACATGTCTACAATAATAAAAATTGAATCGTTATCTCTTTATGTGTTTAGCAATCCCAACACAAAATCTATAATCAAATCTGTCCATGGCCCTCTTGGAATCAGTAATGGCATGTAAAGTCCAGTATTTTGTGCATGTCCTTTACCTACTTGACATATTATTCACCTTGAAACATACCTTGTCATATCTCTCTTCATCTTTGGCCAAAAATAATTTTCCTCCACTAAAGCTATTATCTTCGTCTTACCAAAATGCCCAGCCAAACTATCACCATGTAATTATCTTATTATATTGTCTCATAGAAACCCAATTGGAATGCATAATTATTTCTTTATGAATAAATAACCTTCTTGTATAAGATACTCATCATGAATAATATCTATCCCACCTATTAATGGATTCCTAAACTATTAAACTATCTTTCCAAAATATGAATCAGTATCATATAATTCTTTAATATCTTTAAATCCAATTACTTCACTCACCATAGTATTTAATAACTCTACCCTCCTACTCAATGCATCAACTACTTGATTTTGTTTTCCTGATTTATATTTCAACATAAAGTATATCTTTGCAAGAAATAAACCCACTTTGCATGCCTACTATTCAACTTCTTTTGTGGATTCACATACTTCAAAGCCTCATGATCTGTAAATAGTATAAACTCTCTAAGCACTAGATAATGCCTCAAATGTCTTAATTCTTTAACAATTGTATAAAGTTCAAAATCATAAGTAGAATACTTTTTTCTTACCTCATTTAATTTCTCACTAAAATATGATATTGGATTTCCTTCTTGACTCAACATAGCACCACTTTCTACAAATGAAGCATCACAATCAACCTCAAACACTTTATTAAAATTGGGTAATACTAAAATTGGTCTTTCTATAATCTTCTTCTTCAAAATTTCAAAACTTTTTGTGACTGATCTATTCCATACAAATTCCTTACCTCTTATGCAATCTATTATTGGTGCCACAATACTACTAAAGTTTTTAATAATTTTTTTGTAAAAAATTTTTAAACCATGGAAACTTATTACCTCTGTAATGATTTTTGGAATAAGTCACTCAACAATTGCCTTTATCTTTTTTTCATCCATTTTCACACCATCTACTCAAACTACAAATCTCAAAAATACTAAACTATTATGCATAAACTTGCACTTCTTCATATTTGCATACAACTTATCATTTCTTAACAAATATATTACCATTCTCAAATTCTATAAGTGTTCTTATTTAGTCTTATTGAATACCAAAATATCATCAAAATAAATAACCACAAACTTATCTATATATTCTCATAACATTGTATTCATCACCCTCATAAATGTGTTAGGTGCATTATATAATCCAAATGGCATCACCATCTATTCATATAAGCCATCCCTAGTCTTGAATGTATTTTTCTACTCCTCTCCTTCACGAATTCAAATCTGATAATAACCACTCCTTAAATCAATCTTGGTGAAATATTTTTTTCTACAAGCACATCCATCATATCATCTAAACGAGATAAAGAAAACCCATATTTTATTGTAATGTTATTAATTGCTCTACTATCCACACACATTCTCAATCCTCCATCTTTATATGGAGTTATCAACGTCAGTGTTGCACATGGACTCATAATCTCCCTTATCACTTTCTTCCTTAGCAATATAGTAACATGTTGATTTAATTCTACATGTTTAGTTGGACTCATCATATAATTTTTTTTATTGGGTAGGGATGATCCTTGAATCAAATAAATATGATGTTGAATATCTCTCTTCGGTGATAAACCATCTGGTAACTCATCAGGCATAACATATGCATATTCTTTTAACACTCTTGTTGTTTTTATTGGTATTTGCACTATTTTTGTTTCCTCATTCTTTGCTACTAGTGCATAATAGCAACCTGTAAATTTTATATCTTAGATAATTTATTTAGTATAGAGCATGATTTCTATCTTCTCTACCTCTTTAAGAGGCAACAAAACTACCTTTGTACCACCTTTCTAAAAAGTGTACGTGTTCTTTGCTCCATCATGAACTAATTTTCTATCAAATTGCCATGGTCTCCCCAATAAAACATGACATGTATCCATCAAAATAACATCTCACCATATTTCATCATTATAAGTTTTTCTTATAAAAAACTTGATTAAGCACCTTTTATCTACTATAACTTCATTCCCTTTCTTAAACCATAGAATCTGATAAGGATTAAGATGATTTTTACATTGCAAATTTAGTATATCTATCATTTTTTTAAAAACCATATTTTCATGACTACCACCATCTATAATTAGTTTGTATACCTTTACACCCGAAGTACATCTTGTTTAAAAAATATTTGATCATAGCCATGCATCACCACCTTATTTATTCTGCACTTGTTCCTTTCTTGGAGCGATCATGGTTCTTTATTTCATAATATTCTCTCTATTTACTGTTGCAACTTCAATATTCCAATCTTCTATTTCAACCTCAACTAGATTTACTCTTGGACAATCTTCTTGCCTCCTTTCTTGATCTTGATAGTTTGGACACTCAAATGCTTTGTGCCCTTCTTCTCCACATCTATAACAGACATAAGATCTACATTGATTTTAAAACCATCCTCTAGCACCATTGTTACTTTGTCCTCTATGAAATCCTCTTCCTCTTTATTAGTATTGAAACCCTTACCTATTATCATCTTGTCTTTCAACACCATGTGACAATTCACTATTGGCATCAAATCCACCGCTAGTGGTATTAAACCCACCTCATCCCCTTATTAGAGGGGATCCACCTCTTCTTGGACCAATAGATGTCCTAAAATTCTATCTATTTTGTTTTTCTTTTACCTTTAAAGCAAATTGATAAGCCTCCTCCATGTTAAGTATTATACGCATGCTTAATTCATCTTGAAATAAAATTTCAAACCATTTACATACCTTGCATCCATCTTCTCTTTTGTTTCATCATGCTCCACTCGTATAGAAATCTTGTAAAATTTATTTGTATACTCTTGTATATTGTGATCTTTTTACCTTAAATTTTGAAATCTTTTGTATAAGGTTTGTGCATAATCCACAAGAAGAAATTTCTCATTTATCTTCTTCTCCATATTTTTTTATGTATTAATTTTATCTTTACGTTTTCTCTATCTCTGTTTTTGTAGGTGATCCCACCAAATCATTGTATGACTTTTCAATTTCATGTATACAAACTTTACCTTCTTATCTTCTCTCATAGTCGTCCACTCGAACAACTTCTCCATGCTATTCATCCAATTTATAAACTCCTCTAGTTTTAAACAGTCTCTATAATCTAGAACATCAACCTTGATTTTTTCATTTCTTCCTTCAAAGTCCTGAACCATCTTCTCTTCCATCGATGGTGGCTATTCTTGTTATTCTTCTTACTGAATTTATTCATCATGATCTGTGTCTTCCTTATCACCAACTTATTTTTTTTGATGATGTGTGATAACTTTTGTTAATTATTGAATTTGTCTCTGTAGCTCTTGTATAGTCTGGTTCATATACACAACACCTCCTTATCCTCTTGCCATTCTTTACTCCTCTAAGATTCAAATCTTGCTCTGATACCAGATAATGAACCCAAAAATGTATAAGAAAAAAAAATTACCAATAACCCAAGATCTTGAAATAATACTCAAAATTGATTCATATTGATTGCTTGAAATAATTACAAACCCAAACCATTCTTAAATAAGTCTCAACTCAAATTTAGAGTTTACATGCAAAATTCAAAAAAAACTAAAATCTAAAAAAAAATGTGTATTTTTAAAATCTATTGAAATATCCCCAAAAACTCTCAAAATATCCTAAACAATATAATTAGACTATTGGATGATATTCAACTTAAGTTGATGTCTAGTTCTAAAAATATACAATTTTTAAAAATAGAAAAAACCCAAAAAATCATTAAATCATAATTTTGGACCCTCAGATGATCACGTATGGCCTACAAAAAATATCAAAATCATTCTTAAGAAGGTAAAAAAATTAGGGAAAGCAATGTACTTTTTGATATGGTCATTTTAGTGCATGGAAGAGCTCGAACGAAGCTATAAGTTAAAATTTATAGCCTCCAAAAGGTTGCCCTATTTTTTCTGCATCATTCTCCTCTAGTTGAAAATAACTCAGATCCTATTAGTTGCCCTAATTACACTTATTCCACTTTTCCTTCTCGATCTTCTTCAACTCCCATTCTATAATCCAAGTGTTTTCTTCTTGCTAAAATCATTCCCACTACATTAAATACATGTTATAATTCCCTTGCCTTACGCTCATCATCTTCATATCTAAAACCTGCACTATTTTCTATTTTTTCTTTTTTGGAACTTGTTGCTCCTAATTTACTTCTTCATATTTATCATCTTCACCATCTTATCCATGGAATTCATATAAATATTAAACATTAAATACTAGAGATATATCAAAATTCTATGGTAAACTTACCTCATAGGCATTATCATTAATTTTTTCACAATTTTACATGGTCCAATATTCTTGTACTTCAAATTATTGCATGTGCCTTTTATATATCTTTCTTTCCTCAAGTAAATCATTACCACCTCTAATTCTTTAAATACCTTGGATCTTCTTTTGACATATCCTATTGCTTTATATTTCTCATTACTTTCTTGCAACTTTCTTCTTACTCCTTATAATAGTTGGATATGCTTTACAAATGCTTTTGCATCATCACTAAATTGATATGCAATTGAAAATTATACCAAATCTAAAATACCCATAGTATTTCTCCCATATACAATTTGAAAAAGTAACTTTCATATTGATCTATTCACTGAACTGTTATATGCAAACTCAGCTTGTGGTAAAGCCAAGTCCCATTGTTTTGGCTTCTCTCTGACTATGAATCTCAATAAATTTTCTAAACTCCTATTCACAACTTCTATCTGCCCATCTATTTGTGGGTGATATGCACTATTGAATTATAGCTTAGTACCCATCTTCTTCCACAAAGTCCTCTAAAAATGACTTAGAAATTTTGTGTCCCTATCTGAAGTAATAGCTTTTGAAACACCATGCAATCTCACAATATCCATAAAAAATAATTCTAAAAATATAGTGGCATCATTGATTTTATTACATGCAATGAAATGAACCATTTTATAAAATCTGTTGATAATAACAAAAATTGAATCATTACCTCTTTATATGTTTGGCAATCCCAACACAAAATCCATACTCAAATCTGTCCATGGCCCTCTTGAAATCAGTAATGGCATGTAACGTCAAATATTTTATGCATGTCCTTTAATTATCTAACATATTCTACACCTTTAAACATACCTTGTCACATATCTCTTCATCTTTAGTTAAAAATATTTTTATTCCACTAAAGCTATTGTCTTCATTTACCAAAATGTCCTGCCAAACCACCACTATGAAATTATCTTATTATATTATCTCGTAGAGACCTAATTGGAATGCATAATTGTTTTCTTTTGAAAAGATAACCTTCTTGTATAAGATACTCATCATTAATAATATATGTTCCACCTGTTGATGGATTATTACACTGTTCAACTATCTTGTCAAAATATGGATTAATATCATATAATTTTTTAATAGCTTCAAATCCAATTACTTCACTCACCGTAGTAGTTAATAATGCTATCCTCCTACTCAATGCATCAGCTATCTAATTTTGTTTCCTTGCTTATGTTTCAACATAAAAGTATATCTTTGTAAGAAAGAAACCCACATTGCATGCCTACTATTCAACTTCTTTTGTGTATTCGCATACTTCAAAACCTCATGATCTATAAACAATATAAATTTTATAAGCATTAGATAATGTCTCCAATGTCTTAATGCTTGTATAATTGCATAATGTTCAAAATCATAAGTAGAATAATTTTTTCTTAACTCATTCAATTTCTCACTGAAATATGCTATTGGCTTTTCTTCTTGAATCAACACAGCACCAATTCCCACAAATGAAGCATCACAATCAACTTCAAACACTGTTAAAATCTAGTAATGCTAAAATTAGTCTTTCTGTAATCTTCTTTTTCAAAATTTCAAAACTTTTTGTGGCTGATCTAGTCCATGCAATTTTTTTACCTCTTATACAATCTGTTATTGGTGCCACAATACTACTAAAGTTTTTATAAAAAATTGTTAAACCATGGTAACTTATTGCCTCTATAATACTTTTTGGAATAGGCCACTCAACAATTGTTTTTATTTTTTCTTCATCCATTTTCACATCATCTACTGAAACTACAAATCCTAAAAATACCAAACTATTCTACATAAACTTGCACTTCTTTGGATTTGCATACAACTTCTCCTTTCTTAACAAATATATTACCATTCTCAAATGCTAAAAGTGTTCTTATTTAGTCTTACTTAACATCAAAATATAATCAAAATAAACTACCTCAAACTTACCAATATATTCTCATAACGTTGTATTTATCACCCTCATAAATGTGTTAGGTGCATTATATAATCTAAATGGGATCACCATCCACTCATATAAGCCATCTCTAGTCTTGAATGCAATTTTCCACTCATCTCCTTCATGAATTCAAATTTGATAATAATCACTCCTTACATCAATCTTGGTAAAATATTTTTCTCTTGCAAGCACATCCATCATATCATCTAAACAAGGTATAGAAAACCTATATTTTATTATAATTTTATTAATTTCTCTACTATCCAAACATTCTCCATCCTCCATCTTTATTTAGAGTTAGCAATGCTGATGTTGCACATGGACTCATAATCTCCCTTATCACTTTCTTCTTTAGCAATTCAATAACCTATTTATTTAATTCTTCATGTTTTACTGGACTCATCCTATAATTTATTTGAATGGGTAGAGATGATCTTGGAATCAAATGAATATGATGTTGAATATCTCTCTTCCATGGTAAACCATATGATAACTCATCAGACATAAAATTTGCATATTTTTTCAACACCCTTGTTGCTTATTTTGGTATTGGCACCATTTCTATTTCTTCATTCTTTGCTACTAGTGCATAACAGCAAACTGCTACCTTCATATCTTGGATAAATTCTCTAGTATAGAGCATGCTTTCTATCTTCTCTTCCTCTTTAAGAGGTTAAAAAACTACCTTTGTACCACCATTGCAAAAAGTGTATTTATTCTTTGCTCTATCATGAACTACTTTCCTATCAAATTATCAAGGTCTTCTTAATAACACATGACATGAATCCACTAGAATAACATCACACCATATTTCATCATTATAAAATTTTATATAAAAAACTTGATTAAGCACTTTTTATCTAATGTAACTTCATTCCCTATCTTAAACTATGAAATCTGATAAAAATTAATATGTTTTTTACATTACAAATTTAGTTTCTCTATCATTTATTTAGAAACTATATTTTCACAACTACCACCATCTATAATTACTTTACATACATTTACACCCAAAGTACATCTTGTTAGAAAAAAATTGATCTTAGCCATGCATCACCACCTTATTTATTCTACACTTGTACCTTCCTTGGAGCAATCATGGTTCTTCTCATCATGAGATTTTCTCCATCTACTAGTACAACTTTAGTATTCTATTCTTCTATTTCAACCTAAAATAGATTTACTCTTGGATGATCTTTTTATCTCCTTTCTTGATCTTGATAGTTTGGACACACAAAATGCACTGTGCCCTTCTTCCCAAAATCTATAATAGATATAAGATCTGTGTTGATTCAAAAACCATCCTCTAGCACCATTGTAACCTCATTCTCTCTGAAATCCTCTTGTACTTTGTTGTTATTAAAACCCTTACTAATTATCATCTTGCCTTTCTGCACCACATGACGATTCACCTTTATTATTATTATTAAATCCACCTCTAGTGGTATTAAACCCACCTTGTCTCCTTATTAGAGGGGATCCACCTCTTATTGGACCAGTAGATGCACTAAAATTCTATCTATTTTATTTATCTTCTACCTTGGAAGATAATTGATAAACCTCCTCCATGTTAAGTATTCTATGCATGCTTAAATTAATCTTGAATAAAAAATTTCAAAGCATTTACATACTTTATATCCATCTACTCTTTTGTTTTATCATGATCCACTCGTATAGAAAGCTTGTAAAATTTATATGTACACTCTTGTATACTGTGATCTTTTTGCCTTAATTTTTGAAATCCTTTATATAGGGTTTATGCATAATGCACAGGAAAAAAAAAATTCCTTAGCTTCTTCTCCATATTTTTCCATGAATTAATCTTCTCTTTACATTTTTTATACCTCTTTTTCTACAAGTGATCCCACTAAATCATTGCATGACCTTTTAATTTCATGAATGCAAACTTTACATTCTTGTCTTCTCTCATAGTCTTCCACTAGAAGAACTTCTCCATGCTATTCATCTAATCTATCAACTCCTCTGGTTTTAAACTATCTTCATAATCTAGAACATCAACCTTGAATCTTTCATTTCTTCCTTCTAAATCTTGAACCATCCTCTCTTCCATCGATGGTGGTTATTCTTGTTGTTCTTCTTACTAAATTTTTTCATCATGATCTGTGTCTTCCTCATCACCAACTTGTCTTCTTTGCTAATGGATGATAACCTCCGTTAATTATTTGACTTACCTTTTCAACTCTTGTATAGTCTATTTCATCTATGCAACACCTTCTCATCCTCTCTCCATTCTTTACTCCTCCAAGATTCAAACCTTGCTCTGATACCAAATAATGAACCTAAAAACTAATAAGAACAAGAAAATTTGCTAATAGGCCAAGATCTTGAAATAATACTTAGAATTCATTCATTTTGATTGCTTTCAATAATTAAAAACTCAAATCGTGCTTAAACAATTCTCAACTCAGAATTTAGAGTTTACAAGAAAAATTAAAAAAAAATTAAAATCTAAAAAAACACTATTTTTAAAAACTCCTGAAATATCCTAAACACTATAATTAGACTATGGGATGAAATTCAACTGAAGTTGATGTTTGGCTCTAAAAATATATAATTCATAAAAATAGAAAAAACCCAAAAAAACATTAAATCATAATTTTGTACCCTCAGATGATCATGTATGGCCTCCAAAAAATATTGAAAACATTTCTAGATAGGTAAAACTTTCTAAGGATAGCAACATACTTTTTGATACGGTCATTTTAGTGCATGAAAGAGCTTAAATGGAGCTATAGATTAAAATTTATGGCCTCTGAAAGGTTGCCCTATTTTTTCTGCATCATTTTTCTCTGGTTGAAAATAACTCAGATCTTATGAGTTGGCCTGATTATAATTCTTTCACTTTTCTTTGTCAATTTTTTTTAGCTCCCATTCTGTAATCCAAGTGTTTTCTTCTTGCTTCAATCCTTTCCACTACAATAAATACCTATTATAATTATCTTACATTATGCTCACTATCTTCATATCCAAAACTTACACTATTTTTTTCTTCTTCTTTGAAACTTGTTGATCCAAATTTACTTCTTTAGCTTCATCATCTTCACCATTTTCTCCATGAAATTTATATAAATTTTAAATATTAAATACTAGAGATATATCAAAATTATGTGGTAAAACTACCTCATAGGCATTATCATTGATTTTCTTCACAATTTTGCATGGTCTCATTTTCTTATACTTGAACTTATTATATGTGCCTTTTGGAAATCTCTCTTTCCTCAAGTAAACCATTACCAACTCTCCTTCTTAAAATACGTTGGATCTTCCTCTGACATTTTTTGTTTCTTTATATTACTCATTACTTTCTTTCAACTTTCTTCTTACTCTTTGTAGTTGCTACATATGCTTTAAAAATGCTTCTACATCATCACTAATTTGATGTGCAATTAGAAATTATACCAAATCTAAAATACCTGTTGGATTTTTTCCATAAATAATTTGAAAATATGACTTCCTCTTGATCTATTCACTGAATTGTTATATGCAAACTCATCTTGTGGAAAAGCCAAGTCCCATTACTTTGGCTTCTCTCCGACTATGCATCTCAATAAATTTTCCAAGATCCTACTCACAACATCTATCTGTCTATTTGTTTGTGGGTGATATGCATAACTAAATTGTATCTTAGTGCCCATATAATTCCACAAAGTCCTCAAAAAATGACTTAGAAATTTCATATCCCTATCTGAAGTAATAGCTTTTGAAACACCATGCAATCTCACAATATCCATAAAAAATAATTCTACAACTCTAGTGGCATCATTAGTTTTCTTACATGCAATGAAATGAACCATTTTAGTAAATCTATCTAAAATAACAAAAATTGAATCATTACCTTTTTGTGTGTTTGGCAATCCCAACATAAATTCTATACTAAAATCTGTCCATGGCCCTCTTCGAATTGGTAATGACATGTAAAGTCCAATATTTTGTGCATATCTTTTACCTACTTGACATATTATTCACCTTGAAACATACCTTATCATGTCTCTCTTCATTTTTGGCCAAAAATACTTTTTCTCCACTAAAGGTATTATCTTCATCTTACCAAAATGTCCAGCCAAACCACCATGTAATTATCTTATTATATTGTCTCGTAGAGACCCAATTGGAATGCATAATTGTTTCTCTTTGAAGAAATAACCCTCTTGTATAAGATACTCATCATGAATAATATTTGTCCCACCTGTTAATGGATTCTTGTGCTATTAAACTATCTTGTCAAAATATGAATCAGTATTATATAATTCTTCAATATCTTCAAATCCAATTACTTCACTCACCATAATAGTTAATAATGCTACCCTCCTGCTCAATGCATCAACTACTTGATTTTGTTTTCTTGATTTATATTTCAAGACAAAAGTATATCCTTGACAGAAAGAAACCCACTTTGCATGCCTACTGTTCAACTTCTTTTTTGTATTCACATATTTCAAAGCTTCATGATCTATAAATAGTATAAACTCCCTAGGCACTAGATAATACCTCCAATGTCTTAATACTTTTACAATTGCATAAAGTTCAACATCATAAGTAGAATACTTTATCCTTAAATCATTTAATTTCTCACTAAAATATGCTATTGGCTTTCCTTCTTGACTCAACACATCACCAATTTTCACAAATGAAGCATCACAATCAACCTCAACCACTTTGTTAAAATTTGGTAATACTAAAATTGGTCTTTCTGTAATCTTCTTCAAAATTTCAAAACTTTCTATGGCAAATTGAGTCCATGTAAATTCTTTACCTCTTATGTAATCTATTATTGGTGCCAAAATACTACTAAAGTTTTTATTTTATTTCTTTGTAAAAATTTGTTAAATCATGAAAACTTCTTCTCTCTATAATGCTTTTTGGAATAGGCCACTCAACAATTGCATTTATCTTTTCTTCATCCATTTTCACACCATCTGCTCAAACTACAAATCCCAAAAATACAAAACTATTCTACATAAACTTGCACTTCTTCAAATTTGCATACAACTTCTCCTTTCTTAACAAATCCATTACCATTCTCAACTGCTATAAGTGTTCTTCTTTAGTCTTATTGAATACCAAAATATCATCAAAATAAACAACCACAAACTTACCAATATATTCTAATAGCATTGTATTCATCACCCTTATAAATATGTTAGGTGCATTATATAATCCAAATGGCATTATCATCCACTCATATAATCCATCAATAGTATTGAATGCAATTTTTCACTTATCTCCTTCATGAATTTGAATATCATAATAACCACTCCTTAGATCAATCTTGGTAAAATATTTTTCTCCTACAAGCTCATCTATCATATCATCTAAACGAGGTAAAAAAAACCTATATTTTATTATAATTTTACTAGTTTCTCTACTATCCACACACATTCTTCATCTTCCATATTTATTTGGAGTTAACAATCTTGTTTTTGCATATGAACTTATAATCTCCCTTATCACTTTCTTCCTTAGCAATTTAGTGACTTGATTATTTAATTTTGCATGTTTTGTTAGACTCATCCTATAAATTTTTTGATTAGGTAGATCTAATCCTAGAATCAAATCAATGTGATGCTTAATATCTCTCTTCGGTGGTAAACCATCTAGTAACTCATTAGGCATAACATCTATATATTATTTTAATACTCTTGTTGCTTCTATTGGTATTGGCACCATTCTATTTCTTCATTATTTGCTATTAGTGCATAGTAGCAACCTATTACCTTCATATCTTGGATAAAATTTTTAGTACAGAGCATACTTTCTATCTTCTCTTCCTCTTTAAGAGGTAACAAAACTATCTTTGTACCACCTTTTCAAAAAGTGTATATGTTCTTTGCTCCATCATGAACTACTTTCCTATCAAATTTCCATGGTCTCCCCAATAACACATGACATGAGTCCATGAGAATAACATCACACCATATTTCATCATTATAAGTTTTTTTTATAAAAAACTTTATTAAGCACCTTTTATCTACTTAACTTCATTCCCTTTCTTAAACCATCAAATCTAATAAGTATTAGGATGCTTTTCACATTGTAAATTTAGTTTCTCTATCATTTTTTTAGAAACCATATTTTCACAACTACCACCATCTATAATTACTTTGCATACCTTTCCACCCAAAGTACATGTTCAAAAAATATTTTATCATAGCCATGCATCACCACCTTCTTTATTATTCACTTGTTTCTTCCTTAGAGCGATCATGATTCTTCTCATCATGAGATTCTCTCCATCTACTGGTGCAACTTCAATATTCTGCTCTTCTATTTCAACCTCAAATATATTTACTCTTAGACAATCTTCTTGATTCCTTTCTTGATCTTGATAGTTTGGACACTCAAATGCTTTGTGCCCTTCTTCTCCATATCTATAACAGACATAAGATCTACGTTGATTCAGAAACCATTATCTAGCACCACCGTAACCTCATCATCTTTGAAATCCTTTTTCTCTTTGTTGGTATTAAAACTCTTGCCTATTATCATCTTGCCTTTATGCACCATGTTATGATTCACCTTTATTGGCATTAAAGCCACCTCTGGTGGTATTAAACCCACCTCATCCCATTATTGGAGGGGATTTCCCTCTTCTTGGACTAGTAGATGTCTTTTTAAAATTCTGTCTATTTTATTTTTTTTCTATGTTCAAAGCTAATTGATAAGCTTCCTCCATGTTAAGTACTATATTCATGCTTAATTCATTTTGAATAAAAAATTTCAAACCATTTACATACCTTGCATCCATCTACTCTTTTGTTTCATCATGATCCACTCGTATATAAAGCTTATAAAATTTATTTGTATACTCTTGTATACTGTGATCTTTTTGCCTTAAATTCTAAAATCTTTTGTATAAGGTTTATACATAATCCATAAGAAGAAAGTTTTCTCTTAGCTTCTTCTCCATCTTTTTCCATGAATTAATCTTCTCTTTACATTTTCTATGCCTCTCTTTTTTCAGGTGATCCCACCAAATCATTACATGACCTTTCAATTTTTTGCATGTAGACTTTACCTTCTTGTCTTCTCTCATAGTCTTCCACTCGAAGAACTTTTCCATGTTATTCATCCAATCTATCAACTTCTCTAGTCTTAAACTGCCTCTATAATTTAGAACATCAACCTTGATTCCTTCATTTATTTATTCTAAAGCCCAAACCATCCTCTCTTCCATCGATGGTGGTTGCTCTTATTGTTCTTCTTCTTGTTGAATTTCTTCATCACGATTTGTGTCTTCTTGATCACCAACTTGTCTTCTTTTTTAATAGGTGATAACCTCTATTAATTATTTAACTTGCCTCTACAACTCTTGTATAGTCTAGTTCATCAACATAACACCTCCTCATCCTCTCACCATTCTTTAGTCCTCCAAGATTCAAACCTTACTCTGATACCATTTAATGAACCCAAAAACTAACAAGATTAAAAAAAATTACCAATAATCTAAGATCTTAAAGTAACACTCATAATTGATTCGTATTGATTGCTTGAAATAATTACAAACACAAACCATGCTTCAATAAGCCTCAACTCAAAATTTAGACTTTACATGTAAAATTCAAAAAAAACTAAAATCTAAAAAAAAAAATTATTTTTAAAAACTCTCAAAATATCTCAAAAACCTCTCAAAATATCCTAAACACTATAATTAGACTATAGGATGAAATTCAACTGAATTTGATGTTTGGTTCTAAAAATATATAATTTCTAAAAATAGAAAAAACTTAAAAAAATCATTAAATCACAATTTTGGACCCTCAGATGATCATGTATGACCTCCAAAAAATATTGAAAATATTCTTAGGTAGGTAGAAATTTCTAGAGATAGAAACGTATTTTTTGATATGGTCATTTTGGCATGGAGAAGAGATCAAACAGAGCTATGGGTTAAAATTTATGACCTCCAAAAGGTTGCCCTATTTCTTCTGCATCATTCTCCTCTGGTTGAAAATAACTCATCTCTTGCGAGTTGGCCTAATTATACTTCTTCCAATTTTCCTTGTCAATCTTCTTCAGAGCCCATTCTATAATCTAAGTGTTGTCTTATTTTTTTAATCCTTCTCACTACACCAAATACCTATTATAATTCCCTTGCTTTGTGTTCACTATCTTCATATCCAAAATTTATACTATTTTTTATTTCTTCTTTTTTAAAACTTGTTGCTCCCAATTTACTTCATCTTCATCATATTCACCATATTCTCCATGAAATTCATATAAATATAAGATATTAAATACCGAAAATATATCATAATTTTGTGGTAAACTTACCTCATATGCATTATCATTGATTTTCTTCACAATTTTGCATGGTCCAATGTTCTTGTTCTTCAAGCTTATCATATGTGCCTTTTGGAAATCTCTCTTTCCTCAAGTAAACTATTACCAACTCTCCTTCTTCAAATACCTTGGATCTTCTTTTGACATCCACTATTGCTTTATATTTCTCATTACCTTCTTTCAACTTTCTTCTTACTCCTTGTAACTATTGTATATGCTCTACAAACAATTATGCATCATCACTAATTTGATTTGCAATTGAAAATTATACCAAATCTAAAATACCAATAGGATTACTCTTATGAATAATTTTAAAAGGTGAATTTTATGTTGATCTATTCACTAAACTATTATATGCAAACTCAGCTTGTGGTAAAGCCAAGTCTCATCGCTTTGGCTTCTCTCCCACTATGTATTTCAATAAATTTCCAAAACTCTTATTCACCACTTCTATCTATCCATCTGTTTGTGGGTGATATTCACTACTGAATCATAGATTAGTACCATCTTCTTCCACAAACTCCTCAAAAAAATGACTTGAAATTTTTTTGTCTCTATCTAAAGTAATAGCTTTTAAAACACCATGCAATCTCACAATATCCATAAAAAACAATTATGTAACTCTAGTGGCATCATTAATTTTCTTACATGTAATGAGATGAACCATTTTAGAAAATCTATCTACAATAGTAAAAATTGAATCATTACATGTTTGTGTGTTTAACAATCCCAACACAAAATCCATACTCAAATATATCCATGGCCCTCTTCGAATTGGTAATGGCATGTCAAGTCCAGTATTTTGTGCATGTCTTTTAACTAACTAACACATTATGTACCTTGAAACATACCTTGTCACATCTCTCTTCATCTTTGGCCAAAAATACTTTTCCTTCACTAAAGCTTATTTTCATCTTACCAAAATGCCCAGCCAAACCACCACTAGTAATTTTGTTATTTTATTGTCTCGTAGAGACCCAATTGGAATGTATAATTGTTTCCCTTTGAAGAGATAACCTTCTTGTATAAGATACTCATCATGAATAATATATGTCTCACTTGTTAATGGATTCTTGCACTATTAAACTATTTCACCAAAATATGAATCAGTATCATATAATTCTTTAATAGCTTCAAATCCAATTACTTCACTCGTCATAGTAATTAATAACTCTACCCTCCTGCTCAATGCATCAACTACTTGATTTTGTTTTCCTGATTTATATTTCAAAATAAAAGTATATCCTTGAAAGAAAAAAACCCACTTTGCATGCTTACTATTCAACTTCTTTTGTGTATTCACATACTTCAAAGCCTCATGATCTGTAAACAGTATAAACTTTCCTATGCACATAATGCCTCCATTGTATTAATGATTTTACAATTGCATAAAGTTTAATGTCATAAGTAGAATACTTTATTCTTACCTCATTTAATTTCTCATTGAAATATGCTATTGGCTTTCCTTCTTGACTCAACACATCACCAATTCCCACAAATGAAGTATCAAAATCAACCTCAAACACTTTGTTAAAATTTGGTAATACTAAAATTGGTCTTTTTTTAATTTTTTTCTTCAAAAGTTCAAAACTTTATGTGGCTAATCTAGTCCATGCAAATTCTTTACCTCTTATGCAATCTATTATTGGTACCACAATACTACTAACGTTTTTAATAATTTTTTTGCAAAAAGTTGCTAAACCATGGAAACTTCTTGCCTCTATAATATTTTTTGGAATAATCCACTCAACAATTGTCTTTATCTTTGTTTCATCCATTTTCACACTATCTACTAAAACTACAAATCTCAAAAATACCAAACTATTTTGCATAAACTTGCACTTTTTTAGATTTGCATACAACTCCTTTCTTAACAAACTCATTACCTTTCTCGAATGCTCTAAGTGTTCTTCTTTAGTCTTACTAAATATCAAAATATCATCAAAATAAACAACCAAAAACTTACCAATATATTTGTGTAGCACTGTATTCATCACCATTATAAATGTGTTAGGTGCATTATATAATCCAAATGGTATCACCATCCACTCATATAATCCATCTCTAGTCTTGAATTTAGTTTTCCACTCATCTCTTTCACGAATTTGAATCTGATAATAACCACCTAGATCAATCTTGATAAAATATTTTACTCTTGCAAGGACATCCATCATATCATCTAAATGAGGTATAGTAAACATATATTTTATTGTAATTTTATTAATTTCTCTACTATCCACACACATTCTCCATCCTCCATCTTTCTTTGCAGTTAGCCTCACTAGTGTTTCAAATGGACTCATAATCTCCCTTATCACTTTCTTCCTTAGCAATTCAATAACCTATTTATTTAATTCTACATGTTCTGTTGGACTAATCATATAAGTTTCTTGATTGGGTAGAGATGATCCTAGAATCAAATAAATGTGATGTTGAATATCTCTCTTTGGTGGTAAACCATCTGGTAACTCATTAGGCATAACATACACATATTCTTTCAACACTCTTTCTGCTTCTATTGGTATTGGCACCATTTTTGTTTCTTCATTTTTTTCTACAAGTGCATAACAGTAACCTGCTACCTTCATATCTTGAATAATTTTTTTAGTATAGAGCATGCTTTCTATCTTCTCTTCCACTTTAAAAGGTAACAAAAATACCTTTGTACCACCTTTACAAAAAGTTTGTGTTCTTTGCTCGATCATGAACTATTTTCCTATCAAATTACCATGGTCTCCCTAGTAACACACGAAATACATCCATCAAAATAACATCACACCATATTTTATCATTATAAGTTTTTCCTATATAAAACTTAATTAAGCACCTTTTTATCTACTGTAACTTCATTCCCTTTCTCAAACCATGAAATTCAATAACAATTAGGATGCTTTTCACATTGTAAATTTAGTTTCTCTATCATTTTTTTATAAATCATATTTTCACAATTAGCACCATCTATAATTACTTTGCATACCTTTTCACTCAAAGTACATCTTATTCAAAATATATTTTATCATAGCCATGCATCACCACCTTCTTTATTTTTCACTTTTTCTTTCCATGGAGCAATCATAGTTCTTCTCATCATGAGATTCTCTTCATCTATTAGTGCAACTTTAGTGCTTTGCTTTTCTATTTCAACCTCAACTAAAAATACTCTTGAGTGATCTTCTTACCTCCTTTCTTGATCTTGATAGTTTGGACTCTCAAATACTCTTTGCCCTTCTTCTCCACATCTATAACAAACATAAGATCTAAATTGATTCAAAAATCATCCTCTATCACCACCGTAATCTCATCCTCTCTAAAATTCTCTTCCTCTTTGTTGTTATTGAAACCCTTGCCTATTATCATCTTGCCTTTATACACCACATGATGATTCACCTTTATTGGCATTAAATCCACCTCTAGTGGTTTTAAATCCACCTCATCCCCTTTTCGGAGGGGATCTGCCTCTTCTTGGACCAATAGATGTCCTTCTAAAATTTTGTCTATTTTTTTTTCTTCTCCCTTCAAAGTTAATTGATAAACCTCCTCTATGTTAAGTATTATATGCATTTAAACCATTTACATACTTTTCAGTGATATGCTCTTCTATTTCATCATGTTCCACTTGTATAGAAAACTTGTAAAATTCATCTTTATAGTCTTGTATACTATGATATTTTTGCCTTAAATTCTAAAATCTTTTGTATAGGGTTTATGCATAATCCACACGAAGAAATTTCTCCCTCATCTTATTCTTCATCTTTTTCCATGAATTAATATTCTCTTTACATTTTCTCTATCTCTCTTTCTGCAGGTGATCCCACCAAATCATTTCATGATCTTTCAATTTCGTGTATGCAACCTTTACCTTCTTGTCTTCTCTCATAGTCTTCCACTCGAAGAAATTTTCCATGCTATTCATCCAATCTATTAACTCTTCTAGTTTTAAAATACCTCCATAATCTAGAACATCAACTTTTATTCCTTCATTTTTTCCTTCTAAAGACCAAACTATCCTCTCTTCTATCGATGGTGGCTAATCTTATTGTTCTTCTTCTTTTTGAATTTGTTCATCATGATCTATGTCTTCCTCATCACCAACTGGTCTTCTTTGTCGATGGGTGATAACCTCTGGTAATTGTTGAACTTGCCTTTGTAGCTCTTATCTAGTCCCATTCATCCATGCAATACCTCCTCATCCTCTCACCATTCTTTATTCCTCCAAGATTTGAACCTTGCTTTGATACCAGATATTGAACCTAAAAACTAACAAGAATAAAAAAAATTATCAATAAGCCAAGATCTTGAAATAATACTTAGAATTAATTTGTATTGATTGCCTAAAATAATTATAAACCCAAACCATGTTTAAATAAGCCTCAACTCAGAATTTAGAGTTTACATGAAAAATTTAAAAAAAAAATCTAAAAAAATACCTATTTTTAAAAAGTCTCAAAATATCCCAAAAATATCCTAAAATATCCTAAACACTATAATTATACAATGGGAAAAAATTCAACAGAAGTTGATGTCCAGTTCTAAAAATAGAAAAAATCCAAAAAAATCATTAAATCATAATTTTAAACCCTCAAATGATCACGTAAAATATTTAAAACATTCCTAGATAGGTATAACTTCCTAAGGATAGAAATGTAATTTTTTATACGGTCATTTTGGCAAGTGGAAGAGCTCAAATGGAGCTATGGGTCAAAAGTTATGGCCTCCTCAAGGTTGCCCTATTTTTTTTTGCATTATTCTCCTCTAGTTGAAAACAACTCAGCTCCTATGAGTTGGCCTGATTATACTTCTTCCACTTTTCCTTGTCAATCTTCTTCAGTTCCCATTCTATAATTCAAGTGGTGTCTTCTTGCTACAATCCTTCCCACTACACTAAATACCTGTTATAATTCCCTTGTCTTGTGTTTACGGTCTTCATATCCAAAACATGCACTATTTTTTCTTTCTTCTTCTTTGGAACTTGTTGCACCCAATTTACTTCTATATATTTTCCATCTTCTCTAAAAATTTCATATAAATTTGAAACATTAAATACTGAAGATATATCAAAATTATGTGGTAAACTTACCTCATAGGCATTATCATTGATTTTTTTCACAATTTTTTATGGTCCAATTTTCTTATACTTCAACTTATTGTATGTGCCTTTTGGAAATCTCTCTTTCCTCCAGTAACCACTTACAACCTCTTCTTTTTAAAACACCTTAGATCTTCTTCTGACATCTGCTACTGCTTTATATTTTTCATTAATTTCTTAAAACTTTATTCTTACACCTTGTAATTGTTGTATATGCTTTGCAAATGATTCTGCATCATCACTAATTTGATCTACAATTGGAAATTGTACCAAATATAAAATACCCATAGGATTTATTTCATAAACAATTTGAAAAGGTGATTTTTATGTTGATCTACTCACTAAACTATTATATGCAAACTCAGCTTGTGGTAAAGCCAAGTCTCATTGCTTTGTCTTCTCTCCCACTATGCATCTCAATAAATTTCTCAAGCTCCTATTCACAAATTTTGTCTATCCATATGTTTTTGGGTGATATGCACTACTTAATTGTAGGTTAGTACCCATCTACTTCCATAAAGTCCTCCAAAAATGACTTAGAAATTTTGTGTCACTATCTGAGGTAATAGTTTTTTTAATACCATGCAATCTCACACTATCCATAAAAAATAATTTTGTCACTCTAGTGACATCATTGGTTTTCTTACATGTAATGAAATGAACTATTTTAGAAAATATATCTACAATAACAAAAATTGAATCATTACCTCTTTGTGTGTTTGGCAATCCCAACACAAAATCTATACTCAAATCTATCCATGGCCCTTTTGGAATCGATAATGGCATGTAAAGTCTAGTATTTTGTGCATGTCCTTTAGCTACTTAACATATTCTCCACCTTGAAATATACCTTGTCACATCTCTCTTCATCTGTGGCCAAAAATACTTTTCCTCCACTAAAGTTATTGTCTTCATCTTACCAAAATATCCATCCAAACCACCACTATGTAATTCTCTTATTATATTGTCTCGTAAAGACCCAATTTGAATGCATAATTCTTTCCCTTTAAAGAGATAACCTTCTTGTATAAGATACTCATCATGAATAATATTTGTTCCACCTATTAATGGATTCCTGCACTATTCAACTATCTTGTCAAAATATGAATTAGTATCATATAATTTTTTAATAACTTCAAATATAATTACTTCACTCACCATATTAGTTAATAACGCTAACCTCCTACTCAATGCATCAACTACCTAATTTTGGTTTCCTGATTTATGTTTCAATATAAAAATATATCCTTGAAAGAAAGAAACCCACTTTGCATGCCTACTATTCAACTTCTTTTGTGTATTCACATACTTCAAAGCCTCATGATTTGTAAACAGTATAAACTCCTTAGGCACTAGATAATGCCTCCAATTTCTTCATGACTGTACAATTTCATAAAGTTCAACATCATTATTAGAATACTTTGTTGTTACCTCATTCAATTTCTCACTGAAATATGTTATTAGCTTTTCTTCTTGACTCAGCACAATAGCAATTCCCACAAATGAAGCATTAAATCAACCTCAAACACTTTGTTAAAATATATTAATGCTTAAATTGGTTTGTCTATAATCTTCTTCTTAATAATTTCAAAACTTTCTATGGCTTATCTAGTCCATGTAAATTCTTTACCTCTCATGCAATCTATTATTGGTGCCATAATACTACTAAAATTTTTAATAATTTTTTTGTAAAAAATTGCTAAACCATGGAAACTTCTTACCTCTATAATGATTTTTGAAATAGTTCACTCAATAATTGCCTTTATCTTTTCTTCATCCATTTTCACACCATCTACTCAAACTACAAATCTCAAAAATACCAAACTATTCTACATAAATATGCACTTCTTCAAATTTGTATACAACTTCTCCTTTTTTAACAAACCCATTACCATTCTCAAATGCTATAAATATTTTTATTTAGTCTTCCTGAATATCAAAATATCATCAAAATAAACAACCATAAATTTACTAACATATTCTCATAGCACTATATTCATCACCCTCATAAATGTGTTAGGTGCATTATATAATCTGAATGGCATCACCATCCACTCATATAAGCCATATCTAGTTTTGAATGTAATTTTCCACTCATCTCCTTCATGAATTTGAATTTGATAATAACCACTCCTTAGATCGGTCTTGGTAAAATATTTTTCTTCTACAAGCACATCCATCATATCATCTAAATGAGGTATATGAAACCTATACTTTATTATTATTTTATTAATTTCTCTACTATCCACACACATTCTCCATCCTCCATTTTTATTTGGAGTTAGCAATGCTCATGTTGCACATAGACTCATAATCTCCCTTATCACTTTTTTCCTTAGCAATTTAGTAACATATTTATTTAATTCTTCATGTTTTATTGGATTCATCCTATAAGCTACTTGATTGGGTAGAGCTGATCCTAAAATTAAATCAATGTGATTCTAAATATATCTCTTTGGTGGTAAACCATCTAGTAATTCATCACGCATAACATCTACATATTCTTTCAACACTCTTGTTGCTTCTGTTGGTATTGGCATCATTTTTATTTCTTCATTTTTTGCTTCTAGTGCATAACAGCAACCTGCTACCTTCATATCTTAGATACATTTTTTATTACAAAGCATGCTTTCTATCTTCTCTTCCTTTTTAAGAGGTAAAAAACTACCTTTGTACCACCTTTCCAAAAAGTGTATGTGTTCTTTGCTCCATCATGAACTATTTTCCTATCAAGTTTCAACGGTCTCCTCAATAACACATGACATGCATCCATCAGAATAACATCACACCATATTTCATCATTATAGTTTTTTTATATAGAAAACTTGATTAAACACCTTTTATCTACTATAACTTCATTCCCTTTCTTAAAACATGAAATACGATAAGGATTAGGATGTTTTTCACATTGTAAATTTAGTTTCTCTATCATTTCTTTAGAAACCATATTTTCATAACTACCACCATCTATAATTATTGAAGTACATTTTGTTCTAAAAATATTTGATCGTAGCCATGCATCACCACCTTATTTATTCCACACTTGTTCCTTATTTGTAGTGATCATGGTTCTCATCATGAGATTCTCTACATCTGTTGGTGCAAATTTAGTATTCTACTCTTCTATTTTAACTTCAACTAGATTTACTCAGTTAATTTTATTGCTTCCTTTCTTGATCTTGATAGTTTGGACACCCAAATGCTTTTTCCCCTCTTTTATAAATCTAAATAGGCATAGGATCTGTGTTGATTTAGAAACCATCCTTTAGCACCACCGTAACCTCATCCTCTTTGAAATCCTCTTCCTCTTTGTTGGTATTGAAACCTTTGCCTATTATCATCTTGCCATTCTGCACCACGTGATGATTCACATTTATTGTCATTAAATCCACCACTAGTTGTATTAAACCCACCTCATCCCCTTATTGGATGGGATTCATCTCTTCTTAGACCAGTAGATATCTTTCTAAAATTTTATCTATTTTGTTTTTCTTCTACCTTCAAAGCTAATTGGTAAGCCTCCTCCATGTTAAGTATTATGTGCATGCTTAATTCATCTTGAATAGAAAATTTCAAACCATTTACATACATTTCACCATATTCTCTTTTGTTTCATCATGATCCACTCATATAGAAAACTTATAAAATTCATCTCTATACTCTTGTATACTATGATCTTTTTACCTTAAATTCTAAAATCTTTTGTATAGGTTTTGTGCATAATCCACAAGAAGAAATTTCTCCCTAGCTTATTCTCCATATTTTTCCATGAATTAATCTTATCTTTACATTTTATCTACCTCTCTTTCTGTAGGTGATCCCATCAAATCATTGCATGACCATTCAATTTCGTGCATGCAAACTTTACCTTCTTATCTTCTCTAATAGTCTTCCACTCAAAGAACTGCTCCATGTTATTCATATAATATATCAACTCCTCTAGTTTTTAACTACCTCCATAATTTGGAACATCAACCTTGATTCTTTCATTTCTTTTATCGATGGTGGCTGCTCTTGTTCTTCTTCTTGCTGAATTTCTTCGTCACGATCTATGTCTTCCTCATCACCAATTTGTTTTATTTTCTGATGGGTGATAACATATGGTAATTATTTAACTTGTCTCTATAGCTCTTTTATAGTTTGGTTCATCTACACAACACCTCCTCATCCTCTCACCGTTCTTTACTCCTCCAAGATTCAAACCTTACTCTGATACCAAAAAATGAACCTTAAAACTAACAAGAATAAGAAAAATTACCAATAGGCCAAGATCTTGAAATAATACTCATAATTGATTCATATTTATTTCTTAAAATAATTATAAACCCAAACCATGATTAAATAAGCCTCAACTTAAAACTTGGAGTTTACATGCAAAATTTAAAAAAAATTAAAATGTAAAAAACTGTCTATTTTTAAAAACTCTTGAAATATGCCAAAAATCTCTCAAAATATCTTAAACACTATAATTAGACTATGGGATGAAATTCAACTAAATTTTGTGTTCAGTTATAAAAATATACAATTTCTAAAAATAAAAAAAATCATTGAATCACAATTTTGGACCCTTAGATGATCACGAATGGCTTTCAAAAAATATCAAAATCATTCCTAAATAGGGATAAATTCTTGGGGACATCAACATTATTTTTGATATAGTTGTTTTGACATGTGGAAGATCTCAAATGGAGCTACGGATCAAAATTTATGGCCTCCACAAGGTTTCTATTTTTTTTGCATCATTCTCCTCTAGTTGAAAACAACTTAGCTCCTACGAGTTGGCCTGATTATACTTCTTTCACTTTTTCTTGTCAATATTATTCACTTTCTATTATGAAATCCAAGTGTTTTCTTCTTGTTGCAATCCTTCCCACTACACCAAATACCTGTTATAATTCTATTGCCTTGTTCTCACTATCTTCATATCCAAAACCTGCACTATTTTTTCTTTTTTCTTCTTTAGAACTTGTTGCTCTTAAATTTACTTCTTCATTTTCATCATCTTCACCATCTTCTCCATAGAATTCATATAAATATAAAACATTAAATAATGGAGATATATCAAAATTCTATGGTAAACATACCTCATAGGCATTATCATTATTTTTTTTCATAATTTTTCATAGTTTAATTTTTTTATACTTCAACTTATTGTATGTGTCTTTTGGAAATCTCTCTTTCCTCAAGTACACCATTACCAACTCTCCTTCAAATACCTTGGATATTCTTATAACATATGTTGTTGCTTTATATTTCTCATTACTTTCTTACAACTTTCTTCTTACTCCTTGCAACTATTGCACATGCTCTGCAAATGCTTCTACATCATCACTAATTCAACATACAATTTAAAATTATACCAAATCTAAAATACCCATAAGATTTCTCTCATAAAGAATTTAAAAAGATGACTTTCTCATTAATTTATTCACTAAACTATTATATACAAACTTAGCTTGTGGTAAAGCCAAGTCTCATTGCTTTGGCTTCTCTCCCACTATGCATCTCAATAAATTTTTTGAGCTTCTATTCACAACTTCTATCTGCCCATATGTTTATGGGTGATATGCACTACTGAATTGTAGCTTAGTACCCATCTTCTTTCACAAAGTCCTCTGAAAATGACTTAAAATTTTTGTGTCCCTATCTGAAGTAATAGTTTTTGAAACACCATGTAATCCAACAATATCCATAAAAAATAATTCTTCAACTCTAGTGGCATCATTGGTTTTCTTACATGTAATTAAATGAATCATTTTAAAAAATCTATTTATAATAACAAAAATTGAATCATTATGTCTTTATGTCTTTGACAATCCCAACACAAAATCCATACTCAAATCTGTCCATGGCCCTCTTGGAATTGGTAATCACATGTAAAGTCTGTATTTTATGCATTTTTTTAACTACCTGACATATTTTGCACCTTGAAACATATTTTGTCACATCTCTTCTCATCTTTAGCCAAAAATACTTTTCCTCCACTAAATTTATTATCTTCATCTTACCAAAATGTCCAGACAAACCACCACTATGTAATTCTCTTATTATATTGTCTCGTAGAGACCCAATTGGAATGCATAATTATTTCCCTTTGAAGAGATAACCTTCTTGTATAAGATACTCATCATGAATAATATCTATCCCACCTGTTATGTTGTGGAGCTAAAAGCTTCACCAGGATGCAAACAGGAGAAGTTAAGGAGGATCCAGAGTTGCGGGGTGTTGTTGATTCAGTTGCAAGAAAAATGGCGTCAGTCTGATCAGCCGACGTCGGTCAGATAGCAAGAGGAAGCAACCGGCATCGGTTACCAGTCGGCTGACATCGGTCATGGAGGCACTGACGTCGGCAACCTGTGTGAGAACAGGCAGTTTGTATGGCGAATCCGAGAGAGTCTATTTTTGGACTGCTAGTTTGCATGTTGAAGGCTAGTCATAGTCTTGAGTTGCGAGTCTAATTATTGTAATTAGGTTAGTCTAATTATTGTAAGCATGAGATCTATATATGGACTCATGGGCTGTATTGTATGTGTGTGCTAGAAAGCCATAGAGCTTTTAGAGAGAGCTTGTGTAGCTCCTCCTAGTTCCAAAGGGGTGCTGAGAGTGTTTGATCAGGGAGAGTTGCAAGGTCTGCAAGGTCAAGGAGCTGATCCACCGGGGTACTGGTTGAAGAAGGGTTCTTCAAGGGTGAAGAGAGATCTACAATTGTGAGTATGGTCTATTCAATTGCAGGTTGAAGGTTCATGGGAGATCTACTTGGAGTACGGTTGTGTGCTTGGTGAACTGGCAGCGTTGTTACTGACTGGTTGGAGAGGTGAACATCAATTCTATATTGGAGTTGATTGTTTGGACTGAGAGATAGAGGGAAGAAGGTTTTGAGGTGTGGCAAGCCTTTGAGGTGGAGGAAGAAGTGGCATCTTCCTTATTGTATATTCTTTTGAGTGATTATTAATACAATTGTGTATTGTCTCTCAATTCCTGTGTTGTTTCATATTTCTAGTTACTTTATATTTCTGGTTAAATTCTGTGATTAGTTGCTAATACGAGTAGTAATCATATGTGCTCTAATTGGTAGAGCAAGATCCTGACAAGTGGTATCAGAGCATGTTTGTTGTTCTAGGTGCCTGACACCACCTGTTAATGGATTCTCACACTTTTTAACTATCTTGCCAAAATATGGATCAGTATCATATAATTCTTTAATAGCTTCAAATCTAATTACTTCACTCACCAAAGTAGTTAATAATGTTACCCTCCTGCTCAATGCATCAGCTACCTAATTTTGTTTTCTTGATTTATGTTTCAACACAAAAGTATATCCTTGCAAGAAAGAAACCCACTTTGCATGCCTCCTATTCAACTTCTTTTGTGTATTCACATACTTCAAAGCCTCATAATCTGTAAATAGTATAAATGCCTTAGGCACTAGATAATGCCTCCAATGTCTTAATGCTTGTACAATTGCATAAAGTTTAACATCATAAGTAGAATACTTTATTCTTACCTCATTCAATTTCTCACTAAAATATGCTATTGGCTTTCCTTCTTGACTCAACACAACACCAATTCCCATAAATGAAGCATCAAAATCAACTTCAAACACTTTGTTAAAATCTGGTAATACTAAAATTGGTCTTTCTATAATCTTATTCTTCAAAAAATTTAAACTTTTTGTGGCTGATCTAGTCTATGCAAATTCTTTACCTCTCATGCTATCTTTTATTGGTGCCACAATACTGCTAAATTTTTTAATAATTTTTTTGTAAAAAGTTTCTAAACCATGGAAACTCCTTACCTCTATAATGCTTTTTGGAATAGGCCACTCAACAATTGCCTTTATCTTTTCTTCATCCATTTTCACACCATTTGCTCAAACTATAAATCCCAAAAATACCAAACTATTATGCATAAACCTGCACTTTTTCAGATTTGCATACAACTTGTCCTTTCTTAACAAATCCATTACCATTATCAAATGCTATAAGTGTTCTTATTTAATCTTAATGAATATCAAAATATCATCAAAATAAGCCACCATAAACTTACCAATATATTCTCGTAGCATTGTATTCATCACCCTCATAAATGTGCTAGGTGCATTATATAATTCAAATGGCACCACCATCCACTTATATAAGCCATCCCTAGTCTTGAATGTAGTTTTCCACTCATCTCTTTTACTAATTCAAAACTGATAATAACCACTCCTTAGATCAATCTTGGTAAAATATTTTGCTCTTGCAAGCATATCCATCATATCATCTAAATGAGATATAAGAAACCTATACTTTATTATATTTTTATTAATTGATCTAATATCCACACACATTCTCCATCCTCCATCCTTAGTTAGAGTTAGCAACATTATTTTTTCACATGGATTCATAATATCTCTTATTACTTTCTTCCTTAGCAATTCAGTAACTTATTTATTTAATTCTGCATGTTCTATTGGACTCATCTTATAAGTTGCTTGATTGGGTAGAGTTGATCGTAGAATCAAATTAATGTGATGTTGAGTATCTCTCTTTGGTGGTAAACCATCTGGTAACTCATCCTGCATAACATTTTCATATTCTTTCAACACTCTTGCTACTTCTATTGTATTGCCACCATTTTTGTTTCTTCATTCTTTGCTACTAGTGCATAACAACCTGCTACCTTCATATCTTGGATAAATTATTTTGTACAAAGCATACTTTATGTCTTCTCTTCCTCTTTAAGAGGTAACAAAACTACATTTTTACCACCTTTCTAAATAGTGTATGTGTTCTTTGCTCTATCATGAACTACTTTCCTATCAAATTACCATAGTCTCTTCAATAACACATGACATGCATCTATCAGAATAACATCACACCATATTTCATCATTATAAGTTTTTCCTACAAAAAACTTTATTAAGCACCTTTTATCTACTATAACTTCATTCCCTTTCTTAAACCATGAAATCTGATAAGGATTAGGATGATTTTTGCATCACAAATTTAGTTTCTCTATCATTTCTTTAGAAACCATATTTTTACAACTACCACCATGTATAATTACTTTGCATACCTTTCCACCTGAAGTACATCTTGTTCAAAAAATATTTGATCACATCCATCCATCACCACCTTCTTTATTCTACATTTTTTCCTTCTTTGGAGTGATCATGGTTCTTCTTATCATGATATTCTCTCCATCTACTAGTACAACTTCAGTATTCTACTCTTCTATTTTAACCTCAACTAGATTTACTCTTGGAAAATCTTCTTGCCTCCTTTCTTGATTTTGATAGTTTGGAAACCCAAATGCTTTGTGCCCTTCTTCTCCACATCTATAATAGACATAAGATATGTGTTGATTCAAAAACCATCCTCTAGCACCACCATCACCTCATCTTCTCTGAAATCATCTTCATCTTTGTTGGTTTTGAAACCCTTGCCTATTATCATCTTTCCTTTCTGCACCATGTGATGATTCACTTTTATTGGCATTAAATCCACCTCTATTGGTATTAAACCCACCTCATCACCTTATTAGATGGGATCTACCTCTTATTGGACTAGTATATGTCCTAAAATTCTATCTATTTTGTTTTTCTTTTGCCTTCAAAGCTAATTGATAAGGCTCCTCCATGTTAAGTATTCTATGCATGCTTAATTTGTCTTGAATAGAAAATTTCAAACTATTTACATACCTTATAACCATCTGATCTTATGTTTCATCATGCACCACTTGTATAGAAATCTTATAAAATTCATTTATATACTCTTATATACTATGATCTTCTTGCCTTAAATTATAAAATCTTCTATATAGGGTTTGTGCATAATCCACATGAAGAAACTTCTCCCTCAGCTTATTCTTCATCTTTTTCCATGAATTAATCTTCTCTTGGCATTTTTCCTATCTCTCTTTCTGTAGGTGATCCCACTAAATCATTGCATGATCTTTCAATTTCATGCATGCAAACTTTACCTTCTTGTCTTCTCTCATAGTCATCCACTCGAAGAACTTCTCCATGTTATTCATCCAATCTATCAACTCCTTTGGTTTTTAACTACATCCATAATCTAGAACATCAACCTTAATTCCTTCATTTCTTCCTTCTAAATCTTGAACCATCCTCTCTTCCATCGATGGTCGCTGCTTTTGTTATTCTTCTTCTTGCTAAATTTTTTCATCACAATCTGTGTCTTCTTCATCACCATCTTGTCTTCTTTGCTAATGGGTGATAACCTATATTAATTGTTAAACTTGCCTATGCAGCTCTTGTATAGTCTAGTTTATCTATGCAACACCTTTTCATCCTTTCATCATTCTTTACTCCTCTAATATTTGAACCCTGCTCTAATACTAGATATTGAACCCAAAAACTAACAAGAACATGAAAAATTACCAATAGGCCAAGATATTGAAATAATACTCATAATTGATTGTTAGAAATAATTATAAACCCAAACCATGCTTAAATAAGTCTCAACTCAAAATTTAGAGTTTACATGCAAAATTCAAAAAAAATTAAAATCTAAAAAAAATGCTTATTTTTAAAAACTCCCAAAAATCTTCTGAAATATCCTAAACACTATAATTATACTATGGGATGAAATTTAACTAAAATTTATGTCCAATTATAAAAATATACAATTTCTAAAAATAGAAAAAAACCCAAAAAAATCATTGAATAACAATTTTGGACCCTCAGAAGATCACGTATGGCCTCCAAAAAGTATCAAAAACATTCCTAAGCATGTAGAACTTCCTAGGGACAGAAATATACTTTTTGTTATGGTCATTTTGGCATGTGGAAGAGCTCAAACAGAGATACGGGTCAAAATTTATGGCCTCTGAAAGGTTGACCTATTTTTTTTGCATCAATAAGTTTCTCTACTAAAGTAAACAAGCTAAGATATCACAAATTTTGGTAGAAATTAGTTAATTATATTAGAGGTTAAGATATTGTAACCCTAGGTAGAAATTAGTTAATTACATCATAGGCATCTCTACTTGAATAAATAAAGCTAAGATTCATCCACATATCTTATTTGATGTCACTCTGAGTGGGTACTAGCTACAACTCACACTCTATTCTAAGAGGTGTTAGTCGATGGATTTAGGTTCACCCTCTCTGAATTTAATTCAAATTCCATTTTGTTTGTTATAATTTTACAAACATGCCTTTCAAGTATGCATAAAATAAAATAATAGGTTCTCTTGTTGGGACATCAAAGTTTTAAGCACAAAACCCAAAAGAAATATGTTTGTCTAATGGAATCCAAGTTCACTAATAATTTGAGTCCCCGTTGATCAACAAACAAAATTAAATGAGGCTAAGTTAGCATTGGAATTAACTCTAATTTATATTCAACTCAAGGAGATTATTAAATTCCAAATATATTTGTAAAAAATAGTCATATATTTTTATCATTCAATCAAATTATAGTAAAAAATACAACACATGAAAACTAGAATTCCATTGAGGAAGATACTTTACAATTTTTAGTTGAGCCACAATGGAAAAAATTAGTATCAACCCAACTCACTTCCCATAGACTATGTAATAATGAAAACATTTTCCAGTATAAGATGTAATAAGCAACCATTTATTATCCCCATAATCATCTCCAATCTTCCCAAAATGCTATGTAGTTTTTATAGTGTTGTGTAACATTTAGCTTCAATGTTTTTGAGATGATGTTGATGTTGATTCTCATCTGGCATACATAATGCAATCAACTTCAATGAGTAGCCTTCCATAGCAATTTAGTTTGCTTTAGGAAGCTCTCTAACCTCCTATTTTATGGTCATTATGTACCTATTGTTAAAGCTTAGCCACCACTTTATACAAACTTTGTATCTACCCTTGACTAGACATTTAATTTTTTCTCTAACAAGGATTTTGGAAGGCATTTTTTTCAAAATATAACATTTTAGTAATTATTAAAATAATCCAAGACTTTTATATAGTTCATTAATCTTATAAAGGATGGTTGAATATAGAATTCTAGTAATTACTAAAATAAACATGGGATGATTTTATGCTTGCCTCTAATCTACTAATAGATTTAAAAGTGAAATAAATTCTTATCTAAAGAAAATAACATTAAGGTTAAATCAAAGAAACCTTCATCCTATCAAGTGTTGATGATAAATTCAGTGTTTGTTGCTCATTGTAAAACTTCAATCCTCATGTTGCACCTTCGTGTAAATGCTCATATTGATCCATGGAAGTTTGTCCTAGTAAAAGGGGATTGCAAAATAATGTAAATTGAAATTGAAAACAAGAGGGTGAAGGATAAAAAACAATAGTTTGTGGTTATCTTTCGAAAATGGAAGAGGTTGCCCACTTACTCTTGAATTTTTTCATCTAAATTTTAACATAAATAATATATCTATAAAATGAGAGTAGCAAGGAGTTGACAGGGGTAATGGAGAGTTAATTAGAGTAGTGGCGATTTAACTATGGTAGTGAGGAGTTAACTAGAGTAGTAGGGAGTTAATTGGAGTAGTGGGTAGTTAACTATGGTAGTGAAGAGTTAATTGAGAAGTTACAATTATAAGTGGATTGGAAAATAAGCATAAATGTTGCAAAACATGTGTCACATGAGTTGAATTGATAGTTCTATTAAATGTGACAAAACCACCACTTTAAGTAGAATGGTGATTACAAAACCACGAGTACTTTTTTACAACTACCAGGGTAGTTTACCAAAACATTGAGGCAATTAAACAATTACCATGGTGGTTTTAATGTGCACTATAAAACTCTAGATTTGGGAGGTTTTGAGACCCATATTTTAAAATTTTGAAACTTAATGAAACTTTTAAAAGAAATAAAATAAAAAATGGGAAGGAAATGGATATGCTAATGTTATTTTTTTTATTTGGAGGTTTTGAATCATCAATGGAGTTTCATAATGTTACAGCATTCAAATTTTGGGTGTGTACAATGCTACTATTGTGCCACATTTTTTTCACAAAATGATGATAACAACCTGTCAACCTTAAGAAGCCATAAAGGTTTATATCATGGCCTTGATCTAGTGAAGGTTGAATTTTATGCCTTCATATAAATTAATATGACCCAAATATTCCACCTCTTCTAGCCCAAAGTCACATTTGGAAGGCTTTGTATAAATTTGATGTTATTCTAGAATCATTAGTACTTTATTTGCATGGTGTAAGTGAGATTCCTCTATCTTTCTATGTATTAATATTCCATCAAAAAATATCAAGACAAATTTCCACATAAAAAGCTGAAAGAAAATGTTATTCAAACTCTTAAATATAGATGGTGCATTTGTGAGAGCATAATAAATTACAAAAAGCTCATAGTGTCCATCGTGAGTTCTAAAAACTATCTTATATATATATATATATATATATATATATATATATATATATATATATATATATATATATATATATATAATTCAAATTTTATGGTATCTTTAGCAAAGATCCAATTTTGTAAATTACATAACACCATGTAATTCATCTAGAAAATCATCAAGTCCTAGAACAAAAAACTTATATATGATGGTGTACTTGTTGATTTATTTTTAATTATGCATATCCTCTAAGTATCATCCTTATTATAGACCATTATCATTAGAGATGATTATGCACTTTGGCTATGTCTAATATTACCAATGTCTAACATTTCTTGTATCATATTTCAATATCTCTTTTAAACATATGGATACCTGTAAGGTTTGATTTTTTTAGTTAACTTCCTAGCAATAGTTGAATGGCATAATCATGATCCATTTTGGCATTAATCCCTTTGGAATTTCTCTAAAAAGGACTCAGTGGTTATTGAAAATTAGTTGTAAATCTGGATGTGTAAACATACTTTTTATTGTACTTTAATGGAAATCAATGTGTTAGAAACCCATCTTCTCCATTTTTGATAATATTTTGAATCTAATGAGAAATAACCAGTTGTGGAGACTTTTCACACAATCCATGTAGTCCAAATTCCCTACTTTAATATTGATAATGCATGAACAACTATTGGAAATTCATCTCTAGCATTCCAAAAGTTATGAACCATTGGAATCAAAATAATATGTCTCGCCCACCCATGTGAATATAAAATATTTGAGTTTTTAGCTTATAATCTCCCATGGCAATTATGTCACCTTGAAATTTCCTTGAACAACTAATTGTGTTACCATCTGCAATCATGACCTAAAATTTTGAAGCTCAATAAATAAAATAGTTCAAGTGTGCCACCAAATTATTATTGATGAATTTATGTGCACTCCTAAATTCAATCAACATTGTCACCTTCTATTTCTTAAGGTAACCCACTACTTTGAGGTTTTGTGGAGGGATAATGCTTGAAACTACATGACATGAGATAGTTGGTTTGATAAATTTTAATTCCTCCTCTGGCTCATCGGTAACTTCATTTTCTACTTCCTCATCCTCTTCTTCTTCATTGGAACCTTCAATGTAGAACATTTTATTCTCAACACATTTATGTCCTCTGATGTATTTGTTGTCATAGTTGATACATAATACTTTTTCTCATGTCTCTTCAAAATTTTAAGGAGTCAATCTGGTAGGTTGAAGGAATGATTATGTTGTAATAATGAAATCTTTATTAGTATAGAATGCCCATCATTTGACTAAATCTCTTTACTTTGGCCTATGTATAAAGACCATGGACTGTGATATTGATCTTGAATTAAATATGTGAACATAAAATTGGATGCTATCATTGAGACACTCAATATTAGGTCATTAAGGTTGTCCTTTATGATTCTCTCCATGCATAAGGACAACTTATAGAATCATTAAATATAATCCTTAAAAATTTGTGTTTTTCATAGTTTCACTAATTGGCTAAAGTAGTTCTTTGTTACACTATTGAAATAGTTCATCTACACTTCATCAATAAACAATGACTTAGTCATTATAAAGCCCTTATTTTTCATTTGAGTGTATAACCATCTACACCAAATTAATTTCCCTTGTTCTAAATAAAAATATGCCATTACCAACTTCTATGCACATGGGATTTGATGTAAGTCAAAAAAATTATCTATTTGATTGATCCAGGTGACCGACTCCTTACCATCAAAATTTTGCATGTCCACATTTGGTAGCATGTTCCATGAAACTATACTTGAACTTGGATTGTTTTTTTAGGATAATCTGATTGGCTTGATATAAAATTATTGTATAATGATGATTTTGGCATATTATTCGAGGCCACCATGATAGTTTGAAATATCACATTGATTTGCTCAAATAATCATCTATTGTGTCCAAGTCATCCTTAAAGTCATAAAAAAAATTTAGCCATGTTTTGCAATTGTAATTGGAGTTTTTTAACCAACCAAGAAATCCCTATATCAAAAACTTTTGATTCCATTTTCTATTTGCTAGGCATTTATTTTGGAGTGGCTACCCCTTTTTCACAACCTTTAGTTTATGGACCTGACATGCACAAACTATAGGGTGTAGGGTTCTAAAATTATGGGTAGGGATTATGGGTTAAAATTAAGTTTACCAAAGGATTATACCATTTTGATTCTCTCTATGTGATGAATCCAATGGTTGTTATTACTAAAGGGTGAAAAAATATTTTAAAATTTATACTAGAGGATTATACCATTGTGATGGTCTTATTGAGATGAATTCAATGACTGTTATTTTGTAAAATGGTGCAATTTTATTTTATAAACTTGTAAAAAATCTCAAGAAATATTATTCTAATGGAAAAATAAATTTATTTCTAGATCACAAGTCATTTTTTGAATCCTTCTACCCATAAAATAACCCTTATGTTGGATCTGAAAAATATGCACCACAAAACCTTGCCCAAATCAAAGCTTTGATACCACTTGTAATGAAATTACTTATATAGATCAACCCAATTATAAACATCAGAGGTAAATATTAATATTAAAATCAAATCAACAACAAAATATCACAATAGAATAGAGAAAATCCATATCAAAACTTGGTAGTAGAGAAGTATGCTAGAAATATAATACTAGGCCACTTCTAGGGGGAACCTCTAAAACCATGTAATATAAACAAATTTTGTAATATGTACATACTAACATTCATCCATGAAATAGTTTTTCTTCTAAAGGCCATTACTCCTTCCACTTCATTCACTTATAATACCCTTTCAAAGAGGGGGAAAATGTGTACACCTAAATTCACTTGCTTCATTTATATCACTAATATTATTATTAGTTGACACTAACATCACTAATATCATCTAATAATTACTGATCTCATCTAATTTTATCCTTACTAATCCTCCTAGTATTTAATTTAACACCCCTTTCAATTATTCTTTATCTATTAACCTTATTCCTATCTCACAAATTAATTAATCGACTTAATCTCCATTATTTACTAACTAATCCCACTTATCCATATTTAGGAATTAAAAATTCCCATGACCCACCTACCCACCTACTCTTATGCTTTCCTAAAATCCTACCCCCCTAGATTCTTTATAACCCCCTAATCACATGATTAATCCACTACTAATTATGATTAGACCTCCAAAGAGATTATAGAGGCTTCTACCTCTAAAACCTTCCCTCCTCTAGAATCCTCCAAAGAATTTTTAATTTATTGGATAATCTTCCACCATTGATCTTCATGTTCCCAACATTGAATGATATCCATTGATCTTCCCTCCATCCTTTTATTTAAACACATCATCTCCCTCTATTCCAATTAACCAATAAATGTGCAAGACATCCATGCCCAATCTAAGCTAAAGTCCTCTATCAACATAGTCATTGATCAAGCCAACACCATGCTATAAATCTAAGTTTGCTTGTGAGAAATCTTCATCTTTAATCTCTTAGTATTTTTATTGTATGAATCTTGGTTTGGAGAAATTAAGTTTTAGGATCTAATGTTGGTATGAATGTCTCATTCCTCTTTGCATTTTATTTCCTAAATGGCTCTAGATATTAATGATAGAGTAACGTTTTGAGTGATTTTGGTTAATTTACACATCAAAATCTATTTTCTCAAAAATTCCATCTTAAAATATGAACCTCAATAACTAACCAATTCCTTTCAAGTATACTCTAGTTAAACTATAGTTACTCCATAGGCTGACCCTACTAACAATATGCACAAATAGAAAATTATGATATGATAGAGTAAAATGTTATGTTAACCACAATTCAGTCACACATATCTCTATACACACTATAGATTAAGTACATAGCACAAAATTATTTAGAGATAACCCAGAAAACTTAGGAGGATCTAATGAATTTGAAATTTTGACTAGGTGCATAATGTACACATTTGTTTTTGTGTAAACATTTGGAAAATGTGTCATTTCCTAAAATAAATTTGATAAATGTGTTTTGCTACTCCTCTACTCTCCAATAGATTTTAATATTCTAATGTCACCATTTACATCAATTTTGGGTTAAATTATAATTAAAATATATTTTCCCCTAATGTAGAAATTTATATAATGTATTTCGCATTAGAATCATAGATAAAATTTGGAAACTATTTAGTATAGGTTTTTAGATGTTTTTGGTGCACTTTTAATGGAAAAATTAATAACACAAGTTGCGTTATATTATTTTTGCATTATATTTTTTTCCTGATTAATGTTTTTGAATTTTGAAATTTTTGTAAGATAGGTTAAGCATGCAATATTTTTTACATCAACTATACATTGAAGGTGACACAATTTACGTCAAGGTATATTAAAACAAAATGAAATTTAAATAGTTTAATCAACAAAAAGTGGAATATTTAAATAATAAAAAACATAATAATTCATGAATTTTATTATTTATAAAGTTAAAAATAATTATTATGTTAATAAAAACAAATTTAAATTAACTACTATTTTTCAAATAATTAACAATTACAGTTTGAGTATGTATTAATTAATTTTTAACATAATTAAGGAACACTTTTTAAAAAAATTACATTTCCTAACAAAAAAATTTAAACAAAACCACATCCAACACAAACCTCAAATAAAATAATATTATTATATAAAATATAATTTTCATATATATTCATGGAAATTGTGTTTGATTTATTAAAAAATCGTATATAAAATAATTTATGTGCATTAAGAATCACCATTCATAAAATTGTATATTTATCTATTAAATATTTATTCTAGTCCTCATCCTCATAGCCACCATGACCATGACCATGGCCATAACCACCAGCACCACCTTCATCATCGGCATCATCATTTTCATCATTGTCATCTATATTCTCAAGGTTTGATTTGGTTTTCTTAAAAACAAAATTTAGTTATAATTTATGTTTGAAACTAAAAAATACTATAAAATAACATAAATGATTTGGTCTACTATGAAAGGTGCTTGTTGTTACCTACATATCAAATATCAATAATTATCAATTAAAGTACCTATTATATAATAAATAGACCCTAATGTCAAATTTATAATCCATAGTTATACCTAAAATTTAATCTTAGAATTTTAAATTTCAAGTTTAATTCATTGACAAATTAATAATTATTTGGATGCCTTTTATAATGTTGATATGTCTAAGGAGTATTGCCCAACCTTCCTCAATTTCCTCCTAGATGTGAACACCAAGTGGTGGGTAAGTATGGGAAGTTAGCGGACCATACAATAGACTTTTTTGTCAAAATTAAATTTATAAAAAATTATGTATGAGATTTTAAGAAACATGTATGATATTATGTAATTTTCACTCAGTAATCCCTAAACATAAAGTGCATATGCATTATGACACATACACACTGTCTCTTTCATTTGACAACTAGCACCCAACACCTTGATGGTTCTGTACACTATCAGATGACCCATATTTTAGATATAAATAGGGTAGCATTAGCCATATATGTATCATGATCAACCCTAACCTACTCTTCTACCCTCTCCTCTAGTTGTTGCCTCTATCATCACCTCTTCCTCTATGGAGCATGAAAAGGTCTCACTACTAGGACATCACCAATAACTCCTATCTTATTTATCCTTGTGGCTCTCTAGAGTGCCTCATCTAATGGTGTGGGATAACTTGTGGAACCACCAAGTTTGGCTAACTAAATTAAACCAAGACCTAGGCACATGATTAAGGCTTCGACCACTATGTTAGTGGATCGTATTGACTACCCCTTCCCTATGCTCATATTATGGATGACCATGTGCACTATGAATCCATGGTTCACCTACATAGAAACCATATTATATTACCCCATCTCATAGTATATAGCATTGGATGTGTGTGAATTTTTTACACTTTATGGTCTTACTCCCATTTCCTCACATGAGGCAAGTGATCCTTAACCTAATGTTGCAACCTTGTTAGCCAATATATGGGAACTCCTCCTAGATTCAACATGAAAAGTTCATGATGGGACCCATAATTTATTTTCCCCTACTCAAAATTACATATAAGTCATGTATAATTTGTACCCATATGGAAAATCTCATATCATACATCATGTCATGATCCAACATAGACAGGACTATAATATATAATGACACTACACTAGTTGACTTGTGGCATAAGTCACACATAGTAACTAAGATAATCATGTCCTTTCATATATCTATAATGGCTAACACATATACATTGAAGAGTGTCATGATCAACATGCATTTATCATACTAGTTAGACTCTGTGGCCCACTGAACTATATCCTAACACTTCAAAATTGGCTCAAGTGCATTGCATATCATAAATGTGCCATTTATTGACAACTTTATTATGACATTCACATCCTCTAATGTGATCGTAACCTCTACATTATCCCCATCCACATCCCACCTAAATGTGTCCATAATCCTCTCCTAATGCCCTAAGAACATAGCTATTAGATCAACATTCAAAGGAACATGACACATCTCCTTGATGTCTCTAAACCTTAAGATGATCAAACATGATTTGTCCACATATAATAGCATGGATAATAAATTGGGTAGCTAAATTTCATCCACTATACTCCATAATCATCATCAGTTTGGTAAAATTCTTAAAAACACTACCCAAACAAATTTTTATAAAAAATATAATCAACTTATAAATCTAACTAAAAAAAATTAAAAATGGTATTTATTTTACACTGTAGGGGCCATTTTAGTTTAAAACTATTGCATCAATCATTTCTAGTGATATTATATTATCAATAATGTTCTCATCCTATTGCATTAGCCATATCTTTACGATATTGGCCATATAATTCTCTTACTACGACATCAGCCAAATATGTATTATATTGGCTATTTTTATGTTTTCCTATTGTATTAGCCATACATTTATCCTTATATTATATCAGCCATATTCTTATCATTTTACTATATCATCTATTAGCTATGATAGTGGTAAAAAAATTGACATTTCAAAACATAATTGCATCTACCTTCCCATATGGTATCGACCAAGTTTGTGATTCCCTACCACCTTATTACATTTTCTTGGCTTATATAGTTGACTTCTAGTGGTGATTTTTTCCCTAAGCCCTAATAAATACATACAACCTAAAATTTAACACTCTATTTATTACCTATCACCCATCCAAAAAAATTCTACATTTTGACACTTGTTGGGGGAAATTACACTACATTGATTTGTTCTACTATGTATATTTCATAAATTTAATATAGCTACTCAATAAAACATTATATACATCACCTACTTACATAGATCCTGTAGCATATCCTTGGAGACCTCCTATGTGTCTACCTCATGTTCCTCTAGCTATTAACTCTCGTCATGCCCAAAATGGTCATCTAGATCTCTAAGTTTCTAAAAAAATAAAATGACCAAATGATGTACCTTTTGGTTTATTTATACCTCCTAATTCAAATTTCAAAGCTTTCCCCAACTTATTTCATAATTTTCTCATATCTTTGATTCACTATCTTCTTTTGACAAACCAAAATCAATGTTAGGATTTTGGTAAAGTAAGGATTTTTTAGGAACTAAAAGAATTTATTTATAGAAAATTGGATTTTTCTCTTATATTTCAACTCTACCCATTGAGCTTATAGATCAATTATTTCCATAAGCTACATCACACTCAGTGTCATCTCTATAATTAGAAAGGTAAGTGAAGGTACATATTTATATTTAATTATTTACTTTCATCATTTTTTTCTTATAACATTTTATTTATGCTTTAGTGTTGTTATGTATATCTTACAAAGCACTATCTCATGGTATGCTATTGTGGCATATGATGAGTTTCAGGTGAGGCATGTGTATACACCTGATATTTTCCATCTTTACCATTTTACTGATAATTCATCTCATAAGACATGTCAACATGTCAATCTCTCTTGGTGAACATCCTAAAGTGTACATAAAGAAAAGGATGTGTTTATATTGTGCTACTTTGCAAGATATGTTTACACACTATTATACTAGACCTTCACTACTATCATATTGACCTCCTCTAAATCTCTTCCCATCTTATTTATCCATCTCATTTCTATCAGCTATGCAACCTTCCTTATATTCCTATTGTATTGACCTAGTTGATATTGTGTATTTCTTGCCTATTTATCCCTATTATGTATTGGATCAACCAATATAATCATGTGTCTTCCCATGTCTTATGTATGGTATTGGCTTAGATAATATAATATAGAGTCAACTAACAACATTTGATTATATCAGTCTGGAAGACACTATCAACTTAGAGTTTAAGGTGATTCCTAAGTTTAGAGCCATATATATAGGGTTCATAATTATCAATGTACCCTATGCACAAAAAACTTATCTTATTTTCTTGTGCTCACATTTTCCCTTTGAGTAGTAAAAGGAGTTAGAGGTTAAGATTTTATTTTTGTGAAGGTTAAGTCTTGCTTAATGACTTTGAGGCTCAACAGGAGGATTTGAATGAAGGAGGTGCCCCATAGTCTTTAGAGTCCCCAACTAAATACATGTAGGTATTCATCCTTACCTTTTTAGGTCTTCACCTATAACATATCTTTAAAATTTACACTACATCCAAGGGATGGATTGATATGCAAAAAATTCAATCCAAGGTAAGTATCTTTATTTTTTTCCTTTTATTTACTTACAAGATATATATGTTTTGTTTTATGTTGAGTAACATGTTAGGATTTATGTCAATATTGACAGATTGTTGTTAAAAAAATAAAAAATGAATGCATAAAATGAATCAATATTACCTCATAATAACCAAGCCACAAAATGCAAGAGACAAGATTTCTCAAGTGGGGAAACCGTTAAATAGAGAAAAACCCCACATATATTAGAATGCTTGTAAAATATAAATCTCTAAGTATAATATTTAATATAATATTAAAAAAATAAGTAATAAGAATGACTTAAATCCATAAAAAAAATCTCAAGATGATCTAGAAAAAGTGAGTAGAATGAGAGAGTAGAGATCAATAAAATGAATCAGAGGAAGAAAGAGGGAGTTACAAGGAATCTCATCTTCACTATCACAACTTTCTTAGTTTGTGCCAAATTTCCATAATTCCCATAATGGTGAGGGGGATAATTGTGACTAATGTGGTGGGAGTTACATATGAATGTAACTCTAAGATTCCCTATAAAAGGACAAAAAAGATGTGAGACCTCATAAATCAATGATAAGTGAATATTTTATAATAAAAATACACAACTAAAAAAAGACTTAAGATAAACCTAAACTAGCCTAAATTACTTAGGATAAGTGAATCTAAATAATATTAATATCTAAAACTCCCTCTTAAGCTTAATTCTATGTTACAAAAGTGTTAAAAACCTTGTAAAGGGAGTTGACATTACATGATAATCTCCCTTAATGGAATCTTCTTCAAGCATAATTATAATAGTTTGAGAAATAGAGAAGAGGAGAATATGTGTTGCCAATAAGTAAGATGAAGGTGTGTTAATAAATAATCTCCAATAATCCTCTTTGGACAAGATGGATAATCTAAAATGGAACAAGGGCCAACAAGATGGGAAAATGATCCATTATAACTTGCAAGGCAGAAGATTACACCAATTTTTATGTGACATAAAGAATTACACTATAAAAATACAATCTACATACAATAAATGTAATAAAATAAGATATAATAAAGGTAAATGAAGTAGAAGACAACTTCCATCATAAAGTGCTAAACCTTACATGAAAAATAAGTTAGTCAAAACATAATGATTTCCAATCAAGACATATTTCCTTTGTAACTTACAATAAGAAGTAAAAATATAAGCAAGGAATGCATAAATTTTTTATCAAAATGGAAAAAAATAAGAGATGTCATTGTTTTAAAAGAATTATTCATGAAGAAATTAAATAATTATCACAAAAAGGCACATCAAAGTCTTGAGAGGATATCATATTTGAGGATCCAAATTGTTTTAACCTTTGAGTGAGGTGTTTTAGTGATTTTTCAACGATGTAAAATGTCATGAGTAGATTTACCACAAGATGTTTATGGATGTGGTTTGCAACATTTATAATTATGATGTCCAATTTTACCATAATACTCACAAATTTTATGATTTTTAACCAAATGAGTAAAAGAGGTTTTATAATTAAAATAATTCATATGATGTTAAGGAATGCTATTGTGCAAAGTCCTTTGGTAAGGAGGACAATATGACTTCAAATTAATTTAAGAATAATTAAAAGTGAGCCTTGCATAATTCAAGTTAGTTTTAAGCAAAATGGACTCAAGAATTTTGTGTTCATGTTTACCAAAGCCTCCTTTTGAATAACCCATTGAGTGCATAATGTTAAAATTGGGACTAGAAAGATGGTTGTGCACAGGAATGCAATGATCACTAAAACCAAAGTTACTATCAAAATGAGAGGCATTATTAGGATTAAAAGACCCAATTTTTACATTTAAAGTGTCAATTGAGTTTTGCATATTCTTCATTGGTTCAATAAAAGATTTTTGCAAAAAAGTAATATTCGTATTTTGACAAAGGATTTGAAATTTAAGATCATTTATCTCATTATGTTAAAAGACAAATTTTTACATAAATTTTCTAAATGTGAGAAATAATGTTAATTTGAAAACCATTGTGAGGTAAATGAGATTAAAAAAACAAGCAGTTTCACACTAATGTGATAAAATAACTTACTTGGATTAATTGAAAAAACCTTTGAGATATAATTTAAGGCATGAGAAAAGTATTTCTTGGTTTTAAATTAACTTGTAAATATAAGTCCACACCAAAATACCAACATTGTTTGAAAATAAAGGCTATCGCTTGATATAAAAAAAAAACTCAGTTTGTTGAATCTTTATTAATAAGAATTAAGTCTTTACTTGGTTTTTTTAGTTCTTGAGTTACAAATAAATGTATATATTATAAATGGATTTGAATAACAAAATCAATAAACAACTGAAAACTTCAAACAACTTTATGATAATATTCTTAGTGACATGATTCAAAGGAAAAGGTTGAAGGTTTTTTTGTTTTATATATATGAAAATACCAAAGCTTTGTTTGATTTAAAAAATACAAAACATGTTCATTAAAAACTCCTTTCTTGATTATATAAATGCATCGGTATATCTAGAAACTAAACAAAGTGCATGAGGTTTCACCACAAACAAAGAAATTCTTGGGGACATCAACGTTATTTTTGATACAATTATTTTGACATGTGGAAGATCTCAAATGGAGCTACAGATCAAAAGTTATGGCCTCCATAAAGTTTTCCTATTTTTTATGCATCATTTTCTTCTAGTTGAAAACAACTTAGCTCCTATGAGTTGGCCTGATTATAATTCTTTCACTTTTTCTTGTCAATATTCTTTATCTTCTATTCCATAATCCAAGTGTTGTCTTCTTGTCACAATCCTTCCCACTACACCAAATACCTGTTATAATTCTATTGCCTTGTGCTCACTATCTTCATATCCAAAACCTGCACTTTTTTTTTTCTTCTTCTTTGGAACTTGATGCTCCCAATTTACTTCTTCATCTTCATCATATTCACCATCTTCTCCATATAATTCATATAAATCTAAAACATCACATACTAGAGATATATCAAAATTCTATGGTAAACTTACCTCATAGGCATTATCATTAATTTTTTTCATAATTTTTCATGTTTTAATTTTCTTGTACCTCAGCTTATTGTATGTGTCTTTTGGAAATCTCTCTTTCCTCAAGTAAACCATTACTATCTCTCCTTCAAATACATTGGATCTTCTTATAACATCTGTTGTTGCCTTATATTTCTCATTACTTTCTTACAACTTTCTTCTTACTCCTTGCAACTATTGCACATGCTCTGCAAATGCTTCTACATCATCACTAATTCAACTTACAATTGGAAATTATACCAAATATAAAATACCCATAAGATTTCTCTCATAAACAATTTAAAAAGATGACTTTCTCATTGATTTGTGTGTCCTATTCTCCAGTGTGAACCAAGTGACATGAAGTATTGCACTAGTATTTTAGATTTGTGGTGCCTCAGTGTGAAACCTTGTTACACCATGATTGAAATTTTAAGACTTGATAGATCCTCCTATATGGCTTGGTGACTATTATATGAGACATTCATGAAATGTGTGTGGGGAACATTAAGTGTGTGCCACTAGGATCACTCTTACACTTTTTAATGATTAAGGATTTGGTTTATCGAGTGTTCCAATGATATTGGTTGAATACAAGGTTTGGGTAGGTGAGTACATAGCATAGTTCATGAGTTATGAACAAGATATTTTAACCATATTTTGATAAATTAGATCGAACACCTTGAGTATGATTACATCTTCCTTGGTAATCAAGTCACCGTCACCATTTTTGTTTTGTGTTGTGAGTGTTTAATAAGCATGGGATGCTTCTCAGTTAAATATATATGTACTTTAGTTTTTGTGTCTTTTATTCACTAATCCTAGAAATTCAAAAACATATAAGACCATTTTTAGTTAGTAACACCTAGGGCAATGGGGATTTTCTTGTAGTAGAGTGTAGATGTTTTGGTTAAGAATTCCTATGTGTTAGGAGTTTGTTTAAGGATTGACACCCTTAAGCTATGTGGTTTAGGAAGGAGTTTCATCTCTCTTAGTTAACTTAGAGGTGAGTTTTTATTATCACATTTCCCTTTGACATTATTATAAGCTACCGAGAGGATTATATTTTCATAATATTGATTTAGTATTCCTTTAAATAGAAAATTGTTTATGAAATGTTGTTTTGACCATATTCCTTGGAGTTCATGGGATAAATGTATTTTAATTCTTACTAAGAAAGAAATTTTAGGATTTGATGATTGATACATCTTTTTGGTTAGTATTTTATTTCTCTTGATTATGGAAATAGATTGTGAAACTATACTTACATATTTGGTAAATAGGTAATGATTTGGAAACATAGAGTTGCAGTCTTTTATTTTTACCTTGTGAGGGTATGTAGGAATTTTCTTTTTGATATGTTAGTTCTCTACCTTCCACTTATGAACTTTTAAAGTCACTACTTTATCTAATTTTTTAACCTAAACCACATGGAGTGGCTAATTTTGAATTATATATTAATTCTAGATTAAGAATTATAAGTTGATTATAATTAATATGTTATTATCTACCCTTTATTAGATTGATATTGTTCTCTTTTTGCTTAAAGCATGAAGTTTGAAGAGATATTTATGTAACTTTCATCAAGAGTGAGTAGGATATATGATGTACATGACATCTTTATTAATCTAAGGGTTGAGATAAACTTTTAACTTGTTGTGTACTAGCCAAGTAAGAAGGGAGACATTGTCTCACTTATTGTCTTTATAAGGTTATAAGGATGAAGTGATCCTTGGCCTTTGTATGTTATGTTAATTTTAACATTATTTCTTTTTAACTATGAATATAACTCTAAAAGTTATGTTTGGCTAGTGACAACTTAATATAATTATGCATTGATTATATGATTGATCTTTTGTGTATGTTGATACACTTAGAATTATTTAACATATAACATTGATTTCAATGATATGTTAGTATAGAATTATGATTCATTGAATATTGTACATATTGTGGAGATCATTAGGTCATGGAAACCTAAGGAAAGAGTGGTGAATGAGGAATATGAGTACTAAGTGATAGGAATGGATCCTACTTAGTCTCGCATTGACTTAGTAGTTATTGAGTTTAGATCCAACAAATAGACTTGTCAAATTTAGTATTTGGTATATAGACTTATGAAATTCAGTCATATGGCCATATGCATGTATATGATGGAATGTCTATTCTTTAATTTTATATACATTAGAAATGTAGTATTTTTAGTTCCTATTCATCATCATACTTGTCAGAAACTCTGTGGAGTAGTGATAGTATTGATATGTTATACTTATCAAGAGCTACGTGGAGTAACAATTATATCAACTTAGACACATTATTCTTTCCAAGTTTTCTTATTACTTTTGTTTAAAATGAGAAAAACACTCTCTAGGTTAGAGAGATGTGCATAGAAGATGGAATATTTTATGAAACTTTCACTAAGATATGTGGAACCCTTCAAGGTTACAAAAGTAGTCAATCTTATAACATATAGGCTTGTATTGATAGTTCTGGACCCTAGGGTGGTCATGACATAACCAATAAAATTAAGTAATACTCACAACCATGTTTTCATAATAGGGAGATGTCATAGAACAGGGTCTTGTAGGACTAATACTTTGGGAATAGTGTAACTTGAAGGAATTTTTGGTGGGTTCTAAAGGTAATTTCTCATTTATTTGTTAAATTTGATATTATATCCCATGTTATTTTTTTGTTGAATAATATTTTTAATTCATAAATTATTTTTGAATAAGAGTCATCAAGGATGATGACTAGCTTTAGAAGGTAAGGATGTTACATCATGATTCTTTGCTAAGAAAATTATTTGACTATCCATTGATATTTATAGTTGACACATCTGATTTGATTATATTCTTAACAAAGCTTGAGCTATATGCTATTATGGGATAGTAGAATATTTTTTAGATATATGAAGGTACATATTTGCTTTACTATGAGTTAGCTACAATGTATGTGTTTACATTTTGAGCATATTGTTGGGTTGTTTCAATTATATTTTATGCTATGTATTTATTATATTTATATGATCTAACTACTTGCGTGTTATGATTTTGATGAATATGAGGATTCATCCCTTAGAGTATGACAAAGGGAGAACATCATCAGAGAGGGTGATGTAGATGAAAATATTGAAAGATGATATAGAACTGGCAAGAACCTTGCACATACCACAGTAGTTAACACATGGTAAAATACATTGAAAATAGTTTACACATGGTATGTTTATTTCTAATTACTTTGGAAATTTGATTTCTATGGTTTTTTGTATAGAGTGAATAACATAATGAATTCTTTTTCCTATTTGGTATGTTTATCGTAAAAGCTAGTAGAAACCTTATTAGCAAAATTAGATTTAAACCAAAATTATAGATAACTTAAAAAATTATCATTTAAATTGTTATAACATTTGTGAATGCTAATTAAATTTAATAAAATTAGGTAATTATGATATTTAATGTTAAAATAAATTAAAAAAATAGAATTTTCTATGGAAAAGAAAAAGAAAAAGGCAATAAGGAATAAAAGGAAAAGTAAAGACTAAATTTAGAAAAAAAAAATCAAATATAACTAAAACAAAAATTAAAAAAGAAATATTTCAAACAAAAGGAAAGGCTATGCCTATTTTATATAGGTAGAAAATTAAGAAAGAAATGATACATCATAAGAGTTTTAAGTAAAATTATATTGGAGAGAAGCAAAAGAGGGACGTTGCATAATGAGACACAGAGGAAAAGAAAGGAAGTGAAGAAGGAGATCAACCACTTAATTTTTCAGGTAGGCAATGTTTTCAAATTTTAGAGTATGCTTATGTGAAAAATTCTTAGTAATTCTATTCTTTGAATGTTTGTATGTTTTTCAAAAGTCTAAGATATATACACACAGGTATATAGAAACTATGTTTTAGTAATATAATTTAACCAATAATTGAAGTATACGTTGAGCATGAGTGTCATAATTAATACTATCACTCTAAACCATTCTTGTAAATAATAACATATAATCATACCTTAAGTGATAATATACCTAAAATAGTAAATATATGATTAAGGTATATTTATTGTAGTCACTTTATCATATAAGGTGAAATACTATTCTAGCTTATTATAATCACTTTATGTTATACTTTGTTATATTTTTATTGAAACAAGTATGAGTATAAGTGATAATCATATGGATAAAGTCTTAATAAAGCCCCAAATCATATAAAAATAGAGTAATACATTTATCTACAACATTAACCAAAATATTAATTGTGTATTTATTCATTCCTTGTCATTTTGACCAAGGATGCAACAAGTGGATGAATTATTGTAATGAAATAAATTAACTTTAGGAAGCAATTGTGTTAATGGGCAATGATTTAGTAAGTGTACATGAATGAATTAACTAAAAATTAATATATAGTGAGTAGTGATTTCAATTTCTATATAACATCCAGTGCTTGGTTGAATGTATAATCCCTAATAGTTATCTAAGATCACTTAATAACAACATATCAGTTATGCAAATGTTTTACAATTAGCACATTATTAACTCTTGCTTATACATGGCATTTTATATCAAACTAGAAATTCAAAACACCTTTAGCATAATTATTTAGTATCAGGTGGTGATTCATATGTGTAAAACCCAACAACCTACAACGATCTGTTATGAATGGAAATAGATCAAGACACATATGTTTATATACCTCTAAATGTACCAATTTAATATGGAATGTACAGTGATTTAGTTTAATACCTTACATAATGTTGACATATGTTCACCTTATGCTATTTTTCATATATACCATTAAATAGGAATATATAGATAATTAGCATATCAATTACTATAACGGCTCATATATATAGGAGTGATTTTGGTGCTTTATGTTTTTTCTATGAAACTGCAATGTAAGTGAAGGGTCACAACATATTTAATTTTCTAGTTCTTTAGTAAATTTATGATAGGGTTATTTATTTATTTCTCCATCTTTATCAAATATAAGAAGGGATTATCTTTGTTGTGAGAATCTATGTAATGCATTTTAAGTCAATGGTTTTCAATGTGTATATTTATAAGATATTGTTGATGTTGCCCTATATTTATCTATCAGCTCAATGATCTTGCGGAGACATCAATGTACATTGATTGGTTCTAAATTTGATCATTGGTAATTATACTTCAACTTAGAATAGAAAATAACATTGTGTAAGAGATTTTTTGAAAGACAGTTATTCTAACGCTTCCAATGGGCATTGTGATTAATAGTGCGAGTTGTGCAGGAGACTATGCATAATATCTACTAAAACTTTAAAAATAAAGGTTTTAGTTAGAGACCCAATTGAACATTCTAATTAATAATACTAATTATGCTTTGTTTTATAATAGTGGGAATGATTTAGTTTTACCATTTCTAAAATGGCATCATTATATTTTATAATATTGAGGAATGTCAGTAATTTAAATAAAAGTGGAAAATGTTAATACTTTAAAATAGTGGGACATATTCCCCTCTCTCTATAAAGAGACTATTAAATTTGGGTAATAGGTTTGAGGATTATTTAAATTAAGGGAATTTTATGTATTATATTTGGTGTAAATTTTATACAAGGAAAAGCTTTTCTGAAAGTTAAAATAATATGTCTATGGTCAAAATATAAATATGAACCAGAACAATAGCTCATTTCCATATATAAAATTTAATAGTTGGGAATTATGGTATATACAGGCCTATATTAGGAAGCGTTTAACTTACACATTTATGGCCTTATATGGAAGCCTTAGATTTTATTGAGAGAGTGTTAGATAGATTTTAGATTCAAGCTTTTTAGATATTAAATGGTTGTATAATCTCATAATCACTAATTTGGGAATAGCAATAACTGTAAGTGTATCTATATATTCATAGAGATGTATTCTTATTATTATAATTCCACTTGTAGATTAAGAACCATGTTAAAATATTTACATGTAATTAAGTTAATGAAGCATGCATTCAAACCCCTAAAATGTATAACAAATAATAGTTCATATTATCTTATGTTTCATGTGTATTGAGTCTTGTTTTTCTATATTTACATCTAGATTTTAAGTATACAACATAATTACATAATAAAAATGGCTGTGTTGGGGAATACTCTTAAACTTGTAGCTAGAAGTATGATTTGATCTAATCATCAGATGTCTAAGGGATCAAAACTACAACAATATTAAAATAGTCTTCTAGAAAAAGGAATGAGATGGTTAAATAAATGTTATAATGAATTTATGAATTATTATTTTTTCTATAAATGATTGATTGACTATTAGTTATATGTATTCAATATTGAATACTTGTGTGTAGTACATATTATGAGTGTGTTAATATCTATAAATATTTAGTTATACTTAGCATATAATGGTGCATCATGATATGTGCTTATAAGTTATATTTCTTTAAATTCTTGTATGCAGTTTAAACTTAAGGTATAATCAGCTAGTATAATCTTGTACTTTATTATTATTATTATTATTATTATTATTATTATTATTATTATTATTATTATTATTATTATTATTATTATTAGTATTATTATTATTATTATTATTATTATTATTATTATGTATGTGAGTCATTTGATTCTTAAAATCGTAAGTTTGTTTATGTGTATTTATATAGTTGTGAACTATGATAGTATGAAATATCATAGAGTGCTACATTATAAATGTATGTTATACTCAGATGGTACATACTATAATTGTTATGTTTATACTCACATATATATTTGACTAACTAATTTTATACATGTTAGTTAATACCATGAATAGTATATTTTGTGATAGTTAGTAGAAATTTATGTATGAGTGCATACAACCTTGAGAGTTTAACAAATGTTATGTTAGTATATTATTGTGTTACATGTGAACTGTGACTTGCTTTATTATACCTAGTTAGTCGGATAAAATTTTATGTTTTCATGTATTTAAGACTACTGTATAGGACTGATTAGATGAAATTAGTAGTTATGTCTTAAAATACTAGACTATGATAATATGGGTTACCATAAGATGTAGTATGTTTCAAAACTAATTGTGGTAAGTGAAAATCTACACTTAATAATGTATTTATCTAGATGGTATAAAATATAGTCATTATTTTTAGTATAGAATATAAAATAATGTAAGATTCGTTCATACATTGATAGAATAAATGTATGTTTGGGTTACTCTTATGTTTAGCATGTTATATGATGTATTTGCTAGTAAGATGTAAATTAAATGAATCTTGTGGTTGAATTATATTTAGCCAATTTGCATTGATGATACAGAGTAAGGACTAAGATAGAGTTCTCTAGCTTACTAGTATCACAATGATAGATGAAGGCAATCTGATCAAATGATGTGTATGAATTTGATTGATTTATAGATCGTTATTATTTATTATTAATAAAACTTTGGGTCAAAGTATGTTTAGTGAGACATCATTTCATGAGTATGATTTACATGTTTGTGTGATATTTTGTAATAGAACAGGTTTCTATGATAGACTGTGTACAGGGTTTAAGGAATGGACTGTGTGTTATTATCTGGAACCTTTCACCTCCCCTATTTAAATGATATTATTAAACCATATGATGTAATTTATCATTTATAATTTTTTATTATACCTACCAACCCTTTCTAAAACATTTCAATTCATACCCTTGAGTTGACTGCCTAAGGTGTTGATTATGTTTTTTACATTTCTTCCTTAACAATGAATCTTGTAGGTGGTCATGCTTGTTTAAGGCTTAGATATAGTGTTTAAAAACCATCATAGATTAATATAATATAATTATATGTCTTTTATACTCATTTTTAATAATATCTATGTTAAATCCACCTCAAAAACTCAACTCTTTCACTCTTTGTCCTTCATAGTCAACTACAATTGACTATGTGGAGCCCTGTAGGTGGATGTAAACCTTGGAACCTATGTCAAGTAGTCTATAGGGAACATATGAATTATTAAGAATAAATTTGATTTAAAAAATGTATATATGTTTTTAGTTCTCTACACTTAAGATCACACCATGGACTATGAGACTTTACAACTAGCTATAGGTGGTCTTCTCTTGTGAAAGGACACCTATAGGTGTGCTTGAGACTTGAAACATTACATATCCATATCATCCTTATGATATTCATGTTAATTTTTTCCCCTTTATATAAATAATTCCATAAAAACATGGGAGTATACCTTGGTATTTCAACATTGGTTGAATGGGTCTCTCATAACTCTGGCCTGTAGATGACACTGACTGAAAATAGTGCATAAATATGTAACTTTAGGCTTTCTAATGAACACCCTCCATTGATCATCTACTCCTCAAACTTTGTGGATTAATTTTACTATGTATGGGATACTTGTAAAAAACATTTATAATGTTCAAAACACTTGACAACCCTGCTATTATTTCAACAAAAAACACATGTACTCTATTTTTCTCTTTTGGGGATTTGATCCCTAAATCAGTCACTTGACCCTAGGAAGTGATCCTCACTTGTATTTTCCAAAATATATTTCCACACGAGTCTTCCATGATTATAAAACAATTATAATACTTTAATAAAGGGTTCCATCATGTGATTCAACACTTAAAAGGACTCCTCAGCTCCATGTTAAGCCACCTATAGGTGGTTATTTCATTATGCAGGTAGTAAGCAGGACTGGTGGGTAGTGAGCATCACATTTGATCTTAATGAGTTATATGATTATCTTAATGCCTTTAAATTACTTAATCACACTTAAAATATATTGAAACCACCACCAAGGCTTTCATCCTAGCATGATTTCATCATTATATACCTATGTGTGCACCATGAAAGATATGCAGGCAGTGAACAATGAAATGATCCTTGTACCAAGGAAACTACCTTCATAGTCACTTGGTCTCTTCATCAATATATATACATGGAATATTATGATGTTTCAGTTCTCTAAACATGCTCACACACTTCATTTCAATGTTTGAAACCTGTTACATGACCTAGAGGTGCACATTTCAATGATAGATTGTATGAAGGTGCTGTGTATGATTGCAACAGCCCCCTTTTACACTCTTTAGAAAGTCTAGCATATTTGTTCCTAATTTTAAACACATTTAAACCTCTTGATACCTCTAAGACATCTCTATGAACATACTAAATAGGTTATACAAATGTGATCAACATGGCTACAAGAGACATTGGGTACAGGGTTGGTTGTGAGGTGTTCATGACTACATATTTGAACAAAACATGTTATGAGACTAAACATGAAGAGAGGTGATAATATGGCCTTGAGACCTATGGGACACCATATTCCATCTACATGAGACCTCCACATGGAACTAACATTTTGAAAATAAGGAGAACTTTGACTGAGACCTCACATGGTGACACCTTTCTACAACATGAGACAACTTGCCCATCAAAAATTTGAAAGATAAATAGATCAAAACCTAACCAGTGGGTTACTTGTATTTTCTACACATACTATTCTAAACGTATTTAACTGTCAAATAATAAATCATTATGCTAATTAATGAATATGATTATATGAAAAGTATGATATTCTTTTAGAAAAAATTGTGTCCTTTAGTTTAACCCAGTGGGGTTGTAACAAGGAGTCTTACTTATTGACTTTGGTGAAATCATACCCATATGTCCTCCATGAGTTTTATTGATACACATTTTATACATATAGAGCCTTCTCCACATGAATTATCTATTTACATATATTTCCTACTAAGGGGAAAGCTTCTTCAATAGAATGACAAAAATGTAAAAGCATAAAAAAGATAAAAATCAAAAAATTATTTGTTGATGGATATGTATCATGCTTATTTCCCTTTGTTTGAGGTTTACCTATACATTTTTTACACACGTTCTTATTATAGTAATATTTGAGTTGGTGTTATGTAGGTTATACATGTTATATATGATTATGGACTTTTAGATGCTACACATCTCTTTTCTTGCCCACACCTTAGGGGGATTATCACATTGATTGTATGCCGTATCTTAGATGCATCTCTATACAATGGTTTTTCATGGTCATGTCTTTTTGGGTTCCATTTATCATATTAATATTTGCATATTTATCATATGATATATTGATTGTAGCTACATTTTTCATGTCACATGGTATCTAAATTGCATGGCTATATATGGTTATTATTCTAGTTACATTGTGTTTTCCTTTGTGTACTTATGAGTGTTTGATTGATTGCATATGTATGCTTGTGCATATCATTTTTTGATGTAATTTTTCATCCTTACCCATAGAGGATCCTCTCGTTTCCATTATTATGTCATGTTACATATGCTTTCTTTTATTATGAGTCAAGTGTCCTTATGTGACAATTTTATAACTTTTGTGTAGTTAAATACTTGTGTTTGTAATTTATTTCCATATACTATGCTTTTTTCCAAGACCTTTATCATGAATATTATTATACTATATTTTATTGCCATGATATTTTTCATCTATATTATTGTTTTCAATACACTATGCCTAGTGCCTACATTTCCATGGTCTATACCATGCATTTATGGGGGCATGCTAGTTTTGTATTTGTTTCTCATTAATATAGTTGGTCCTACTATAGACATAATTTCTACATTTGGGAAAATCATTTACCCCTCTCTAATTCATCCTCACATGAAGATGCACATACTCATTAAGCTTTATACAATGTATTTTATACAATATGGTTTTTCATGGACATATTATTTGTCCATCTCTCATACTATATCACATTTGGGCATCATGTTTCCCCTTGTTATCTCATAATCATATGAATTTATGTCCACCTATGGATATTTTCATGATTTTATCTATTCTATGTGGTTTCACATGGATGTACTAATTTTATATCATTCTGCCTATAAGCAAGGCATATACATCACCCCAATTTTTAATCCTCATTCTCCATAGGGTTATGTATTTCCATTAATTTTTGCCTAACATTATCTATTGCATGTGGTCTCCCTTGGACATGTTACTTATCTATATTACAATTGAGCTTTACATGATGATATGTTGTAGTGGTTACATATGTTTTATACAATTATTTTAAGGATTTTACATGGTGATATTTTACAACGGTTATATAAGTATGCTTGTAAAAAAATTTAGAGGATTTTATGACACATGATGCTTTTAAATCTTTATTTTAAGATAAGTGATCTGGGAAGTAGGTTTACAATCCTTCATATCAAAAGGGGGGAATATATCCAT
>JARHVA010000085.1:882500-1132500 GCA_037957365.1 Torreya grandis
CTCACTATATTTATGACACATATTTTGAATCATAATTTATATAAAAAGGATTCAACTATGGGAAATTATCATTTGAAAACCTCAAAGGGGGAAGCATCAAAAGGAGCTAATAGAGATATAAAATGAAATGATTAACAACATTGATAAGGACAAACTTACCAAATATTTTTCAATGAAGAGTGAATCTAAAGATGATGACATAGCTAAAACTGAGAATAATATGTAGGATATATGTGAATTAATATTAGAACAATTGCAAGGAATATGGACCCAAATACTTATTAAAAATGATTCTATGTGAAAGTTTTAAGGTGTTGAAACAATGCTTATTTTTCATTAAAATCCTGTAAAGTGTTGAACGAACTTCAAAAACCTACAATCTTGAAAAAAAAATTATATGAAGCATGCATAACATGTAATGTGGAGTTCTAAAAGTGTATCTACATGTATCTTAAAATCCTAAAGCCTGAAAACCTTTTGAAAAATCCTCCTCCAATTCTCCACTTGGCATCCATACAAGAAGAATAAGAGTTGTTTTAGATGTCTCAGAGGCATTTTATTAAATAATACATTGTATTGGATTATTTTGAAGGTTGTTTTGACCACAAACACATGGTTTTATTATGGAGAGTAGTTTTTATTAAAAATAGCTATTTTGCAGGCTTTTTCAAACCTCCTTCAAACTTTGTAAGGATAATTCACAAGTGGATTTGAAGAATAAGTTCATGGTTATGTGCTTGTCATAGGTAATTTTATATTTTTTATAAGAGGTTTTGCAATGACAAGAGATTATTTTGACAAGAACAATGGTTATTCTCCTCTTTGCTCATTCAAATTTTTTAAAAGTTCAAGGCAAAGTGAGATGATCTTGGCTTGCCAACAAGGGGTTCCACAAGATAAATATTTTGATTTTAATGAGGAATGATTTTGACAGAGCTACTTTTGAATGCAATTAGGTGGTTTTAGGTCATTGAAAATAATTGTTAACCAAGTGACAATTCTTGACAGCATCCATTGAGCTTGATATCCCATGCATGTTCAAGATATTCTCTCATCACGTACATGTTCTCATAAATCTTAGAAGGTTTCACACTATTACAAAAGGTTTTCTGTGACCTTGCATGTGTAAACAATGTTTTTAAACATGATATCATGTTTTTCTTGTTCACAACCTTAAAATAGGCCTAGATGATCATTGCATACATAGGGAAGTTTTCAAGATAGTTGTTTGATCTACAAATCCTTAAAAGCCTATATAGAGGTTCATATCCACTACACTAGATTCAATTTCATATACACACTTTCTCTCTCTAGTTTTTATCTACAAAAATCTTGTTTTACTTTCTCAAGTTGTTATTTAATCAACTACACCATCAAATATAAAGTTCAAATACATGGGATATGAGCATGTATCTATTCTACATATAGATGTCTTGAACATATCTGATAGAGACATGAAACACGTGGATATAGATTATTTTTGGGAAGGAATGGATGCTATAATAACTCTCCTAGGAGGATGAATTATGGATAGCGAACTTGCTCATGCAGCTACATTCCTGGCTTCCAATTAGTGTGAAAAATCGGTACTCACATGTGAAGAGTACTGTAACCTTAAAAGTAGAGAGATAATGTATTTAGATAACTAGTTGATAACCAAACTAAATATAACATCTTTAAGCATCAACTTTGGTATTGAACCCTATAATGAAATAATGCAAGTCAACATAAACATTACTCAATAGTTCTAGAAGGAAAAATGTGAGAAGTGTGGGAGGATGCTAAGTCAATATTGGTTGATCACTAGAAAAATAATCAATATCAAGCATATACAAATCATAAATAGGTCAAATTTCAAATAAGAAATATCATATATGATTACCCTTTTTGAGAAGGGTTTTTAGAAATAAAGAGACAAATACTTTTTGTGAATGGATGTGTATGTTCATGAGTATCATATGTGCAGGGAAGCAATTCATTTATTGGGATTTCATCATTAACGATAATATTCATGAATAATTGATCAAATTGGAATCAACACAGGAATTCTATATGACTTCATACTTGGTTTATTTCATTAAAATCCTCAAGCCTTGGCCTGGTTTGACATAGGTGAAACAAAATATCCCTGACATAAAGATATATGACAAGCTTCCTCAACTCACTCATGAGAAGGGGAAAAACCATTTTAGGAGAGTAACCGATGCATTCTCCATGATGTTAGTCAGATCACTAGATGGGAACCTTATGGCTAGACTTTCTAATGAGGTAGCTACTTTAATCAAGAAGTATGGAATTTATTTCATCTAGTTTCCAAAATTCATGTATATTCCAGTTAGTGGATTTGAATGTGTCCCTTTTAGATTGCCTAGGTATCCCAGTGACAAAATTATTCTGATTGAGATTTGTAGACAACTCAATGAACTGCCCAAGAAATGCACTAGTCAATATACAAGAGGAATAGGCTTCCTTATCGGTCTTGGTTACTTTAGTTTTAAGACACCCAAATATGCCACCAATATTTAAAATTCATTGGTAGAATTTATAATGTATTGACACACTAGGATAACTGGTTTTGATATCAAGGTTTTTGTGATAAACAACCTCAGAATGAGTTCTAGCTAACCTCATATTCCAAAAAATAAAGATTATTGGGAAGAATGTGAAGATGATTTTGAAGTTATAAAGATACATTGGTCAAGGATGAAATTGAAATAGATGAATTCTTTCAGACTTGATTAGTGAAAAATAAACTTTAAAAAATGATGGCAACGACGTTATAAAAGATTTTTTTTATGAATTTCTTCAATGAAAAATTCCAAATCACATCCGTCCCTCTGATCAATTGGTCAATAAAATAATTAACAAACATTGTGGAATGAACATAATTCATGATAGATATGATAAGAAAATGTTATGATAATAAAGTAAGAGAGCTTAATTTACGAAGTTGTTCAAAATATGAAGGAACTTCAAAAAGGCAATAATAAACTTATTATGCTTTATTTGCTCAATATTCAAGTACCAAAATCTTCATAAATAAATCAAATTTGGTTATTACAAGTGGAGGATATGGATAAGATCCAAAACAAGTTAAATTTACTCAATGAACATGTGAATATGATCCTTCAAGGAAAAAGCTCTAGATCAAGAGACCAAATCCATATACCACTCCAAAAGTCACACAAGAGATGGATCCTTCAATATTGATTGACAACACTACTCAATAGTTTTTGGATATAGAATGAGGTTCAGTCCCTTTTACTACCATTTCTCTTCCCATCAAGTCACTTGCATCCTCATTCCTTCCATTTTATCCTTCACTTCCTCCATCTTCTTTCCCCACTCTGTTTCCACCTCCACCTCTACCTCTAGTTTTTTCTATGTAATAATTTGTTTTTCACGCACATTTAGTTGAACCTAGATCAATTATTATATCACCCTTTCAGTAGTCATCATCATCAATTCCCTTGGTTTCCATAAATTCTCAATTGGTTAGTTCATAGGGAGACATGTCTTCTTCATGGGTTCAATAGATTGTTAGCAAGAGAAAGTCTTCATTCACACTAGCTAAGATCGATATTGATGTATCACCAGTCTATTACAAGGTCCTCCAAATAAAAAAATTCCAATACTACTTTGAGGTTGATGATTGACCCTTCAAGTACATAGTTTGTGGAAATAGAAAAATTTGTGTGGAGAAGAACTAGGATGAAATGATTTTAGTTGATTACAACATTCACAGAATCAATTTGGGTGAATAAAACCTTGAAGATAACATTCATAATTTCAAAGTGATTAAAACTAAGTTGATTCAAATGATAAAAGAGGGAATTTATATTCAATAATAGTTAGAAGAGAAGGTACGTGTACTTTCAACATACATCAAATAGATCTTAAATATTGGTGAAACTTCTAAGAGTGTGATTTCTACACCTACATCAACTTCTTCTCTAGTAAGAATTCTAATTTTTGAATTTGTCATTGATAAAAAAATGATCCCCAAAATTGATAAATATAGAAATCATGGTAAAGTGATGGAATCCTAGGTCAAAAAAATTCTTCTTGAAGGTTTTGAGTTCCTTGATGAGAATTAAAGAATTTATGATCTCATTAATTATAGTCAGAAAAAAAAGTTGAAGAAAAGTAGTTGCATAGAGAGAGCTTGAAATATAGAACAAATTGATTAGAGATTTCAGATACATGGTCACCTTGGATGAAAATTATTTGGTCTCATGACTATCTAATCTATATGAAGGCTGAGCACCTAGAACGTATTCTTGACAAAATAGAAAATAATTATTCATGTTTGTGGGCTCAATGCATAGACTAAAATATTTGTGCTCTAGATGAAGTTTTGGAAGTCTTGAAATAGAATGGGAAAGATTGTGATGAGGTAAAATCTGAGATACGTGCAAAAATTTGGTCAATTCATTGTGACCTATAGAATGAGGATGAATCAAAAGTTTGAACAACTACAAAATTGAAAGATCACTTTCAGATGTTGATAAAAAAAAGAACTATTTGGAGTAGATACATTCAATAAAGGAGAAATTAATAAATTAAGTGGCATTCATAACAAAATTAGATACCTCACACTAAAATTTCCAAAAAAATTCAGAAATAAAAAAGATTATACCAATGCATCATCCCAAAGGCTCACACGATTAAATCATACAGTTGTTCCTACAAGAGAAGGGATTGTCTAGGCAGTTCAAAGGTTTAGAGTATATAGGTTCTATTCATCCCAATAGAGGGAATAAAAAAAATTTGTCACATCAGAACAAGGTCATACTCATCAAAAGGACTTATATCCTTCTCATAACCACTAATAGTCTCTTTTTGTCTTTCCAAATTTCCATTTCTCCATTGCACATTTTGTATAACTTATAAAGGTTGTATTTTACCTTTTTAAAGTCATAAGTGATAAATTAATTGTAAAATAGAAACTTCTTACTCAAAAGGTTGTTATGAAGGTGGTTACAAGGTGGTTACACTTATTGTAAACTATAAATAGGAGTTTTGAGCTCATTCAAAAGGTTTCCTAATAGTTGAACATATTTTTGCAAAGTGGAGAGCAGAGTTTTTACTTTCAGCTCATAGAAGAATCAGTAAAAGGAGAAATTTTAAAGACTTTGTGCTCAAAATCTCCCTGAATGGATAACATATGTGTGTATATTAATATTTATTATTCTTCTTCTTTTGAATGTTGCTAAATTTCATTGTTAGATAGCCAGTATACATGAAATTTCAAGTGTGGAACTTCTCTTGAATCTGCATTAAGATTTTTTGTAATTGTGAAATCCTGGAGGGCTACGAATATAATTTTTATCTATTCATTTGAGGAAATACATATTTTTTTATCATTTTTTATTATTCAATCTCTTTGGTGTATGTACTTTGTTTCTATTAGCATAATATGTCTTTCCCATCCCATTGCTATGATAGATATTTTATTTCTTAAAATCCTCCTTTTTGGATTGTTTTTGTGATTTTTTGTGTTTGGCTAGTTAGAACAATATTTTCATCTTTAATTATTTTTGTATGCTTTCTTTTCCTCCACCATTTCCTCCTTACATTTCCATTCTACTACCTTTTCATACTTTCTGGTTAAAAGTGCAACCTTATGCAAAATATCATTTTTTTTTGTAAGTACTTTCCCTTACCACATCCATTTTGGTTTTCAATAAAGTTAGTTTCACTTGCTAATAGGAGAGGGACTTTGTCCCATGACTATCAACAACAAACATCTAATTTTTACTTCTAAAAAATTTTCATGCCAACATGTAGCATGCCAAAACATGGATATTTCATTCATGCTCCATCACATGAATTGCATCCTATCACTACTCCATGGCATTTTTCTACCTGGGGATTTGATCTCATTGGCAAGATCAACACCTCTTCATCAGATGTCCATAAGCACATCATAACATCCACATAATACTTCACTAAGTAGGTGGAATCCATGCCTCTCACCTACATTATTGGTAATAAAATATTAAATTTTTCATCTTAATCATATCATTTTCGACTATGGTATCTCATCAATTATCATCTCTAAAAATGGAAAATCCTTCAAGAATAAAGATGTCAAAAGTATTTGTAAGCATTTCTATATTCAACATAAGTAGTCCACACCATACTAATTGCAAGGTAATAACCACGCTGAGGCAACAAATAAAATTATAATCAGAATTATTTAAAATATCTTCAATGATACTAGTCATGATTAACATCTACAACTTTATCCTGAACTATGGGCTTACCACACAAGTATTCTTACTCCAATTGGCACCACTCCCTACTCATTGGTCTTCGATGTTAAATCCATATTACTAGTTGAGATTGAATTTCTCTCTTTGTGCATCTCAATACAAGGACTCATTGATGAAGAAGAATATAAAGCTAAATGACATCATGAACTCTTGAATGAAAAATATCTTAATGCCCTCAATCACTTGAATTACTATTAGAATCGGCTATGCTATCAATATAAAAATAAAGTCAGGCCAAACAAATTTGAAATTGATGATCTAATCCTAAAATATAATCAAAAGAATACTAAAGCATATCAATAAAATAAAATAAAGTTTGAGCCTAATTATCTTGGACCCTATATTATCATCACCTAATACAGTTTAGAAGCTTACAAACTAGCTACACATGATAGATAGGAGATGGATGAACCAATGAATATCATGCATCTGAAAAAGTTTTATACCTGAATCATGTCCATACCATTCCATCAATCATATCCAAAAAAATTCTAAATATTAAAAAAACAAAAATAAAAAAAATTAAATAAAAAATAAAAAACCATTCGTCTAATGGTGAAAATCATTCATCACATTAAAACTAAGAGGTCATCGTTGAAGCATTTTTTGGGATCACGTCATCGTTTAAGCATTTGATGAGATTAAACGGAAAGATTTTAATAACCCTACGAGACAAAGCTAATAATGAGAGTATTCGGTAAAAAATAATCACATGCAGATGAAAAAGTCATTGTTGAAGCATTTGTCATCATTGAAATAGAAATATTTTAATCACTTGAAACAAAACAAAGGCAGCAATTCAATTCACATTAAAACTACCCAATTCTAGTAGGGCTCAGCATTTTGAACAAGTACACTTTTGTATTGTATATCTGAAACTTACAGATAAACGGTTACACCAAAAATCATAAACATTTTAAGTACAATTTATGGATTTATTGTTTTACTTAGTAATTAAAAATTCTTTTCTTTCTTTGTTTTCCACATATTCTTATTTGAAATATGTTTTTTTAATAGTATCGTTATGTTATTATGGTTACTATTCAATATAATAATATATTTTACATCTTATTTTATATTATGATAGGGTTGCCCTGGTTAATCCCTGAAAATTATTACGAGTACCTACCACGATGTTATATGTTGGCAATCTTATATTTATCATATTTTAGATCATAAAATATTATCTATTTTTTTAGTTGGATTGTATCATATATAAAGTGAAAATTTGATTAAAATGTTAAAATAGAAAAAAAGCATGTGTGTACATACATACATACATACATCAATTTCCATGAGTACATAAAAATATACATGTACAAGGCATCATGGTCATCTATACATCAAAAATTTATATACATCATCCCAAGGTTCATGACTAACTCTGGCCCTTTGGAGGTGGATCTCTCTTAGGAGAAGTATGTACCGATCTAGTTGATGTTTGGTTGTGTGAATAACCCCAAGTGCATCAAATATCTACATAAGTAGGTTCTCTATAATTGGTTGGACTACCTACTCATATAAACATTGGTAATACTGAGCCTCTCAAGCAGCTCTCATCATCCTATCTCCCACCTAATCCATCCCTTATACTATGAATACATCTAGTGCAATCTCTCTCAATTCATAATGTTTATGCCTCTTCATCTCTAGTGGATAGTGTTGTGATCAACTGAGTAACCTATCCATTACTCATATAAAGTGTTATTTTCAACCTTGTAACCTTTCCATCACTAGTAGCCAATGTTGTTGTCAACCAAATAATCTCTACAGTCAAGGAGGAAATTTGTCTATCCCTATATGTTATCCCTACAAACATGTCTATTTAAAAAGGCCCAAATCCATCACCTATACCTTCTCCTATCTTAGCCACCATCACTAACAAATTTGAGCTTAACTAATATTGAATGGTCACTCTAGACATCATCATAATCATCATTCCTGGCTTACCAGGGGAGTCTATTATCAAAATATGTGTCTGACCTCCTCCTTCATCACCATGCCCTCTGTCACCATCCCCATCTCCATCCCATCTAGGGGCCCCCATGACATCCTCCTAATACACCTCTTTTTGTGCTAATACCCATATGCCTAAATCAGTACCTACATCCTGTTGGAAAAGATACGAGATGACATTACTATCTATGTTAATCATGTTGAACGTGTCTATAATCATGCATCATAGTTAGCCATCACCCCTACATTTGATATCACTATCTGATAGTCCCACTGCATATAATCCACTACATCAAAATCAACCATAGTCCTTGCTTGATCAACCAAAAGACCCCATTATCTCCACTCCCTCATCACCCTAGCATAAAAGTGTGGCCCCTGAGTAATGGTCACATGGGGTGCTTATGGTCAACTTGGCTGCAATCATCTAGGTTTATAAAGAATCTATCATCATTCATCCCTCTTTTAGTCATTCACACTCATGTCCACAATCATTTACAATTATTCATCATTCATCATTCAAATATATATCCAATCTCTTTTAGTCTGTAAAATCCTTCATCAACATGATCCATCATCATTAATCCATGCAATTGATAGACTCTTTGAGCTACAAGTAATCAGTCACATCTAAGCTTGACACTTATATTCCCTTGCATACATTATTTCTTAGGTAAATTAAGCATGTATCTCATGAAATTTGACTCCTAATCAATCAATTAACCAATCGATCTATCATCCAATCCAAGTGTGTAGCTCTCTCTGACATGCATCCTTGCCTAGGATACATCTAAAGCTCTTGAAATCTCTCATCATCTAAAGTTTATGGATTGCCATTTTATATGTCATTGATTAGGGTACATCTATAGTTTTAACTTTATCCATCTCATTTCATTGCATATGTCTTTACAAAGGGCATCATCAATCCAAATATTGATCAAGTTGTAGCTCATTCATTGACAGCATTGCATTATATCAAATCATGTCCATCATATCAATTATATCCAACACATCTATTACATCTGTTACCTCCATCCCAACCCATTTTATCCTTTCTATCCATGCATCCCATCCCTCCATTTCTATCGAGTGATCACCTATCTTTTTCCTCCCTGCATGACCCCTTAAGGGGGCATCACCTATTTTAACTAACTTAATAACATATGCAACCTTTTTCATATTTTAAAAGTGATTACTCCATTAAGTCACAATGCCATTTCAAAGAGGGGTAAAATGTATATACCTAAAACTAGTCTCTTCATTATTTAATATCATCACACACTAAAACCACCATCCCAACATTCTCCTCACATATATTATATCACACTAACCATATTCCTCATCCCATTACCCTTTACACTAATTAATTACCTATATTATTATTCTATCACATCCGCTAAGCACACTTATATAATATTTAAGAATTTAAAATTCCTTCCTAACTACCCCCAACTACCACCTTTAAATCTTCTACAAATCACCCTCTAATTTCCCATCTAAATCTCCACATTATATTCATTAATTACTCTAACTAACTCTAGAAATGTATAACCTTCCTTAAGACTTGCATCACCCTTCCTAGAATTTTTTATGAGTTTTTAATTCGTAAACACTAACCATCAAATCCTCTCATCCAATATCAACCATTGGTATTCATCATCTTTGTCCAATTCTCCATCAGTGATTTCTCACAAACGGCTCTATAAATTGAGAGCTATACCCCCATGCAACATATATTTGAAATAAATAATGCCATCACCTTGCCATTTCAATCAACTATAAATCAATTCAATAATCTATAAGCTAAATTACATTGAAAATATTAAGCCAACTAGAGTAACCCACATCCATTGTCAAGCATTAAGCTTCTCAAGTCCATTTTGAGCACATCCATGCATCGAGGAGGAAGAATTCATTGAAAAATTTGAGGTATAATATATTTTATTTTTGTTTCATTTAGTTATATTTTGGATTCTTCTTTCTTTAGCTTAATTTGAGATTTTGTAATTAGAATTTAGAGTAGAGATTTTGAGTGTGCATTTCATTGTTCCTAGCATAATACTCTCCTTCCTTTGTCATAGCAATCATTCCTTACAATCAGATGATAAATGAACTAAACTTTAATCATGAAATAAAACATTCTAGAAAAACATATTTGTAGTCAAAATTCAACATGAGAAGCAATGCATACCAACATGTTACAACTTTCATGGAAAGTTATATGTACAAGAGAAAGAGTCATCTTTTAAGAAATTATATGGAAAATTATATCTATGTTAAATTGTGCTAACACTCACCAACAAATACAATTGTTAAAAATCCCATCTAATAACATTATTAGAATTTATGTAAACAATAGGAACGTAAACTTTTAATAATATAATAAGAACCTAAACCTCCACATTTTTTAGTATATTTAACTTTATTATTTCTTTTAGTAAAATCTTACTTTTATGATATTTTATATAATTAACATTGTTTGAATGTAGAAAAATAATTTTAAAAACTAATAAATGTAAATATCTAAAATTAAATAAATTTTATATGTATGTTTATATATATATATATATATATATATATATATATATATATATATATATATATATATATATTAACATTAGAATATATTAGGCTTTTAAGAGGAAACGAAGTCTCCAAAGGATCAAAATTAAATAAAATTATGCTTCACTTTTACATTGTAACAACATATGCTTTATTCGATTATCTTCTTTACAATTTTGTGTCGATTAATATTTCACATGTTTTCAGATTATAGTTTTGGTGGAATATAAAATGTTAAGACTGTGCAGTTCATTATAGATATTAGTTTTTGATATTTTCTCTATGTACATATAGAGATCAAAAGTTTTATAGTTTAATCAGTGAAGATGATAGTTTGTTATACTATCCACTAAAATACAAATATTTTTAGACTTCTAATATTCAAATGAAAAAATTGTTAGGTTGTGGAGCTAAAAAGCTTCACCCGGATGCAAACATGGAGGAGGGTGCTGAGTGTCACAGTCACCGACGTCGGCAGGATCACCGACGTCAGGCAAGGGTCGACAGAAAGCAATCGACATCGATAGGATTCGACCGACGTCAGTCACCTCCAGTCAGATAGGGACCGACGTCGGTCGCCTATGAGGTTTCAGAACTGGTTGTTGACGAATAGTCAGTTAGTTGAATGGGTTGTTTGCATGTTAAAGACTACTTAGAGTCTTGAGCCGCTTGTCTAATTATTGTATACATGAGATCTATATAATAGACTCATGGGCTATATTGTAAAGTGTAAAACTAGGAGAGTTCTTCCCATGGTGGAATCACAAGGGTTCTTCCAGGTATGTAAGATCAGGATTGATTTGCAGGGTGTGCAAGATCAGGTTGGAGATCTACATGTGATAAGTAAGATCAAGTTGGTCTGCAGGGGTGTGTGTGTGCGAGGGTCAAAAGAAGATCTATGGGGTAGCAAGATCCAAGGTGACAGCAACACATCAAGGAGCAAGATCATGGTGAGATCTACTTGGAGTATCGATTCGTACTCAGTTGTACTGGCAGTATTGTACTGACTGGTTAAGGTGAACAACAGCTCTGTGTTAGCCATTTGTTGTGACCTATATTGAGAGAAGATAACTCTTGAGGGAAGATTACTGGTATGCCCATGAAGTGGAAGAAGAGTGTGATCTCTTTATTGTAATTTCCTTCTGTAATGAGTTGAATACAATTGTGTGTTGCCTCTCATATTCTGTGTTATTTTTCATTGATAGTTACTTGTACTTCTGGTATAATTCTGCATGTTTAAGTTGCTTATACAAAGGTAATCATATGTGCTCTTAAATCTGACAAGTTGTGTCAGAGCTTTGGGGAACCTAGGTCCTATCAATTGGTATCAGAGTGAGGTTGGAGGTTCTAAGAGCGAGGTTGACTAACAGGTGGTTTAGATCTAGTTAGTATTTTTGATTACAGGTCACTCTCAAGGGTTTCTGATTGAGTGGGAGTATAGCAATGGCAGAAGAAGGTAAGCTAAGAATGGAGAAATTCAGACACAGGTGTAGCACCATAGGGTGTGTGGTGGTTGGTCTTCAAGATTGAGCTTGAAGAGGAATACAAGCCAGGATACAGATTAGAAAATGTATTGGTATAGGTACAGGTGCAGCTGTTTATCTCCAAGTGGGAGATTGTTAGGTTGTGGAGCTAAAAAGCTTCACCCGGATGTAAACATGGAGGAGGGTGCTGAGTGTCACAATCATCGACGTTGACAGGATCACCGACGTCGGTCAGAGGTTGACAAAAAGCAACTGACATCGGTAGGAGTCGGCCGATGTCGGTCACCTCTAGTCAGACATGGACCGACGTCGATCGCCTGTGCGGTTCCAGAACTGGTTGTTGACAAACAGTCAGTTAGTTGAACGGGTTGTTTGCATGTTAAAGACTACTTCAAGTCTTGAGCCACTTGTCTAATTATTGTATGCATGAGATCTATATAATAGACTCATGGGCTGTATTGTAAAGTGTAGAACTAGGAGAGTTCTTTCCATGGTGGAATCACAAGGGTTCTTCCAGGTATGTAAGATCAGGATTAATCTGCAGGGTGTGCAAGATCAGGTTGGAGATCTACATGTGATAAGTAAGATCAGGTTGGTTTGCAGGGGTGTGTGTGTGTGAGGGTCAAAAGGAGATCTATGGGGTAACAAGATCCAAGGTGACAACAACACATCAAGGAGCAAGATCATGGTGAGATCTACTTGGAGTACCGGTTCATACTCGGTTGTACTGGCAGTATTGTACTGACTGGTTGAGGTGAACAACAACGTTGTGTTAGCCGTTTGTTGTGACCTGTATTGAGAGAAGATAACTCTTGAGGGAAGATTATTGGTATGCCCACGAAGTGGAAGAAGAGTGTGACCTCTTTATTTTAATTTCCTTCTGTAATGAGTTGAATACAATTGTGTGTTGCCTCTCATATTCTGTGTTATTTCTTATTTCCAGTTACTTGTACTTCTGGTTAATTCCGCATTTAGTTGCTTATACAAAGGTAATCATATGTGCTCTTAAATCTGACAAGTTGTGTCAGAGCTTTGGGGAACCTAGGTCCTATCAAAAATTTAAAACATAGATTAAAATATAGATATGTAATTTTGAGCTTTTCAATTACAAGAGAAAATCTAAAACATGAGTTAATGTTCTAGATTATTACAATTTATTTAACACCTAATATTTTTTTTATTGACTATTGCTTTACACGCTGATCTTAGGTTAATACCTAAGATCTGAGGGATATCAAATCCATCAAATTCCATGTCATCTCTTAGATTATGAGAAATTTTGTAATATCAAAAATTGATCCCGTAATTTTTTTGTAAATCAAACATCTTCACTAATTGAACTAACAATCATTCAAAAATCTAATTATTTTTAAATTGATAGAAATCACTAAATATTAATAGGTCACATGTTTGATTCAAAAATAAATAAATAAATAAATAAATAAAAATTCTCCTACTATAAATTCTAAAAACTTTAGATCAATAATTTATTATAAATTGGTATATCATATATTTGATTCATAAAAAATAAAATAAAAATAAAAATAATCATAATATAAACTCTAAAAACTCGAGTTCTTTTATTTATTATAAATTAATATGTAAAAATATATAAAAACCCAAACTTACCAATTTTATTTTATTTTTTAATTTACCATACTGAAATTTAATTATAATAATTAATATAATTGTCATTGGTTTGATGTAGAATTTTTTTTTAAGGCTAGTATGTGTAAACGTTCTAAAGTAAATTAATATGTAGGCTAGTACATGCAAACACCGAAAAGTAAATATACAAAGAAAACAATAGAAATTTAAATCTATTAAATTTTTTTTTTTCCTGAGTATAATAAAATTTTACTTAATATAATATTGGTTTGATCTAACATTTTTTTGTTTTTGAGTATAATAAAATCTCATTTAACATTTAATATAATATTAGTTTGATCTAGAAAAATAATTATGGAGGCCAGTATATGTAAACACTTAAAATTAAATAAGGTTTATGTTTGTATTAAAATGCATGTTGTTTAACATTTATCAACAAATTTATTTTTTTAATTTAATTTATATATTAAAATAACACATGTAAACAATAGGACCTTAAACTTATAATAGAAATTTAATCTTGCTACACTTTTTGAGTATATTAAAATCTTAAAAAAATAATGTTAGAGGCTAGTACATATAAACATCCAAAAGAAAATTGATATGCAAAGAAAATAATAAGAACTTAAACCTATTACATTTTTTTTTTGAGTATATTAAAATTTTATTTATAATATTAAATATAATTAATATTGGTTTGATGTAGAATTTATTTTGGAGATTTGTATATATAAATTATTAAAAAAATAGACTTTATTTTTATTTTAAATAGTGTTAATATATGGAGACTTACCACTGACCAACAAGTAAAATTATTTTAAAACATATCTATTAACATTAGAATATATGTAAATATTATTTTTATTTTTTATATAAAAAATATGTTAAATATATTATGTATGTTTATTAACTTACAATGAATATAAATTATTAAAATTAAATAATTAAGTGGGTTGTACTCATTTTTAAAATATATATATATAAAATTTAATTTATTACCTTATATTATTATCAATTTATCTATTATTTTAAATTTTAAAATTTATTTTATTTATATATAACTAATAAAATTTTATGCTTATTCCATGTCAATGATAATTATAAAGTAAAACAAATTCTATAAATTACGATATGCACAATTCTTTTTATCAATTCAAGAACATATTAGGAAACATACAAACTCATATCTTTATATTAATATTTTTTTATAATACACTTTTAATTATAATATTTATTATAAAATAAAGCAAATATTATAAACTGTTGTGTATAAAAAAAATTATTAATTCAATAAGATTTTAGAAAATATAAAAATTCATATCTTTATATTAATATATTTTTTATAATATATTTCTAATTAAAATATTTAATAATAGTATTCTTTACCTTCAATTATATTATGGAATATAATTGATGATAATTTTAAAGTAAAATAAATCTTATAAATTATTATATGTACAATTTATTTTTATCAATTTAAAAGCATTCTAAAGAATATACAAACTCATCTCTATATTAATATACTCTTTATAATACACTTTTAATTATGTTATTTATCTTTAATTATTATATAAAACACAATTAATTATAATTATAAGAGAGAAAATAAATCAAATAAACTATTTCATACACATAAATATTTATCAATTCAAAAACTATTAATAACATGAAAAATCATATCTTTATATTAATATACTCAATACAATACACTTTTAATTATAATATTTTATAATAGTATTATTCACCTCTAATTTCTCTATTCATTAATTTTTAAATCTACTTTCATTTGTGGCATGCCTTATTTTAAATATAATATTTCATTACATTCTAGTTATTATTTTAGAATTTTATAAAATTAATAAAATCATGTTTTAAAGTTTATATTATAAAAAAATAAAATTTAATTTTTTTAAAAAAAATTGTATCATATATTTAGATTTTTATAAATATTAATATTATTATTTTATCTTTTTTAAAAATTTCATTTTATAGTACTAATGAAATGTAGGTGAATGAATAAAGTAGTTTGGTTGTTTTAAGTTTTACTTAAGTTCAAATTTTATTATGATATCTGAGATCAGATATAACTGTCATTAAGCCCATCAAAAAATAAAATATAATTTTAAAAAAATTCACCTCCAAATTTTTAACTAAATATTTTTGTATCAATATTAATGATCCATCTTTAAAAGAATGAACTATGTTAAAAACAAAATGAAAATTATGAGAAACATAAATAAACAAGTTAAGTTGATATAATCCTAATAAAATTTATGAGATGTAGGTGTATTAGTTGAGAGGCTTGGTTGTGTCTAGTCCTATCCAAATTAAAATTTTGTTATAACATGATAAATTAGTAATTTTGGTTGAAGTTTATCCAATTATATTTCAAACTGATTCCGTTGACTCCAATTAGAAATTGATCCCTTCCAATTCATAATTCCAATCAAAATTATTACCTTATCAAATAAAAAAACATTCCATTAATAAATAAATTGAGTTGCTACTTTTGACAAATATGAAAGCCACGTTTGTATGTTCCATTTACTGAATTAGATATGTGCCCATTTTAATAGTCTATGGCCACTCCAATTACCAACGTAAGCTCAACTGCTCCAAATCCGAGAGTTAAAATACAAACATGAATGGATGATTGGGGAAATATACGGCACTTTACAACTAAGATTTGAATTCGTCGTACGAACGTGTATAAATTTAATCGTATTTGGCACTAATAATATCTTTATCATTTATATTTATAAAATATTAGATTATCGTATTCAATATAAATTTATTTTACTTAGGATTTAGATTTTTTTTTTTTCTCCCTTAATATTTGTATTTTGATAGATAGTTAGATAATACCTTTTACATCATCATTTTCAATGTTAAATTACAATTCATTTAATTAATAATTTAATTTTATTTGTGTAATAAAAAAAATTTATTAAGAGATATATATTTTTTTGTTTATATATATATATAATCTTTTATTTTAAGTTTAAAATTTTTTAATGGGAAAAAAAGAAATTCCAAATTTTATCCTACTAATAAGATATTATTTTTTTTTATCAAAATTTTTAAGTATAAAGAAAAAAATTCTATATAATATTCAAATGAATGTCAATTTTAAAAACAATCACTAACTGTTAACAGCTCGCATATATTACAATACACCACCACTATTTTTTTATCATTATAAAATACTTATCAATGTAAAAAGATATATTATAAGAAGATTGTAAGGGCTTTAGGAAAAAAATATTGCTAAGATCTTTAGGAACAAATTTCGGGTGTAGCTACTAATCCATGTCTTGTACGATCTATTGAAAAATTGTTTGGATATGTATTGAAAGTGAAAAATAGTGGCTATAAATTTGATAATTAATTTATAATTTTTTATAATATGAGAAGCTTACATTTAAATGAGGGAGGGTTGTGAAAAAGTGTTAGAGAAAAATTATATTAGAAAGATTTTCTTTTAAGTAAAAGGTCAGCCAATTTAATATAAGGGAGCAGCTAGATTAAGATCATTTGTTATCAATTATTTGGAAAAAAAAATTAGAAATAATGGAATACTTAATCAATATGAAACTTTTCAATAAAATTTTCATAAAATTAATGTATCTCAATTTTTTTAAATAAATATATTTCAAATATTTGTATTATTAAATAAAAAGTCTTAAAAATTAGTTGATTTATACAAGTGTTTCTCACTTTATTGATTTAATTAGATAACTCAAAAGAAAGTGGTCTACTATTTTTATGTTTTGATCTACATTTACATTCCATTTTTTGACTCGAAATGAATGAATTAATTTGTATTTTGCATTAGGTAGTTTCAAATAAATTATCTCAATTATAAATCATTATTAATAACTAAGAACTTAAATTCTAATTGATAAAACTACTTTTTTTTTTTTTTTTAAGCCAATTAAAACAAAGAATCTTAATAGACTTTACAATCAATGTTCAATGATAACAAATTATTTAAAATTGGAAAGTATTATACTGTTAATATTGAAACACAACCAAATGTTTTGTGAAGCACGTTTTGAATTCACAATTAATTATAAAATAATGTTCAAGTAACCATTGAAATAATTAATTTTATATGCAAAATGAGATTCAATTTTACCATTTAGTGATAGCACTACTAATTATTAAAAATTTATTTTTTATAATAATTTTTTCAACGTCCACGACAATATGTTTAAAAGCTTAATAAACAAAAGAAAACATGTGACACGGTGAAGAGAAGCGTTTCATAATGTGAAAGTGAATATTCTTTAGGAACTCATTGTCCATATACTTATAATATTGGTCTACAATGGTATATTTGTGGGAGAGTTAGAAACAAAATATTTTTATTATAATTTTGGGCATTCAAGTTTTGTAACAAGATTTCTTATTTTTTAATATATGTGTTTTTCATGGATATTTAAAAATAATTTATATTTTATTTTTTTTGAATAGAAATTTATTTATTTTTTATCATGAAAATAATAACTCAGTTTCTTAATGTTTTATTATAATGATAAAGTATTTTAAGCACTATCATATATCAATAGTTTCATATCATACACTAATTTTAAATTATGAGAAATTATTGGATTTACATGACCAACACTCATTTAAAAAAGGTCTATAGTTTGTAAGGTGGTAGAGCTCCGCATTGCATGTGTTGAATAAATCAACAATACAATGTCATTAATATTGGGACAAAACATTAAGGTTCCAAAGTATATTTTGTAGCTTACATTCATCCATGATGCTAATATGTTGACTGTTTTGTTATATTTATGATAATACACTAAAGAGCCCATATCATATATTGACATTAGATTTAATGCAACTATTTGGATTTACATGACTTGCACTCATAGCAAAGAGGTTCGTAACTTATAGGGTGGTGACATCTTCTATTGGCCATTTTATATTGTCAAGGGTGAATGAGGAGGTCATGATATTTTATTTTATTGTGATAGGGCTCCATGTCTCATGTGCACTTCAAATCAATGATGCAATGTGATTTTGGGGTAAGACATTGGGGTCCTATCATCTATCTTGTAGCTTCCATTCATTAATGATACCAATATATTAACACCTGGATCAATTAAATTAGGATTGATAACATATATAAATGCCATACTCAAACCCCTAAATAAAGGTTAAGGTCATAAAAAGCATGCAAATAGTGAAATATGTTGAGGTGATCTTAGTGGTGATCATGAGGAGTAATAACAAGGTATCTCAGGGGATATTGTATAAGGTATATGTACGAAGTTGGGGGATAATTCTGTGGGCATACCCTATAATGCGTACATGTTATTCACATTATGGATCAACAATTATCGAGATATAAAACATACGCATTATGATAATGTGTATGCATTATTTGTGTAGTTTAAAAAAAAATGGCTGAACACTACCACTTCGCATTTTTCCAACTCCTAAGTACTATTCTACAATCACATTTCTCCTCCAAAGACCTCAAAACTCACCAAAAGTCCATTGGAAAGCTCACCACATCCTAAAATTCACAATGCCACCATGTATACAATGTAAGTGATCAAAAACTACACCTATTAACCTTGTATTTTATCATTTTTATTTTTTACATTATTTAATTTGTAAATTGTCTGTTTGAAATAGACCAATCCACTACAAGAGACCATAACCATCCTCCTAACCCTCCACTTGACCCTACTAATCTTGTGGCTAACCCTCCACCTGACCCTCCTAATCCTATGGATAACCCTCTATCTAACCCTCGTAACCCTCATATTCCTCCACCTAACCCTCCTACAATTCCACAAGATCCCCCAAGAAGCCAAGAGGATCTAGCTTAACACATTTTGGAAAATAAAATTGAAATTGAACAAGTAATCAGGGGAATGAGGGATCCCTCATCCACTAATACCCATCACAGCTATCTATCCAATAATCTAGAGTTAGTATTAGGTCAAGTTGACTCGATAACAAGCCAAATTAATAGATGAACATCATATTAGGATAATTGGAGGGCTTATGCTGTTGACAAATTGTCATCATGTGAGGTCAAAAATAAACAAATATCAAAATCAACCATTTGTGCATTATTCACTCACCCAACCACCAATGCACCATTTCAAAAAATTGCTAAACATTTCCCAATCCACAGGTGCCAACACAATTTGATCAAAGCAAATTTATGAGACCGATGGTGGATGGTGTTTAATTATCCACTATGTAACAACCACAAGGTCCCATTGTATTTTTTAAGTAAACTCTACTATGATTTTATCCTTAATGAGATTCTAATTTTTTTTATTATGGTTAGTTTTAGGGCTAAGGTAAAGCCTCTATGCAGGATTGACCAAGTGCACATCATGCACCTAATCGACTTGCAGAGATCCCTACCCAAAATCCACTTCATCCCAAGATCTCTTCTATGGTGAAAGATGTCATGGATATCGACACTCTACATGTACTTAGTGCACTTAATGATATACTCATTCAACATACAAGTAGGGTTTTAATGATTGATGCTAGAGATACGCCACCTAGTGTGTATACCTAACCCCATCTTTATAGATCTTATGGAACTATATGTACTAGACCTTCTGATAATGATGGTGTTGGTGGTTCAAAGGGGTTGGATGATATAGTTTTGAGTGAAGAGTTTTTGGCATGCACATTTGGTTTGTAATCATCGGTCACTACATGGATGCAAATATATTTTATATAAATATCATGTAAAATTTAAGCTATATTTGTAAATTTAAAATCTAACAATTAATTTAAATAGAAAATAAATAATATATATGTGATTTTTTATGTTCTATGAGGAGACATTGCCTTCATCATCATAGTCCACGTTTACAAGATTTGATCTTACATAGCCATTATTTACATATATGGAGCCAATTGCTGGCCCATCCACTATTGCATTTGACTATGTTAGCATAACACCATTTACTTAGATAGAGGTAAAATTTTGAGTTAATCTTACACTCTTATTTTAATAAAGGAGAAAAAAGTGCCATATATCTTTGATACTTTACAGAAAACTAAGTGAGCTCCCTTGTTTGTTTAGTTGATGTCTCAAGTAGACACTCTTCCATCACTACGAGTGGAGATAACTACTAGTCCATCCACTACTACATCTACCTATGTTAACATGACACCTTTTACTTATACAGAGGTAAAATTTTGAATTAATCTTACACTCTTTGTTTAATAAAGGAGAAAACATTATCATATATCTTTGATACTTTATAGACAACTAAGTGAGATGTTATTTTTTCAATTGATGTCTTGAGTAGACACTCCTACATCATTGTGAGTGGAGAAAAACATAGGAATTAATGAAACAATGTCATCCACACAAGCCCTCATAGAGGTACATATTAACTTGTAATTTTAAATTATAAAATAGATTTTTTTAAATAATTTTACTACATACTTTCTCAAAAAATATAACTTATGGGAATGTATTTTATATGTAGGTTTGTACTATGACATCTGATAGTCCTATTTAGATGATTAATAGGGAAACTTTCATGTTTCTTTCTCATTTCAGACACCTGTTCATGCAACTCAACCTACCACTGATCCAATTGAGCATCAAAATTAGATTAAGAGGAATCATGAGATTACAGGAAGTGCATGTTTAAATGTTTTTTTATTCTATTTTAAAATTAATTTATTAACTTGGTTGCATGTATTTTATGTTAATTTTGTAATAATACTTGTATTTTAATAGGATTAACTGCAAGTGAGTTATGAGCATAGGACCCGTAGTTGGAACTTGGAGCAATCCAAACCATTCAAGGGATCTCCATCTACTAGCAAGGCATCCTAGGGAGGGTTTTCTTTGAGGAAGGCAAAGAGAGGGAGGTTATTTAATGATTAATACATGTCTTACATGATGTACTTTTTTGTATGCCTATATGGCAATGCACGTATATTTTATATGCCTATAATACAATCTATGTTCTATTGACATTGTACATGTGCCTATATGGCATTCACCTAACATATTATTACATTTTTATTTTGTAAGCCTTTATGGCTTTTATTATTTTATTTTAAAACTAATTTATGAGAAATGAGGTTTTTTTTACTTCTGTTTCCAAAAATGAAGTTTAATGTTTGACCATTGATCCACATTTGATAATTTTAGGTGTCTAGAGCACCTATAATGCCCCTGAGTCTATCCAAAGTACCCCTATGAATATAGGACCTTTATTTTAGTATTTTCCAAGTCAAGATGCACCCATTCTCATGTTCCTTATTTAAATCACTTTAACTCATTTCACATCAATTTTGTCACACCAATATAGTCCTAATTGAAACTAATTATTTATAATTATACAAGCATTGTAGTTCATTTAGTACAAAGAATAACTAAAAAATAAATTGAGCATTCATAGATAATTATTAATAACTCACAAACATTCTAGAGAGATAAAAAACCATAAGCAAATTGATTGTTTTGCAAAGATGGCATTTCCCATGGTATATTTTCAACACTGACCTAAGGTTTTTATATCTCTTAACTTACTTTGATTTATACATTTTAATGCTTAGATGGTGTTGTAGAGGCATACTAACCCTCAACACATGATTTTAAAGCTCACTTTATTTTTTGTAAGATTTAGATATTATGACCATTATAAGGCAAGGATAAGAATTTATGTTTGCTTAGATATAAAGCTCTAAATGCACAGATAAAACCCATTAAGACCATATAAACACAATCACATATTTATTTGAAATAATGACTGTCACATGTTTGAAGTAACCCCAATGTTATGTAGATGTCTAAAGCATCCATGGGTTATGTGCATGGAGTTGGGGGATAATTCTCTAGAAATTTTAGGTAATGTAATCGCATTATTAAATAGCATGATCATGTTATTTAATTAACATGATCATATTATTTAAATTATAGCTCGATAATTCTTGAGCCATAATGTGATCATGTTATTTAGAAAATAATAACACATACGTGTTAGTGTAAATTTAAATAACGCGTACACATTGTATAATGTGTACATGTTGTATAATGCATAATGCATATGTGTTGTTTTATTATAAGATCAAAACCATCTCCACAAGCATGTGGGAGTTTCACATGAAGGCAACTTTGGCCATAAGCTTATATTTACTCCTCTAAATGTAAACTTATACTTTAAATTTATTTTAGTAAATATACAAAATTAGGGTCACTCAGCATCTGATATAGTTGGTCTCATAATTTCATGCCTTACAATGTGGAAATTAGTTTTTCAAAATCCAATCTAGTTAGTACTTAAGCATTTTTAGGGTCTAATTATTAAACCAAGGGATTTTAGGACATAACTTTTGTAATTGATATCCATTTTTGGTAAACATATAGTCATTTTTTAGGTTTTTATGCCTTTTAATTAATTCTTGGCATTTTTAGGAGTCTTAGGTTTGTCAAAATTGAAGTTTTCAAACCACTCACTTTGAAATTGATACAAAGTGGTGTGATTAGGGTATCATAGGTCACATTTATTACCTGCACACATAAAACAACCACTTTATATTAATTTCACTTATTCATCATCCCTCCCTCATCCTTGATCACTTCTTACTCATGATTCATCACCCCTAATCACTCTCTCCTCATTATTCATTGTCCTTAATCCCTCCCTCATTTACCCTCACTATAGTCATATCTAATCACTCCCTCATGATCCCTAATTACTCCCTCATTGACCCTCATTATGCCTCATTATACCTAATAACTCACTCCTCATCCCTCATCACTCCCTCATTGACCCTCACCATCCCTCATCATCTTTAATCACTCCCTCATCATCCCTAATCACTCTCTCATTGGATCTCACCATCTCTCGTCATCCCTAATCACTCCCTCATTGGTCTTTACCATCCCTAATCACCGCTTCATCATCCCTAATCACTCCGTCCTCATCCTTAATCATCTCTAATCACTCCATTATTAACCATCACAATTCATCATCATTTATAATCACTCCCTCATTTCCCTTCACCATCCCTCATGATTCAAAGCCCTATTACATATTATGCTTGACCAAGCTCTTTGCCAATATCCACCTAGATTTTAATTTGTATTTTCTTGCTTGATCTCTATCTTTAGACCCTACATACATTTCAAATTCACATATACATTTTATTCATTTCATTTATTCTCCACCATTCTTTAGATGGTCTCACTAAACTCTTCATTCTATTCTCCTTACTCAATGCAGTCAATCTCTCTTAATTTAAGACTATCCCACTTACTAGTCTTTATGATTTATAAAAATTTGGATCAAATCTTGTTTCTAGTTCCTTAGGATTTAATAGGTCTCTATCAAACTTCCTTCCACTCTTTTGAGTTCTCTCTAACTTCTTCTCAACCCTACTTAACTTCTCAACATAATCCTCATATCATACACTACTTCTTACTCTATCATAGTCTCTTCTTGTACAAACTCAAATCATAAAATCAACCTCATTTATGGATACCCTGTAACATATCTCATCTCTTCACAAAGTTCTAGGCTTTGGTTTAACTATTTGATAACTTCTTTTGGCTCTTTCTACTCTCAGATTAGATCTTTAGGTTTCCTTCTACTCTATCTACCACACAGTCCTCCCCCATCCTTACTAATCCATACTTACATAACTTAAAAACACTATATTATATTTTTGCATTTTAAACTCAAACTTTTCACCAAATTTCATGAATTATTGATGGTTACAACTCCTAAAAACTCACTTTGAAAGCAAAAACCCTAATACAGGGTTTGGACTAGTTTTATAGACCTAATAAGGGTCAAAATGAGATTTCAATCTTCCAAAGGCATTTTCAATGACTTTTAATGTTGGATTAGGTATTATTTTACCCTATGCATGTTTTCCAAGTGTTATATTTCCCTTTTTAATCTACAATATATTGACTTAACCAAATTTGAATAGACTGTGTACTCAATCATAGGTCTATAGTATTTCGAGAAGAGCTTATTTGATCTAATTCATTCCAAAAAGGGTTATAAATAAACATGAAGGTTTAAAATCCTCTACATACTATTTACACACTTTTAACATCAATGCCTTCCATCTATAACACTCAATTTTCTAATTTCCATGAGATACCACTTTGATGATTTTAAGTTTTTTGTTGACTACAAGACTGTGTTAGTTTTCATTTTGCTCATCCAAATATATGAATGCTAATTGAAATAATATAATAATTCATGATCATATGAGAATAAAATCACCAACATATACATTTGAATGTTTACTCTAATATATGCATATACCTTCTCACATAGATTTATACTCAGAACTTTTGCTCACAGAAGATAGGGTTGTGTTGTTCAACATAGAATGTCATTAGCAGAATAACAGCATACAATGTTTAAAGACTATTAATGAATTGTTATTTCAAGTTACTAATTTCTCATACATTCTAAAATCCTACCAAATAGAATCTCCACTTCCATAATACTCTAAACTTCACTCAGATTTCAAGGCACATTTTGTAAAAGCACAGGGTATATAATTTGTAATTTGAACATTCAAAATATTTAAAACTCAAATGACAAATGATATAATCACCATCAAATAAAAGGTATTTTCAGCTTACCAATATCACAAATAACTTGTTACTAATCATGTTTCATGATCATGAACACTATCAACTATCTTTTCACATATTCAAGAAGATGTAGGGTTTGTTTGCTTTCTTGTCTACAAATAATCAAAACTTGTCTTTATTCACTTGTTTGGGTTTCTTTACATTCATCCTTTAAAACCCAACCCCCTCTAACTCTCTTTAATATTACTTTAATTATAAAATAAGACATGGACAAGACTCTTATTACCAAATAACCATCAACTAAATTCTAACTTCTTTTGTATGTTGAGAGTGTCCTCAACTAACTCAACTACTAACATATTTCTCAAATATGAGTTTAGGTATATGTGTTGTAACATCCTAAAATCCTTGATAAATTCTAACCACAAAAAATTCAACATTGGACTTCTTAAAACAAAATTGAAGTCTCTATGAAAGTTTGAAAATTCAAATGAAAGATTTGGCAGGAAATTTTAATACAACTCTAATTCAAAATTAACACAAAACTAGAAACTAAAAAATACTCCTACATAATTCTTATGACCTTGACCACCTTATAAAGACTCAAAACATGTAAACTAGATCACTATTTATATTGGGTAGTGATGCTCATGTATCACCTCATGATCCCTAATCACTATTTCATCATACCTCATCATCTCTAATCACTCATTCCTCATCCCTTATTTCCCATAATCATTCCCTCATTAATACTCACCATCACTCATCATCCCTAATCACTCCCTCATTGACCCTCACTAACCCTCATCATCCCTATTGACTCCCTCATTGTCTATACTCAATTCTTCCTCATCCCTCCTCATCTTTAATCACTCCATCCAATACCTTCATGGTATTATTTTGTTGGGGTTTAACAATGTTAGGAGCTACAAGTGGAGAGTTGAGTTCTAGCATAAAATATAAGACATAGTTATCAAAATGATGTGGAGGTAAATTTTAAACATAAATATTTAACACCTATGAAAAAATATGGGCCTATTAGAAATGATGTAATTCACAATTGAAAATCTACCAAAAAAAGAGAAGCAAGTAAAACCACCATAGCACCAAAAATGGGTAGTAAATACATGAGGATCACCAAGCTATGCAATTTCTTGAAACCAATCAATTGCTTTCCATATGAGTACATTTTATGATCCAAATAATTACAATGAAGGCCCTCTATTTGTATGTCTATTGATTGATTCATCATACCAAAAAGTGGAAAATAATTTTCAAATGATTAGAACAACTAGTCTAAGATTGGAAACTGGTGCTTAATTCATATCTTCAATATTCAATCCAATGAAGAGTGTCACAATATGAGATCTCTACTTGCACATATTTAGAAGTGGGTACAAGTTATCTAGCACTATAAGAAGCTAAGTAGATAATAGATTATGAACCCAATGATATGGTTAGTACTAAAATATCTCTACTTCCCCTAAAAATAAATTATATGAATTAAAAATATTGTTTCATTAACAAATGTAGATCAATGATGAGACAATACACTTCATCATTTCTAATGGTAGTCATAATAATTTAATTTCTCCTAAATCATATTTTTAAAAATTGTACTTAAAATTCATACATCATCCATAGCCATATGCTAGTGCGTGGTCTAGTGTAGGCCTTGAGAAATGGTTTACCTAGTAGTGTCACTTGGTGTACAAAATCAAACTTTTTAAAGACGCAATCTTTTGTGCCATCTGACCATTATAGGTGTGTGATGTTTTACATGTTGTCAACCATGAATTTACCACTGACATGTAGTCTATGAAGTAAATCCTTGAAATTTTGTGATAGATTTTCATTATCTGAAATATCATATATCATAGTTAGTTCATAAGCTTTCAATCATTAGTGCCAAGAAGTGCAAGAACATTGCCAGTTATAGTAGGAAGTATACTCTTAATGGTAATAATTAAATGTAATGATGCCCTTATGTCACCATATCATAGTGTAGTTTATCCAATAATAACAAAGAAAAAATAATTGAACCATAAACTAAATGAATATAAGGATATCTTTCAGTCACCTAAATAAGTTCCTACATATTATACACTAGACAATATTATTGATTTGATCCCTTAACTACCTCTACCTCAAACCTCTTTATACAACATATCATTTCTAGTTAATGAATAGATCAAGTGGTAGATCGATGAAATCATGGATAATGGACACATCATGCCCAAATCATTGCCTTGCAGAAGCCCAATTGTGTTTGTGCCAAAGTTGTGAATCAATTAAAAAAATTATAACAAGATTAAAGTGAAGTAATATTATCCTCATTTAAATATTAAGGAATTTTTCTATCATATCTATGGTGTAGAAGTCTTTTCCAAAATTTATCTTAAGTTCAAGTATCATCATATTCATGTTAAACCTCTATAAATTTGGAATATAGTCTTCAAAACAAAGTAAGGATTGATTGACTAGTTGGTTATGCCTTCTAGGTTAACCCATCTAAAAAATTCATTCATTTCAAGATGTTGAACGACATCCTTAGGCCCTTTACCTATGTCATTTTTTTAATCTACCTTGATGACATCTTAATCTTTAGAAAACATGAGATGAACATCTACACCATGCTGAACTAGGGTTTCACATTTTGAAAAAACATTTTTTTGTGATAACATCAATAAATGTTCATTTTTCATTCAAGAGATAAAATATTTGGGACACATTACACACACAAGGAGTGCATGTGTGAGCCTAACCAATATTCAAGCCATACAGGAATGGGAAACATTAAATAACATTGTGTTTGATTCAAATATTCTCAAAATTAGAAAAATATACAAGAGATAAGTGTTTAATTTTTATCTTTTGAACTAAACTACCAAAGGTGGAACTGAATAAAGTTCCATTTAGTCAGATACACAATAAAGATAGTTCAATGAACTAAAATTTATACTCTATTTTTTGTTAATACTTATGTTACTTGACTATAAATTTAGAAGATCATCCAATTCATTTAGTAATAAAATTGACTATCATAAATGGGTATTGGCAACACATATCCTAGAAAAGATTTAATTTCTATTATAATGGATTAAATAACATATGATTGGAATCAAAGATATATTTAGAGTGTATACTTATTCCAGATGATGAGAGATAAATTATGGATGGTGGGGGTCAATGATGGAGTGATTAAGGATGGTGAGGGATGGTGAGGGTCAATGAGGGAGTGACTAGTAATGAGGGATAAAAAAATATTGATTAGGGATTATGAGGGATGGGAAGTGAGTGATTAGGGATGATGAGGGATGGTGATAATCAATGAAGGAGTGATTAAGGATGATAATCTAGAGTGATTAGAGATGATGAGAGACAATTAAAGTCAATGAAAAAGTGATTAGGGATGAGGAGGGAGTCAATAGGGATGATGACGTGATTAGGTATAATGAGGGATGAGTAAACAGTGATTAGGGATGATGAAGGATAGGGAGGGAGTGATTATTGATGATGAGGGATAGTGAGGTTCAATGGAGGAGTGATTATGGATGATAAGGGAGTGATTAGAGATGACTAGGGATAGTGAGGGTGAATGAGGGAGTGATTAGGGACAATGAGTAATGATGAGAAAGTGATTAGGGGTAATGAGATATGAGTAGGAAGTGATCAAGGATGAGGGAGGGATGAGGATCAAGTGAAATTAACATGTAAATTGGTTGTTTGATGTGTGCAAGTCATTAATGTGACCTATGTTACCCCAATAACACTACTTTGCATCAATTTCAAAGTGAGTTGTTTGTAAAATTCAATTTTGACAAACCTAAGACTCTTTAAAATGTTAGGAATCAATCTAAAAGGCACAAAAACCTTAAAAAATGACTATGTTTTTCAAAAATGGATATCAATTGCAAATGTTATGTCTTGAAATCTCTAGGTTTAGTACTTAGACCCTAAAAATGCCTAAGTACTAACCTGATTGGATTTTGAAAAACTATTTTCTACATCGTAAGGCATGAAACTATGAGACCAACTCTATTAGACACTGAGTGACCCTAATTTATTATATTTACTAAAATAAATTTAATGTATAAGAAGATACTTAACATTTATAGTAGTAAATATAAGCTTATGGCCAAATTTGCCTTCACGTGCAACTCCCACATGCTTGTGAAGATGGTTTTGGTCTTATAAAAAATCAATGTGTACATGTTATATACTATGTACATGTTATATAATGTGTATACATTGTATAATACATTATATAACATGTATACATTATACAATGCATACACATTCTATAACACGTACATGTTATTTCAATTTGAATTAAAAATTAAGCCTTTAGGCTTAGAAATGGCTTGGATTCCAAGCCAAAGGCTTGTGACTATGCATCTATAGCTGAGACCAAGAATTTTGAGCAAAACCAATAAATTTTAACTTCAATCACCAAATATGCTATGGATTTCAACATCAAAATTCAAAAAATTATTATCGTCACGAATAAAACATTGTCCTCTTTCTAAATATATGATTTTTTATAATTTTGGCATTCTTTTAAGGGTTCAAACTATATTTATTTCTAACTATACCTTTTTTAGGCCAATACATGTTGCACCTATACATGCCTATTCATGTTTATCTAATTTGTTTTACGTTGATACAATTGCAAAAAAATATATATGATAACAAACTAGGCCTAATTCTATACACATTCAAAAAAAAATGTTTTTTTTGAGGTAGTTAGGGTGGCCCACACAGCCAGCTATCCATTTTTTTATTACTTTTTAGGATCTACTTAATTGTAAAATTAATAAAAAAAATCATTGAAAATACATTAAAAAAAATCATAACACGGTAGAAGATCTTATCTAAATATTCACCAAAGGGTTTCAAACAATATTTAACATTGCTTAAAAAATGGTGGGCCACACGGCCATCTATTTATTATGTTTTCTGAAAAAAATAGGAGGTATTCTTCAAATTTTAGATGTTTGACCTACTTATACTTAACCATTTTTCAAAAACAATATTTTTTTGGAAACTAGACTTGAAATTTTACCATTCATATTTTTATACCATCTTCAAATTTTTAGTGTAACCATCTCAAATTATCTATAGAATTTCAAATTTCTAAAATTTCACAAAAATCATGTCCATGGGTAGGCCCTTTTTTGTCCCCCAAATTTGTGCACTTACCCCATGACACATTGTACATTTGGATTTGTCAATTAATTTCATAATTTTGGGTGAGGTCACTACCAATATTGATTAAAATTTTCAAAATTCAAATTCAAACAATCATCGTTGGGTAATGATTTTTTCAAGATAAGTACTAACACCCTATGTGAAAGTGGGAACAATATAATTTAATAACACCCTATCTGAAATTCATGCGATAGTGGGAAAAATATAATTGGTCATATTATATGCAAAATCTTACTAATGAGATTTTTCACTATGAATTTGTTTGCAAAAACTCTATCACCAATTCATGAAACTAGGCCCATACCCTTAAAATAATTTGTTTGCAAAAACTAACTTTGAGTTTTCTGATTGCTTAACCATTCATGTCACTAACATTACTCTATCTATGGCCTCTACTAGATATTTGTATCCTCTCTTATAGATCCACTTATATTGGTCTCTTAGAGATTAATGATATTTATCCTCATGCCAGTCTCCTTTTAGCTTAGCAAGATTATTACTTTTTTTAAAATCATCTATCACACTGCTTTATACTCTTACACAGAGTTTCAATGCACTCACAAGGCCCCTGGATGTATAGATATGACCCTTTTTATTTATAATAAAGCCTGATTACCTTAACCCATATAGGTTTTGTAATCTTCAAGCTATCAGATCAGACATACAGAGGTTATTTGAAACATGGAACCCACTTGATCATAAGAGTAGGGTCTTTAAAACAAGTACATATCAAATTCTAGACCTTCTCTCTCAATCATTTTCCTTATAAGGTCAATTTCTCTTCATTATGTATGTCTTAGGGTTTATACAATTCCATGAGATCCAAGAGATTCTCAAAAAAAAATCATAGAGTCTAAGGGCTATCTAACCTTCCTAACACCTTTAGAGGGAAGTAAACAACATTCTCTCACTTCACCAATAATATAATCGAGCTCATGCAAACCTTCAAACGTAGTTATCATGGATTGTGTATGATTGTATCATATCATTCCCATGTGTATGATAGGCAAATGACACATGTTTTTGTGACCCTAATGTCCAATTCCACCTTTAAATACATTTTCACTACTATTTAGGAAGGGGGAAACAGTAACAATAAATATTGTCAAAGTTTGAGTTGTTGTTCAAGAACTCCATTTCTAGTGCTTCTTCACTACAAAATGGAACTACTAACAAATTCAAATGGGTGGATAACATATAGGACCATGTTTTTGGCCTCCTATCATGCCTAGTTGACAAACCCATCACCCATTCTATCTTCAAGAATGCCCTTCCCAATACAAGAAAAATACAAAATTTTAGCTTTACATCAAAAATACATAGAATATAAACTATAAGTCATTTTGACAAACTATAAGATCCCTTATTTGGGTGTTTAAAAAATATTATTTCACCCTAGATCATTTTAGCTAAACCTTTGATATAAATTTATGGCATAAGTTGTAGTAACGGGTCCTAATATGCAACTTTTTGGCAATGGGGAGACAATTTCTAGATCTCTAACATGCATTTTTACCTCTGGGATCCCTACATGAAAATATATTGCTTGGAGCACATCTAGATAGGAAAATGACACATGTTTCCATGACCTTATGTCAAAGTTCATCTAGAAAATCATGTTCACTATTGTTTAGGAAGGTAGAAACACTGACAACAAATATTATCAAAGTTTGAGTTGTTGTTCAAGAACTCCATTTTTGGTGATTCTTAACTAAAAATAGCACTACCGACACATCCATATGGGTAGATAACTTATAGGGACCATGTTTTTAGCCTCTCATCATGCTCATTTTACAAACCCAAAAAAAAGTTAAAGAATAAAACCCAGATACATAGAAAGAGCTTGAAATGTGGAATAAATTGGTCAGATATTTGAGAGATATGGTTGTCATAGATGAGAATTATTTGGTCTTAGAAGGTATTCTTGACAAATCAAAAAATAATTATTCACATTTGTGGTCTCAATGAGTATAATAGATTATCCATGCTCTAGATCAAGCTTTGAAAGACTTGAAACAACATGGGAAAGTTTGTGATGACATGAAATCTGAGGTACGTGCCAACATTTAGTATATTCATTTTGACCTATTGAATGAGGATGAATCAAAAATTTTAACAACTAGATAATTGAAAGATCACTTTCAGATGTTGATAAAAAAGGAACTCTTTGGAGTAGATACATTCAATAAAGGAATAATGAATAACATGAGTGGTATTCATAATGCAATTAGAGACCTCACACTAAACTTTCCAAAACTTTTCAAAAAGATTGAAGAGGATACTAATGCACCATACAAATGGTTTGCATGATTGAAACATACAATTGTTCCTACAAGAGAAGGGATCGTCCAGGCAATTCAAAGGTTCATAGTGTATAGGCTCGATTCATCCCAATAGAGAGAATCAAAAATTATTGCCACAATAGAATAGGGTCCTACTCAGTAAAATAACTTATCTCCTCATAACCACTAACAATCACTTTTTATCTTTCCAAGTTTTTATTTCTCCATTGCAATTTTTGTATAACTTAAAAATGTTGTGTTTTAACTTTTTTAAGTCATAAGTGATAAAGAAATTGTAAAAAATAAACTTTTTGCTCAAAAGTTGGTTGTGAAGATGGTTACAAGGTGGTTACACCAATTGTAAACTATAAATATCAGTTTTGAGCTCATTTAAAGGGATTTTTTTATAGTTGAACATATTTTTGCAAAGGTAGAGAGTAAATTTTATACCTCCAACTCGTATAATATTCAATACAAGGAGAACTTTTGCAAACTTTGTGCCCAAAATATTCCTAAATGGATAATGTATGTAAATATTAATCATTTTTATTCTTCTTAGTTTGAATGTTGCTAAATTTCATTGTTAAATAGTCAATATACATGAAATTTTGAGCATGGAATTTCCTTTGAATCTACATTAAGAGTTTATGTAATTGTGAAATCTTGGTGGGCTAAGAATAGAATTTTTGTCTATTCTTTTGAATAAATATAGAGTTTTTGTTTATCATTTTTTATTATTCAATCTCTCTGGTTTATGTACTTTGTTCCTATGAATAGAATATGGCTTTCCCATCCCATTTCTATGATAAAGATTTTATTTATTAAAATCCTCCTTTTTGGATTGTTTTAGTGAGTCTCTATGTTTGGCTAGCCAGAACTATCTTTTAGTCCTTAATTCTCTTTGTATGCTTTCCTTTCCTCCACTATCTCCTCTTTATATTTCCTTTATACTACCTTTTCATACTTTCTAGTTAAAAATACAACTCCATGTAAAATAGCATTTTTTTGCTATAAATACTTTCCTTTATCACATCCATTTTAGTTTTCAATAAAGGTAGTTTTGCCTGCTAATAGGAGAGGGACTTTGTCCTGTGACTGCTGATGAAAAAAATCCAATTTATCCTTCTGAAATATTTTCATACCAACATATAGCATGTCATAAACATGGAGAATTTATTCATATTCCATCACATTAATTGCATACTATCACTACTCCATGACAGTTTTTCTACTTGGGGATTCGGTCTCATTGGTAAGATTACCCCCTCTTCATCAGATGGCCATAAGCACATCATAATAGCCACATAATACTTCACTAAGTGGGTGGAAGTCATGCCTCTCACCTACATTATTGATAAGAAAATATTAAATTTTTCATCTTAATCATATCATTTCCCACTATAGTATCACATCAATTATCATCTTTGACAATGGAAAATCCTTCAAGAACAAAGATGTCAAGACCCTTTATAAGCATTTCTATATTCAACATAAGTGGTCCACACCATACTACCTACAAGGTAATGACCAAGCTAAGGCGATAAATAATATTATAATCATAATTATTAAAAATATCATCAATGATGCTATTCATGATTAGCATTTACAACTTTATCCTGCACTATGGGCTTACCACACAAGTATTCTCACTCCAACTGGGACCACTCCCTACTCATTAGTCTTTGGTGATGAAGCCATCTTGCCAGTTGAAATTGAATTACCCTCTTTATGCATCTCAATACAAGGCCTCATTGATGAAGAAGAATATAGAGCTACATGACTTCATGAACTTGAGCTCTTGGATGAAAAATGTCTTAATTCCCTCAATCCCCTGAATTCTTATTAGAATTGACTATGCAATCAATATAAAAAGAAAGTCAGGCCTAATAAATTTTAAATTGATGATCTAGTCCTCAAATAGAATAAAAAGAATACTAAAGCATATCAATCAAATAAAGGAAAGTTTGAGCCTAGTTGGCCTGGACCCTATATTATCATATCCCCAAATATGGTTAAAGAGCTTATAAACTAGCTACACAGGATGGCCAGGAGATGGATGAACTAATGAATATAATGCATCTAAAATAAAATTATACCAGAAACATGTCCATGCCATTGCATCAATCATATCCACAAAATCCTATAAATTCAAAAAAATAAAAAAATCAATCATCTAATGGTGAAAACCAATTTTTTGGTTCCTTGAGAAAGCACAATGATGAAAACTAATCTCTAACGTCACTTTTGAAATACCTTGTCTACGAGTATCTTGTATTGCATCCCATGTATAATTAGGGGATAAACCCTTCCTTTAACCATTCCATCATCCTTCCCCAAACGTATGCCTATCCTATGATATTATATCTATCACCTTCATCCTAATTACGTATATTTGGCCTTAGTCAAGTTATGCACCAAAATTATTCTTGTGAAACATTTAGCATGCTCATATGCCTTCACAAACACGTCAATCAAACAAACATCTTGAATAATTTTAAAAAAGTTAAATATGGAACATACAAGTAAAAAAATGGGCATATAAATCAGTTTCATGATGTGACCCTTGAAGAGTCTATCTTGATCTTGTCTCCCACCTATCCCACATCCCATCCTCTATCTTATACACTATCCCCACATCCACTAATTGGTCTTACTTTATTTGGTACCCAAAATGGATTTTCTTTTTCCAATTCTACCATTTTTACATACTAGAAATATTATAAAATCCCATAAGTCCCCCCACCCTCCAATCTTTTGAAATGGATTCATTCACCCATCCAAAGGATTTTTAATAAGACAAGTGATAAAATATCGATCATAAGTCTATTGTATCTAAGAATGTAAATACTTGTGTTTTTTTTTTTAATTATATAATCTTGTATGTGGATTGTTTTGCTTAAATCATTCATGTACATATATTTGTTTGTTCATTATGTATTGTTGTGTTGACCTTTTATTTAAATTTTGTTATCTATCAATAGACATGATTATGTATATCTTTGTTAAGTGTTTCTTATACATATATTATCTTTTTATCATCTATAAAATATCATACAACAAACATGTCATCTTGGTTCCTTATACCAATGGTGATTTACGCTACATGCTACTTGTATACTTTGTTTTTAATCTTTGTGTCTTTTGTGTTAGTCCAAATTTCACTATGGAAAGAACTCATAATGGTTACACATGTCATGGTGCATATTTCCTAGCACTACATTAAAATATGTTTTTTCAAAATATATAGCTCAAGATCATAATTACTATAACACATCTAGCCAAATTTAATCATCTAATCACATTCAAATCGTCGAGTACAACTTATATCATCTATCTAACATTATGATTTAAAAATAAAACAAAATAAAATAGAAACATTCATCATACTCATCTAAATAACATCATATCATGTACCATATTCTAATTATCTCACATATCCATAACTAACATCTCTAATCATCAAATTAATCACATGAATCTAAGCAATCACATCCAACATCATATCATCACACTATCTAAGTATGCTAGCAGGAAAATTAAAAGGCATGAAGATCATCATAATCATGTAAACATCATCATATGCACATCATAAACATCATCATTATCATCATTATCCATAAGCATCATGAGATACATACACAATAATCTAGGATCAAATCATACACACACACACACACACACACACACACACATATCAATGTCCATGAATACATTAAACAAATACATATATAAGGCATCATGGTCATCTATACATCAAAAGTATATATACATTGCCCTGAGGTTCATGACTAGTTTTGGCCCTCTAGAGGTGGATCTCTCTTATAAGAAACATGCACTGATCTAGCCAATGTCTGGTTGTGTGAATAACCCCAAGTGCAACAAATCTCCACATAAGTGGGTTCTCTCTAATTGGCTATAACTTCACACTTATATAGATCCCAATAAAACTAAACCTCTCTGGCATCTCTCATCATCTTGTCTCCCACCTGATCCATCCCATGCATTGCCAATACATCTAGTACACTATCTATCTTAATTCATAATGTTTGTGCCTCTCCATCTCTTGTGGCTAGTGTTACAGTCAACTGAGTAACCTCTCCATCACTCATAAAAATTGTTGTCATTAACCACATAATCTCTCCATCACTAGTAGCCAGTGTTGTCACCAACCAAATAACGTATGTGGTCAAGGAAAAAATTTATTTGTCCCTCTCTACCAGCTCTACAAACCTATCAAACTAACAAGGCCTAACCTCATCACCTGTACCCTTCCTTTCTTAGCCATCATCACTACAAATTTGAGCCTAACTAATATTGAATGGTCATTTTAGACATCATCACAGTCACTAGTCCTAGCCTAACAAGGAAGTCTACTATTAAAATATGTCCTTAACCTCCTTCATTACCACCATGCCCTCTATCACCATCCCCATCTCTATCCTATCTAAGGGGGGCCATGACCTCATCCTAATACACCTCTATCGATGTCAATGCCCATATGCCTAAATCACTACCTGCATCCTCTTGGCTAAGGTATTATCTGACACTAGTATCTGTGTAAATTTTTATAAGCTTATTTATAATCACCATGCATCATATTCAACCATCACCCTTTCAAAATCTACTACATCAAAATCAACCATAGTAATTGCCTGATCAACCACAAAACCCCACTATCTCCACTCCCTCATCACCTTAGCAAAAATGTGTGGCCCTTGAGCAATGGCTACTACTGACCAAACCGCATTTGCATTCTATCCATTTTATATCTCTTAATGATGACATCTTTTTGGCCAGTAATGTAACATTGATTAATCATATACTCAATGTACTTGGCATCCTACTCCCACCAAATTTGAACCTATCTATACGACATCTAGGACATGACATTAAGATTCAATTCATGTAAAGCATATTTATAATAACTTAAGTCACCTAAATGACCTCATTGAGTACCAATAATGATCTTTGATATGTATACAAGTGTTTCTCATAGAACCCTCTACTGACAAATACCCACATGCTTCTTAATAGCTAGGTACTCCCATGACTAGATCTATAATAAGGTAGAAGCCCTAAATCTCAGTCCTACTTGATATGTATCTAGATTAAGATATCTATATAAATCAGATAATACAATAGGCCCCAAAGAAAATACAACCCCATCTTCCATCATATCTACTATCATGTCCGCCATCCCATTGTTATTGTTAGGGAATAAGATGCCAATGAAAATGACCATCAAATTAAGGGGTACCCTATGAATACTCTCATCCTAAAAACACTCATCCAAATCTACCTAGTTTATGTATAACCTAAATCTAATGTGATTGACCACTTACTGTAAATTCATCATTTGATGTGTCGATCTTGAGTACAATCTCTAGCCTCAAATTAAAATCCTCTTAATATACTAATTTTCTTCTAGGGTCACAATATTATCTCCCATGGGTAGATGAAAGGTAATATATTTGAGTGATATCTCTCCACTAGAGGAGTCATTAATGCTTGATCTGTGTAAATAACTGACATCTGAACAACATGGTATAAACTAACCACCTCTATTAGACCAAAATCCTCTATAGACATCTCATTTAGCCTTGTCATCACCTCCAATAATTGTTCTCATGAAGCAATCACTAGTATAGACTCTTACATCCATAAATGTCAAGCATACTAAGACAATCATCTCATCAACAAGGCTAACTATCACCATAACTAACATCATCCACTTCTCCTATCAATCCAAGTCATCATCACCCACTAGTTCCCTTAGTGACAAATTCTTGCATCAAAACCACTACCTAGGTAGTGAAACTACCATTTTTTATCATATATTTACTAATATCTTAATGATGGCTTTGAAAATAAATTTTAGGGTGAAGCCTCTATTTGTGAAAGTAAAGTTGTCACCATATTTCACAAAGTTACTAATTGGCAGTGGTAGTTTTGATCCAAATTCTTTTGTAAAGCCACTAATCATTTTTGCAAATCCATTATTCATGGATTCAATGTTGTTAGGCCCTTTTTAAGGTTACTATGAGATGCAAAACCACCAAAAACCCTAAAAATTATCAAAACTGCTATGACATCAGTGCAAAGCCACTATTGACCTGAGTGAAGCTACCATTTACGATGGTGAAATAGCTATGAATATATTTGTTCTTTATAATGGCTTCACTCTTCATGGATTTTGACCCCTAATTAATGCTACTAAAGGACAAATTTTTCAAAATGTAAATTACTCACTGGATTTCCATGCTCTATTGCCCTCTAGTGCTCCCAAACTCACTCTTCTTGATGGTAGTGGTGTGGCACATGAGATATCTCCATCAGTCAAGTAGGAAAAAATCACTGAGCAAAATTGATAAGGCATAAGATGAAAATGAAATGGGTTTATACCTCACCAAACTACAATTCAAACACTACATTTAAAATTTTAAATCCCCCTAAGGCCTATGTTTGGCTTGTAGGATTATTTTTCATCTTGTTCTCACCCATCATCTCTATTTTTCATCATGATTCCAATTAAATCACCTATCTAGTTGAATCCAATCATCAAATCCATAATCTTAGGATGTCCAATCACTACTATAGCTAACCATCATTCCTAACATCTCCCATAATTATCCTAATTAGTCTTTTAGGGGCATCCCAAGGGCATTATCATTATCATCTTGACATCTATCATTCTTTAACTCTGTTTAAGGAGAACTACATCAGCCTAAGGTTCATATAGACTATGTAGGCAACAATCAGTCACATGGGATGCTTGTAGTCAGCTTGGTCGTAATCATCTAAGTTTATAAAGCATCTATCATCATTCATCCCTCTTGTAGTTAGTCACACTCATGTCCACAATCATTTGTAATTATTCATCATTCATCATTCAAATCTCCATCCAATCTCTTTCAGTCTATCAAATCCTTCATCATCATGATCCATCATCATTAATCATTGCAATCGGTAGACTCCTTGAGCTAAAAGTAATCAGTCACATCTAGGCTTTCCACTTATACTCCCTTACATACATCATTGCTTGGGTAAATCAAATATGTAGCTTATACACTTTGAATCTTAATCAATCAATCAATTAACCAATCAATCTATCATCCAATCCAAGATCAGAGTGCTCCCCAACATGCTTCCTTGCCTAGAATACGTATAGAGCTCATAGCTTCACTTGTCATCCAAATCTTACATATTTACCTTTCATATATCGTTGACTAGGGAAAATCCAGAGTTGTAACTTTATCCATCTCATTCCCTTGTATATGTCTTTGCAAAAGGAATTATCAATCCAAATCCTAATTAAGTTGTAGCTCATCAATTAACAACACTACATCATATTAAATCACATCTATCATATCAATTATATCCAACACATCTATTTCATCTATCACCTCCATCCCAACCCATATTTTTTCCTTCTATCCATGTATCCCACCCCTCTATTTCTATTGAGTGGTCACCTATCTCGTTCCTTCCCTATATGACCCCTTAAGGGGGCATTGATCATTCTAACTAACTTACTAACTTATGTAATATTTTTCATCTTTGAAAAGTGATTACTCCATTAAGTTGAAATGCCCTTTCAAAGAGGGGAAAAATGTATATACCTAATATCATCATCTTCATTATTTAATATCATCATATAATAACACCACCATCCTAACATTATTTTCACATCCCTTATATCACACTAACCTTATTCTTTATCATATTACCCTTTACACCAATTAATTACACATATTATCATTTTATCGCATCCGCTAAGCATACTTATATAATATCTAGGAATTTAAAATTCCTCCCCAACTACCCCCAACTACCACCTCTAAAGCTCCTACAAATCACCCACTAAATTCCCATCTAAATATCCACATAATATTCATTAACTACTCTAACTAACTCTATATATTTTTAACCTTCATTGAGCCTTGCACCATGCTTCCTAGAATTTTTCATGAATTTTTACTTCATAAACCCCAACCACTGAATCCTCTCATCCAATATCAACCATTGATCTTCATCATCCTTGTCCAATTATCCATGATTGAGTTCTCCCAAATGGATCTATAAATTGAGAGTTATACACCATGCAACATATATTTTGGATAAATAATTCCATCACCTTGCCATTCCAATCAACTATCAATCAATTCAAGCATCTATAAGCCAAAGTGTGCTAAAATATTGAGCCAACTAGATCAGCCCACATCCATTGTCAAGCATTAAGCTTCTCAAGTCCATTTTGAGCAGATCCATGCATCAAGGAAGAATTAATTTACAAATTTGAGGTATAATCTTTGTGGTTGGTGTTTCATTTAGTTTGATTTTGGATTCTTGCTCCTTTAGCCTACTCTGAGGTTTTTTAATTGGAATTTAGAGTAGGGATTTTGAGTGTGCATTTCATTTTCCTAGCATAATACTCTCCTTCCTTTGCCATATCAATCCTTCTTTATAATCAGATGATAAATGAACTAAACTTTGATCATGAAAGAAAACATTGTAGAGAAACATATTTGTAGCCAAGTAGCCAAAATTCAACATGAGAAGCAATGCATACCAACTTGTTACAACTTTCACATAAAATTATATGTACGGGAAAAAGAGTCATCTTGTAAGAGGAGACAATGTTTCCAATGGATTTAAAAAAATTGTTATGCTTCCCTTTTACATGGTAATAAGATATGCTTGATTTATACATACACATTTCCCTTGAAACATGTGAACTATAAATCTATGTTTTCTCCACTTCAAAAATAAACCATGGCTTCTATCTTAGTTGTATCCATTTTGTATTACAATTTATTTTTCTTTTATTGGAATCATATTTAATATTAGATGTAGAATTTATACTTATTCAAATATGAAGAATTTAAAGATTTGTAGTTTCATTGGTGAGGATGATGGTTTGTTGTATTATTCACCAAAGTACAAATCTTTTTAAATGTTGAATAACATTGAAATAAAATCAACCAAAAAATTACATTGAATACCTAATATTTTAGATTTGATAAAAAAATTACATTTAAAATCAACTAATTTATCTATTTTTAGATATTACAATTTATTTAATGCGTAATATTTTATATTTAATAAAAAAATAAATTAATAAAATAAAAAATAAATTTTTTTAAGACTAACTTTTTTTTTTAGATCTTTAATTTATTATAAATTGGCATGCAAAGAAAACAATAAAAACCTAAACCTATCATTTTTTTTTAATATAATAAAATCTTGTTTATAATGTTTAATATAAATAACATTTATTTAATAAAAATGATAATTTTAAAGATTAGTACATGTAAACAATTAAGATTAAATAGACTTTATGTTTATCTTAAACTGTTTTAACACTCACCAACAAATAAAATAATTAAAAACTCTATCTAATAATATTAGAATATATGAACGATAAGAACATGAATCTATAATGATATAATAGGAACCTAAACCTCACTCAATTTTTTTAGTATGTTAAAATTTTAGTTATGATATATTTAATATAATTACTATTTGTTTGATGTAGAAAATTAATTTTGGAGGTAAGTAAATGTAAACATTTAAAAACTTAAATTGATTATTTTTTATTTTTTATTTTTTTTTAATATAATAAAATTTTACTTATAATATAATTAATATTGTTTGAATATATAAAATATATATATATATATATATATATATAAACACTTAAAATTAAATAGACTTTATATTTATGTTAAATAATATTAATAAATGTAAATTTAACAATCACCAATAAATAAAATTATTAAAAAACCTATATATTAACATTAGAATATATGTAAACAATAGAAACTTAAACCTACATTAGAAGTTTAACTCTCCCACACTTTTTGAGTATATTATAATATTATTTGTGATATTTAATATAATTAACATTAATTTAATATAGAAAAATAATATTGAAAGTTAATACATGTAAACACATAAAAATAAATAGATTTTATGTTTATCTTAAATAGTGTTAATACATACAGATTTAACCTTCACTAACAAATAAAATTTAAAAAAAAATCCATCTATTAACACAGTAAACAACATTTTTATTTTTTATATTAATATTATTTTAAATGTATTGTGTGTGTTGTATAAACCTAAATTAACTTATAAAAATTGAATAAGTGAAAAGGTAATCTTGTTTTTTTAAATAAGTTTAAATTTATAAATTTATTACTTTATATTATTATCAATTTACATATTAATTTAAAATATTAAAATTTATTTAATTTATATATAATTCATAAAATAATACAGTTATTCTATGTTGACCATAATTATAAGATAGAGTTGAAGTATTATATGTATAAATATTTTTATTAATTTTAAAATATATTAAGAAACATATAAATTTATATTTTTATATTAATATGTTTTATAATACATTTTTTAAATTGAAAAGCACCTATATATTAATCAAACAAAATATGACATAATAATATTATTTACCTTTAATTATTCTAATTATTTATATTTAAACTTATTTCCATTACAATACAATTTAGTGTTTAACATTTCATTACATTTTAATAATTACTTTTAGAATTTTATAAAATTTAAAAATTATGTTTTTGAATTTATATTATTAAAAAATAACTTCTATAAATAAAACTTTAAATTTTTTCTTTAATTTTATTAAATCTAATACTATTTGCTTAAATTTTAATAACCATTAATATTATTGTTTTGTCCTATTTAAATATCTCACTTAGTTGTTTAGGAGATTTATTGGAGATATAAACAAGCTATGTTGACATTTCATTTGTAAATAAATTTTAAATTGACTGGTTACTTAACGAAGAAAGATGGAATGATTTATGAAAGTTTTCAAAAGTTTAGAGTTATTTATTATACTCATTATCAAGATAAGAATGATGTCGAGAAGAGTTTTAACTATTTATTCATCTTGCTTCAATTAAAATGGTATAAAAATTTTCTTAAATTTCGAACCACTTATTACACTCATCATGAGTAAGAATAATGTCGAAAAGATTCTTAACCATCTACTTGTCCTGCTTGAATTGAAATGGTATTCCCTTGTGAAACACAACTGCAACTACTGCTCCACTGAAAGGACCCAACCAAAATATCCACTGCAAAATATTCCATTATTTCAACCAACATTTTAAAAAAAAATTAAAAAAAAATACACACAAAAAAAATAATGGAAATATCACCATCTTACACTCATCATCAAGATAAGAAATGCTTCAATCAAAATGGTATTCCCTTGTGAAACACAGCTGCAACTGCAGCTCCACTGAAAGGACCCAACCAGAATATCCACTGCAAAATACTCCATTATTTCAACCAACATTCAAAATAAAAAGTTAAAAAAAAACACACACACAAAATAATGGAAATATCATCATCTTACATGGTCTTCCCATGATTTCTTATGACCATAAACCACAGCTGCTCCGAAGTTCCTAGCAGGATTTATGCCTGTGCCAGTGATTGGAATGATTGCCAAATGAACTAGGAATACTGCAAATCCTATTGAAAGGGGAGCCAGCACCTGTAAGCAACTTACAAATTATTAGTTAATATGAGATGTATAAAAATATAAAATTGAATTAAATGATTTTTTATTTATCGGTGAAGTTGTTTGATTTAGAAAGAATCTATCAATCTAAATCAGATCTTACCAAAAAAAATAAGATGTTTATCATCCAATCAAAAACAAATTTGCTTACAGGTATGTGAGAGTTGCGAGCAGCGAGTTTGGGATCAGTTGCAGAGAAGACAGTGAAGACTAAGACGAAGGTGCCAATTATCTCTGCAGAGAGGGCAGTTCCCTGTGTATAACCGATTGCAACAGAGTTGGCTCCTCCTCCACCTGAAATGTAATAAGTGCTTTGTAGGGCTTTCACCATTGCCACTCCACACACTGCACCCATACACTGTGCCACCATGTACAATACTGCTCTGTTCACAAACACCTTCCGAACAACAAGAAGACGAAACGTAACTGCAGGGTTTATATGCTCATATGCATAAGAGTTTATGTCAAAGTATGAATCATCTCATCCCCACCTGTTATGTTTGTTTAGATAAATCTACATGCAAAGCTATGGAAAATTTAGAAAACCATGACCTTTTAGGGTCTTAATGATGAATATTTAATTTATGAGGATGATTGTTTTTTATATTCATTTATTACAGTACAAATTTTTTTAAGTATTTGATAGTGAAGATCAAGTTTGTACTCTGGGTGATTTTGACAGCTTCTTACTTATTAGTATTTAGTAGAAAGAACTCACAGATTTAAATGTATGTTTAATCATCATTATAATCTGTTATATATTTATTTTCAAAATATAAATTGAAATGTGAACATTTTATATAATTCAATGATTCTATATAAATACTTTTTAAAATACACAAAAATAAAAATAAAATATTAGATATTAAAATAATAAAATCAATTCAAACATTTACTATTAATAATTATCATAAAATTATAAAATCCAATTAAATTTTAAGTTGGGTACAATACACTCACTCACCAACTTATCTATTAAAAGTTAAAGTTATAAAAAGACAAATAATATATTTTAAAAAATCTGAAGGAAAAAAATATACATCTAAAAAACATCAACACAACAAAACATAGTACTAATAAAGAAGAATACCTTTTCCTTATTTAAAATCCAAATCTCATTTAAAATATGATATAACATTAAAATATAAATGAATAAAAACTAAACATAAAACATTAATATTAATTTACATTTATAATAATAATGAAATTTATTATAGTACTCATTAAATGGCCCTAGATATAATTAGTACACAAACATCACATCTTAAATTTAGATTTATTATATTTTAACTAATGTTTTATAATGTGTAAATTTAAATAAAATATTATTTACTTTTTAATGAAAAGTGATTTGTAAGATTTTAAGTAAAGAGTAATATTATTTAACATGTGAAAGTGTTTTATAGTGAAATATATTTTTTTTTAATATTTGGGATTGAGGTTTAGTGTAATAATATGGAGCTTTTTCAGTACTATCAAGATGAACTCTCCCTAATTTTATTAGCATTATCAAGGCGAACTTCCTCTTATACAACCAATTATATAAACACGAGAATAACTAATTCCCTAAAACTTAGAAGATATTAAACTTTCAAATCATTCAAACCCCACCATTTAATCTTACTGCAAAACCCATTTTACAATAGAATATGTTACTATATTTAAAAACTCTTCATCTTTATCACTTGTATATATAAATATATATTGCATCTATAAAAGTCAACAATAATATTACATTAAATACTACTTAAAAACTTTTAGCAAGGGCAAACCAAAAAAAAAAAAAAAAGTTTGAAGATTAATTTAAATTTTAGATTTTTTTATTTACTAATAAATATTTATAATATTTAAGTTTTAAATATATCTCCTTATTTTATTATTAACATTAAAAATATATGAAAGAAATTATCATCAAAATAATATATATTTATAAAAATTATTTTAATATAATTTAAATATGTAAAATAAAATGTCATTATAATAAATAAAATAAGATATATTTTTTTTCTCGATATTTTAAGATGGATGTATAAAATTATGCTTGATGATTATTTGTAATTATTTAGACCGATTAATTGTATAATTTTAAAATTAAATTTGTCCTATTTAAAAAAAAACCATAATACCCTATTTTGTAATAATTATATTTTTTTTATTAATATAATATGAAATACTCTAATAAAAAAAAAGATATTTTTTATATATTTAAAATTACAATCCCTTAATTCAATGAAAAAAAAGTCTTAATAATTTTGAAAAAAATTAGTAAAAAAAATACTTATAATTTTAAGTATGAAAACATCATATCATGTTAAATCTTTTCTAGTGAAAGATTGATGAAAAATGAGAAACAATTTTCTAGTTCATAACTTCAGTTTTCAAAAACATTTACCTATCAAATAAATTTTTTCAATTTGTCACATATTATATTGATTACATGGTATTAATCTTAATTGTCTTCTATTTTAAGTTTGAAATTTCTTTATGGGAAAAAAAAAAGAACTATAAATTCTACCCTATGACTAAGATATTACATTTTTACTAAATTTTTCAAGTAAGAAGAAAAAAATTCTATATAACCTTCAAACAAATGTCAAATTTAAAGACAATCACTAACTGTTAAAATTCTCACGTATATTACAATACACCACCACCCTCTTGCTACCATTGCTAAGGCCTTTAGGAACAAATTTTGGATGTAGCTAGTCCATATCTTGTATGATTGAAAAGTAGTTTGGATACCTATTGAAAGACTAAAATAGTGGGTATAAATTTTATAATTAATTTAGGAATTTTATAATATGAAAATCTTACATTTAAAGTAGGGAGGGTTGCAAAAAAGTGTTAGATAAAAATTATATTAAAAATATTTCCTTTGAGTAAAAGGTAAATCAATTTAATATAAGGGAGCAACTAGATTAAGATCACTTATTACCAATCATTTAAAAAAAATCTTTTGAAATAATGGAATACTTAATCAATATGAAATTCTTCAATAAATATTCTTTAAAATTAATGTATTTTAACATTTTTTAAATAGATATATTTAAACATTTGTATTAATAAACACAAGTTCTTAAAAATTAGTTAATTTATGTAAATGTCTTTCACTTTATTAATTTAATAAGATAACTCAAGAGAAAGTGGACTACTATTTTTATATTTTGATTTACATTTACATTTTATTTTTGGCTTGAAATGGATGGGTTAATTTGTATTTTGCATCACGTCATTTCAAATGAATTCTCTCAATTATGAGCCATCATTAATCACTGAGAATTTAAGTTTTAATTAATAAAACTATGTTTTTGAAGTCAATTAAAATGGAAAATCTTAATAAATTATATTAATCGATATTTTGGTGCTTCTTATCTTTTATTTTCTTTATGTTTAATTTTAGGAATAGAATTCCAATTATATCCCATAACAATTCATAACCAATCGAAAAAAATATATATCCAATCAAATTTAAAAAAAAAACTATATAATCAAAATTCAATAGTAATAAATTATTTAAAATTAGAAAGTATTACATTCTTAACATTGAAATCCAACCAAATGTTTTATGAAGCACATTTTGGATTCACAATTAATTATAATATAATATTCAAATAACCATTGAATTAATTAATTTTATATGCAAAATGAGATTCAAATTTGCCTTTTAGTGATAGCACTACTGATTTTTAAAAATTCATTTTTTATAATAATATTGCCAACATCCATGACAATATGTTTTAAAGCTTAATAAACAAAAGAATATATGTGACACGGTGAAGAGAAGCGTTTCATAATGTGAAAGTCAATATTCTCTTGTAACTCATTATCCATATACTTTTAATATTGGTCTACTATCACCTTGTACCTAAAATTCCTTAGTCTCTAGCAATGGTACATTTGGGGGAGAGTTGAAACAATATATTCTTATTGTCATTTTTGGGCTTTCAATTTTTCTAACAATATTTATTATTTTTTAATATGCATTTTGGAATAATGCGTATTTTATTTTTTCGAATAAAAATTTATTTATTTTTTCTTATGAAAATAATAATTTAGTTTCTTAATATTTTATTATAATAATAAGGTATTTTAGGTAATATTATATATTAATGAGCTCATATCATATATCTATTTTAAATTATGAAAAATTATTGAATTTACATGACCAACACCCATTTAAAAAAGGTATATAATTTATAAGATGGTAAGGTTCCACATCTCATGTATCAATTGAATCAACAATGCAATGTCGTTAATATTGGGACAAAACATTAAGGTCCCAGATTGTATCTTGTAGCTTACATTTATCTATGATGCCAATATGTTGACATCTTTATTATATTTAGTATCATACATTAGAAGGCCTATATCATACATTATCATTAGATTTAATGCAGCGATTTAGATTTACATGACCCGCACCCATAGTAAAGAGGTCTGTAACTTATAAGGTGGTGACATATTCTATTGGACATTTTATATTATCAATGGTGGATGAGGAGGTCATGAGATTTGATTTTATTTGATTGTGACAGGGCTTCATGTCTCATGTGCACCTCAAATCAATGATGCAATGCCACTAATTTTGGGGTAAGACATTGAGGTCCCAACGTCTATCTTCTAGCTTCCATTCATCCACGATGTCAATATATTCACACCTAGATCAATTACATCAGGTTTAATAACATATGGAAATTCCATAATCAAACCCCTAAAACAAAGGGTAAGGTCATACAAAACATGCAAATAGTGAAATATTTCAAGGTGATCTGAGTGGTGATCATGAAGAGCAATGATAAGGTATTTTAGGGGATATCTATCGGGTATGTGCATGGAGAAGGGGGACAATTCTATGGGCATGCCCTATAACACATATGCATTATTCAAATTATGGATCATTAATTATTGAGCCATAATGTATATGTGTTATGGTTGATGCATATGCATTACTTGTGTAGTTTTTTTAAATCAAAACTGAACGCTACCAGTTTAGATTTTTCCAAATCTTAAGTGCTATTATGCGATCGTGTTTCTCCTCTAAAGACCTCAAAAATTTCTAGAAGTTCATTGGAAAGACACATCTTGAACTTCACAATGCCACCATGTAGACGAGGTAAGTGATACAAAACTACACCTATTAACCTTGTATTTTACCATTTTTTAATTTTTCACATTATTTAATTTGTAAATTATTTGTTTGAAATAGACCAATCCACTACAAGAGACCACAACCATCCTCTAAACCCTCCACCTGACCCTGTTAATCTTGTGGCTAACCCTCCACCTAACCCTCTAGCTAACCTTCCACCTAACCCTTTTAACCCTCATATTCCTCCACCTAACCCTCCTATAATTCCACAAGATCCCCTAGGTAGCCAAGTGGATCTAGCTTCACACATTGTGGAAAAAAAAAATGAAATTGAGCAAGTAATCAAGAGAATGAAGGATCCCACATCCACCAACACCTATCACACCTATCTAACCAATAACCTAGAGTTAATATTGGGTCAAGGTGACTTGATAACAAGTCAAATTGATAAATGGGCATCATGCTTTCTTTATTTAATATCATCACACACTAACAACATCTACTAACACCACCATCCTAACATTCTTGTCACATCCATTCTGTCACACTAACCTTATTCCTCCTCCCATTACCCTTTACACTAATTAATTACATATATTATCATTCTATTAGATCCTCTAAGCACACTTATATAATATCTATCAATTTAAAATTCCTCCCCAACTACCACCTCTAAATCTCCTACTAATCACCCTCTAAATTCCCATCTAAATCTCCACATAATATTCATTAAATACTCTAACTAACTCTAGATATTTATAACTTTCCTTGAGCCTTGCTGATGTATAAAAAATAGGCCAACCTTCTAGAGGCAATAACTTTTGATTTGTAACTCTGTTTCATCCCTTTCACATGCCAAAACAATCATATCAAAAAGGTTGTTGTTGTCCTAGGCCGTTCTATCAGCCTAACAATGTTTTTGATATTTTTCAGAGGTTGTACGTGATCATCTAAGGATCTAAAATTATGATTTAATTATTATTTTAGGTTTTTTCTATTTTTAAAAATTATGTATTTTAAAAAATGTATATTTTTAAAAATAGACATCAACTTCAATGAATTTCATCCCATAGTCTAATTATAGTGTTTAGGATATTTTGGGATATTTTTGAGATATTTCAAGAGTTTCTGAAAATAGGCATTTTTTTATATTTTTTTTATTTTGCATGTAAACTCTAATTTCTAAGTTGAGGCTTATTTAAGCATGGTTTAGGTTTGTAATTATTTTAATCAATCAATATGAATCAATTCTAAGTATTGTTTCAAAATCTTGGCTTATTCGTAATTCTCTTGTTCTTGATAGTTTTCAATTTTATTATCTGGTATCAGATCAAGTTTCAATCTTAGAGGAGAGAAGAATGGCAAGAGGATGAGGAGGTAAAGCACAAATGAACTAGACTATACAAGAACTAAACAGGTAAGTTTAATAATTAACAGAGGTTATCACCAATCAAGGAAGGAGACAAGGTGGTGATGAGGAAGACACAAATCATGATGAAGAGATTCAGCAAGAAGAAGAACAAGAAGAACAGCCACCATTGATGGAAGAAAGGATGGCTTAGGATTTAGAAGGAAGAAATAAATTAATCAACGTTGATGTTCCAAATTATGGAGGCAATTTAAAACCAGAGGAGTTGATAGATTGGATGAATAGCATGGAGAAGTTCTTTGAGTGGAAGACTATGAGAGAAGATAAGAAGGTAAAGTTTGTATGCATGAAATTAAAAGGTCATGCAATAATTTTGTAGGATCACCTACAGAAAGAGAGACAAAGAAAAGGTAAAGAGAAGAATCTAAGGGGGAAAAAATTCCTGTGGATTATGCACAAACCTTATACAAAAGATTTCAAAATTTGAGGCAAAATGATCACAGTATACAAGAGTATACAAATAAATTTTACAATATTTACATATGATTGGAGCATGATGAGATGAGATGGGTTTAATACCACTAGATGTGGCTGTAATGCCAATAAAGGTTAATCATCACATGGTATAGAAAGGCAAGACGATAATAGGAAAGGGTTTCAACACCAACAAAGAGGAAGAGGATTTCATAGAGGATGAGGTTATGGTGGTGATAAAAGATATTTTTTGAATCAATTTAGATCTTATGTCTGTTATAGATGTTGAGAAGAAGGGCAAAAATCATTTGAGTGTCCACACTATCAAGATCAAGAAAGGAGGCAAGAAGATTTCCCAAGAGTAAATCTAGTTGAGGTTGAAATAGAAGAGCAGAATACTGAAGTTACATCAACTAATGTTGGAGAGAATCTCATGATAAGAATAACTATGATCACTACAAGGAAGGATCAAGTGCAGAATAAAGAAAGTGGTGATGCATGGCTGTGATCAAATATATTTCGAACAAGATGTACTTCGGATGGAAAGGTATGCAAAGTAATTATAGATGGTGGTAGTTGTGAAAATATGGTTTCTAAATAAATGATTGAGAAAATAAATCTGCATCCTAACCCTTATCAAATTTTATGGTTTAAAAAAAGGAATGAGTTTATAGTAGATAAAAGGTGTTTAATCAAGTTTTTTATAAGAAAAACTTATAATGATGAAATATGGTGTGATGTTATTTCGATGGATGCATGTCATGTGTTATTAGGGAGACTAAAAATTTGATAGGAAAATAGTTCATGATGGAGAAAAGAACACATAAACTTTTTTAAAATGTGGTACAAAAGTAGTTTTGTTACCTCTTAAAGAGGAAGAGAAGACAAAAAGCATGTTTTATACTAAATAATTTATCTAAGATATGAAGGTAGCAGGATGTTGTTATGCACTAGTAGCAAAGAATGAAGAAACAAAAATGGTGCCAATACCAATAGAAGCAACAAGAGTGTTGAAAGAATATGCAGATGTTATGCCTGATGAGTTACTAGATGATTTACCAATGAAGAGAGATATTCAGTGTCACATTGATTTGACTCTAGAATCAGCTCTACCCAATCAAGTAGCTTATAAGACGAATCCAATAGAACATAAAAAATTAAATAAATAAGTTATTGAATTGTTAAGGAAGAAGGTGATAAGGGAGAGTATGAGCCCATATGCAACACCAGCATTGCTAACTCCAAAGAAAGATGGAAGACGAAGAATGTGTGTGGATAGTAGAACAATTAATAAAATTACAATAAAGTATAGGTTTCATAAACCTCATTTAGATGATATGACGGATGTGCTTGCAAGAGCAAAATATTTTTTCAATATTGATCTAAGGAGTGGTTATTATCATATTCAAATTCGTGAAGGAGATGAGTGGAAAACTGCATTCAAGACCGGATGGCTTATATGAGTGGATGATGTCATTCAAATTATCTAATGCACCTAGCACATTTATGTGGGTGATGAATACAGTGCTATGAAAATATATTGGTAAGTTTATGGTTGTTTATTTTGATAATACTTTGATATTCAATAAGACAAAAGAATAACACTTACAATATTTAAGAATGGTAATGGATTTGTTAAAAAAAAATAAGTTATATGCAAATTTGAAGAAGTGTAGGTTTATGCAGAATAGTTTGGTATTTTTGGGATTTGTAGTTTTAGTAAATGGTGTGAAAATGGCTGAAGAAAAGATAAATGCAATTTTTGATTTGCTTATTCCAAAAATCATTGCAAAGGTAAGAAGTTTCCATGGTTTAGCAACCTTTTATAGAAAATTATTAAAAAAATTAGTAGTATTGTGGAACCAATAACAGATTGAATGAGAGGGAAGGAGTTTCTATGGACTAGAGCAGCCACAAAAAGATTTGAAATTTTAAAGAAGAAGATTACGGAAAGGCCAATTTTAGCATTACCAAATTTTAATAGTGTTTAAGGTTGATTGTGATGCTTCATTTATGGGAATTGGTGTTGTACTGAGTCAAGAAGGAAAGCTAATAGCATATTTTAGTGAGAAATTGAATGAGGTAAGAACAAAGTATTCTACTTATGATGTTAAACTTTATGAAATTGTACAAGCATTAAGACTTTGGAGACATTATCTAGTGCCTAAGGAGTTTATACTATTTACAGATCATGGGGCTTTGAAGTATGTGAATACACAAAAGAAGTTGAATAGTAGGCATGCAAAGTGGGTTTTTTTCTTACAGGGGTATACTTTTGTGTTGAAGTATAAATCAAGAAAAAAAATTAGGTAGCTAATGTATTGAGTACGAGGGTAGCATTATTAACTACTATGGTGAATGAAGTAGTTGGATTTGAATTTATCAAAGAATTATATGATACTGATCCATATTTTATCAAGGTAGTTGAGAAGTGCAGGAATCCATTAAAAGGTGGGACAAATGCTATTCATGATGAGTATCTTATGCAAGAAGGTTATCTCTTCAAAGGGAAACAATTATGCATTCCAGTTGAGTCTCTACGAGACAATATAATAAGAGAATTACATAGTGGTGGTTTGGCTAGATATTTTGGTAAGATGAAGACAATAGATTTGGTGGAGAAAAAGTATTTTTGGTCAAATATGAAGAGAGATGTGACAAGTTATGTTTCAAAGTGCAAAATATGTCAAGTGGCTAAAGGACATCATAAAATACTGGACTTTACATGCTATTACCAGATCTAAGAGGGTCATTGCCAAATTTGAGTATGGATTTTGTGTTAGGATTGCCAAACACACAAAGAGGTAATGATTCAATTTTAATTTTTGGAGATAGATTTTCTAAAATAGTTCATTTCATTGCATGTAAGAAAACCAATGATGCCACTAGAGTTGTAGAATTTTTTTATGGATATTATGAGATGGCATGGTGTTCCAAAAACTATTATTTTAGATAGGAACATAAAATTTCTAAGTCATTTTTGGAGGATTTTGTGGAAGAATATGGGTGCTAATCTACAATTCAATACTGCATATCACCCACAAACAGATGGACAGATAGAAGTTGTGAATAAGAACTTTGGAAATTTATTGAGATGCATAGTGAGAGAGAAGCCAAAGCAATGGGACTTGGCTTTACCACAAGTTGAGTTTTCATATAACAGTTTAGTGAATAGATCAATAGAAAAGTCACCTTTTCATATTATTTATGAGATAATTCTTATAGGTATTTTAGATTTGGTATAATTTCCAATTGTAGATCAAATTAGTCATGATGTAGAAGCATTTGTAGAATATATGCAGTAGTTGTAAGGAGTAAAAAGAAAGTTGTAGAAAAGTAATGAGAAATATAAAATAGTAGTAGATGTCAGAAGAAGATCAAAAGTATTTGAAGGAGAGTTGGTAATGGTTTACTTGAGGAAAGAGATATTTCCAAAAGGCACATACAATATTTTGAAGTACAAGAAAATAGACCATGAAAAATTGTGAAAAAAATTGATGATGATGCCTATGAGGTAAGTTTACTATAAAATTTTGATATATCTCTAGTATTCAATGTTTTATATTTATATAAATTTCATGGATAAAATGGTGAAGATGATGAAGATGAAGAAGTAAATTAGGAGCTGCAGGTTCCAAACAAGGAGAGACAAAAATAGTGTAGATTTTTGATATGAAGACAGTGAGCACAAGGCAAGGGAATTATAACAGGTATTTGGTGCAATGGGAAGGATTATAGTAAGAAGACAACACTTGGATTATAGAATGGGAGCTGAAGAAGATTGATAAAGACAAATGGTAGCAGTATAATTAGGCCAACTCGTAGGAGATGAGTTATTTTCAACCAGAGGAGAATGATGTAGAAAAAATAGGCCAACCTTTCAGAGGCCATAAATTTTAACCCGTAACTCTGTTTGAGCTCTTCCACACACTAAAATGACTGTATCAAAAATTTTGTTGCTGTCTTAGATCATTCTATCAAGCTAGCAATGTTTTCAATATTTTTTGAAGGCCATACATGATCATCTGAGGGTTCAAAATTATGATTTAATTATTTTTTAGGTTTTTTATATTTTAAAAATTATATATTTTTAGAACCAAACATAAAATTCATTTTAATTTCATCCCATATTCTAATTATAGTGTTTAGGATATTTCAAGAGATTTTTGGGATATTTCAAGAGTTTTTAAAAATAGGCATTTTTTTAGATTTTAGTTTTTTTATTTTTGCATGTAAACTCTAATTTCTAAGTTGAGACTTATTTAAGCATGGTTTGGGGTGGTAATTATTTCAATCAATCAATATGAATCAATTCTGAGTATCGTTTCAAGATCTTGGCCTATTGGTAATTTTATTGTTCTTGATAGTTTTTGGTTTCATTACTTGCACCACCCTTCCTAGAAATTTTCATGAATTTTTAATTCATAAACCCCAACCACCAAATCCTCTCATCTGATATCAACCATTGATCTTCATTGTCCTTGTCCAATTCTCCATCATTGATTTCTTCTAAATGGCTCTATAAATTGAGAGTTATACCCCCATGTGACATATATTTGAAAAAAATAATGCCATCACCTTGCCATTCCAATCAACCATAAATTAATTGAATCATCTATAAGCGAAATTTTAGTTAAAATATTGAGCCAACTAGAGCAACCCATATCCATTATCAAGCATTAAGTTTCTTGAGTCCATTTTGAGCAAATCCATGTGTCAAGAAAGAAGAATTCATTTACAAATTTGAGGTATAATTCTGTTGTTTGTGTTTCATTTAGTTTTCTTTTGGATTCTTATTCCTTTAGCTTACTCTGAAGTTTTATAATTGGAATTTAGAGTAGGGATTTTGAGTGTGCATTTAATTATTCCAAGCATAATACTCTCCTTCATTTTCCATATCAATCCTTCATTACAATCAGATGATAAATGAGCTAGACTTTGATCATGAAGGAAAACATTGTAGAGAAACATATTTATAGCCAAAATTCAACATGAGAAGCAATATATACGAACTTGTTACAAATTTCACATAAAGTTGTATATACAGGAGAAAGAGTCATCTTGTAAGAGGAGATGAAGTCTCCAATGGATTTACAAAAACCGTTATGCTACCCTTTTACATGGTAATTTAAGATATGCTTGATTTCTACGTACACATTTCCCTTGAAACATGTGAACTATAATTCTATGTTTTTTCCACTTCAGAAATAAACCTTGGCTTCTATTTTAGTTGTCTTCATTATGTATTATATTTTCTTCTTCTTTTACTTGAATCACATTCAATATAAGATGTAGAATTTACACTTATTCAAATATGGAGGATTGAAAGGTGTAATGTCCCCTTTTTAGCATGATCTTGTTTTATGATGATTAGCCTATTATGCGACCTTTGTAAGCTGATAGGATGGATAGAAGGTCTTGATGGAGCTTGGCTTGGCTTTGACTAGCAAAATTTTTCCAGTTGGCTTTCGTTCGGGCTCTTTCAGACATGTATTGAGGGAGATATTAATATTTGATTGATTTAATTAAATATTAATTATTTAGCATATTTTAATTATGAAACCCTAATTCTTAATTATGAAACCCTAATTAGGGAAAGTGCACCTTTTAGAGGATATAAGAGTTTCTTATTGGAGAGAGGCCATATTATTGATTGATTATTGATTATTGATTTGATGACAAATTTTGATAAGTATTTTTTGAGGAGACTGAGCCAAGGGTTCCAGTATTCCATTTAGCATTGGAGAACGTCCACTCTTCAGTGTGTGCGATTCAGAGGTTGTGAGATATTAGATGATCTATTGCCAATTTGAGAGATAACTTTATACAAAAGTTATCACAGAGATTTACAGGTATTTATTTCATTAGGTTTTGATTTAGTAATTATCCAGATTAAGATCTTCCGTGTTAGCGCCATATTACTTGAGATCGGGCGTCCAGCATACAGGCCATACTATTTTTTTTTGCTCCTATATGGAATCCATACCATTCTACATCAGGTCAGACAGCATCGTAGGGAGCTTAGAGACCGACATCGGCATCCCAGAGACTGACATCGGCCAACTGAATATCGACGTCGGCAGAGTAGACCGACTGACAGAGACTGATGTCGGCAATGTATCGACCGACCGTGGTAGAATAGACGACATTAGCGACTGTGTTTTTCACACAGCAACCTGAGACGTACCAGATCCAGGGATTACTTTTAGATTTATAGAAAGATCAAGTTTTTTTGAACAATATTTGATATTATTTTAGGTGCATGACAGAGATTCAGTATTGTAATCATTTGAAATGAACAATAAGATATTATACTAGCCAGCTAGAAGTCTATACTGCTATTTATTATTTATTTGAAATTATTTTTCAAAAATTGTATTCTTCTTTATTTCATGCAAAAACACAAAAAAATTAGAATACACACAAAAATAGTCAAAAAATATTCAATTCAAAATTTAGGGGAAACAGGGGTTTCTACAGTGGTATCAGAGCTAAATCTTGCCATCCTAAGGGTTTAGCAATCTTATGCAGCCACGAGAGTTAGGACCACACAGGTATTACACACGCAGTAGAACCTTGGTTGATAGGCAACAGGTTTTGAGCATGCAGCGGGAAAACATGTCTAATAGGGCCGGTATCCCTCATAACCCTAGGGATCAAGATGATGCAGAGGTTTTACTTGCTCTTAGAGATCTATGAGCACGGCAAAGGCAATCTAATGAAGTTTTATAGTAGTTGGCAGAAGCACTGCAGAGATGGGGTATTCTGAGGAGACCATCACCACATCGTGACGATGACAGGAGTGATGCAGGATCACAGAGGCCACTTAGGACTACTTCTCATATAGCAAACAGGCCTATTAGGCCTACCTTTGTGAGGTAGGAGGCTGAGGAGGTGATAGCAAGTGAGGAGCATGAGGAGTTGTTTGTTGACACACTTATGGCAGTGAATGATGAGTGGGAGTTATTATCACCTGAGGTCAGAGAGAGGATTACTTTTGACCAATTCATCACACAGAGGAGAGAGCATAGTTGAGGTCGATAGGATTGGAGACCTAGACACCAAAATAATGATCTAAAGCATGCTATGAGTAGGCTCACACTAGCGATGTTCGACAGTAGGCTCACACTAGCAATGTTCGACAGTAGTGGCAAGGTCACAGTGCAGGCCTGGATTGGTAAGCTAGACACATTTCTCACATTGCGTTTGATGGCTGAGAAAGAAGCTATCAAATATGCGACACTACATCTTGAGGGGGTAGCTCACGATTGGTGGCACCACGGTATGGTGACACTCCAGCATGATCGGATCACATCTTATCAGGAGTTTGTGGATAGGCTGGTGGAGCATTTTGATAGGAGGGATCCAGAATCTTATTTTTGAGAGTTGGCTCAGTTGCACCAGAGTGGCAGTCTAGAGTCTTACATTGGTGACTTCCAGAAGTTATCAATCATGGTTCTTGACATTTCAGAGAGGCAAATTGTAGTGCTCTTTATGGAGGGATTGACAGAACCATTGAGAGGTTAGATCAAAGGTTTTGATCCTCCTTCATTACATGTAGCTATGAAGAAGGTGCGTAGTATGGAGATGGCAACCCCATCCAATAAATTTAACTCTAGAGGTACTTATTCATCCAGGGACAATAAGGGCTTCAATAGAGATAGAGAGGGATCAGATTTCAACAAAGATAAATCAGGTGTTAAGACTGATTCAAAGGCCAGTCCAGCAGCACTACCTTTGGATCGAGAGGCTCTTAACGATCTACGTAGGAAGAAGCTTTGCTTCTACTGCAAAAGCCCCTATGATGCCAATCATGATTGTCCTTTGAGGCCTAAGGGCAAGGCAAATCGTGTGATGTGGGTTTTTTTATGAGGATTCAGAATCAGAAGATTTTGAACAACAGAAGAGTTTTAAGGAGTCAGAGGTAGAGGCTTTAGAGCCTAAGGTAGAGGCAGATTCAGAGCTTCATCTACAGGAGGCACACCTCACTAGCATTCAACAGGATGGTTCATTCAAACTTCGTGGATTTTTGGCAGGACGGAGGGTCATCACCCTTCTTGACATAGGAGCCACACATAATTTTATAGATGCTAGATTTGTGGAGAAGTGTGGACTCACTATCAAGAATTTTGAGGGCATTAGAGTTAAGGTAGCTTATGGTTACACTCTTAGGTGTGAGTGGATGATTAGAGACCTCCCATTGCACTTGAACAACTGAGTTTAAGGCTGATTATTATGTGGTGAGCATGGGGGATACAGACTTAGTCTTGGGCATGGAGTGGCTTCATTCATTTGAGGAAGTCACTCTTCGTCTCAAGGACATGGAGATGTGTTTTGATGTTGATGGGAAGACACACATTCTTAAGGCAATACAGGACAGCAACATCAAAGCCATTTTTTTTCATCGGATGGAGAGGCTCATACGACACAACATGGTAGAGTGGGCTACCGAGTGCACATTAGCACCAATACAGGAGAGACATGTGGACGAGCTTTGTCTTGAGGTGAGTTCAGTTCAGGAGTTAGCACATGTGGCAGGGACTCAGCTTTCTTTTACAGTCAGGTCACATGTTAATGATGATATGATTTCTTCACTTGAGTTGCCAGTTGATTTCCGTTCATGGATTGGATGTTGGGATCCTTATCTTGGTACTTGGGATGATTTGACACCATGGGATGAGAGTTTTGATAGACATGGCATGGTGATAGGTGTTGGGCTTGACAGTTTGTTGGTGCATGACTTAGAGCAGGAGTTGATGGCAAGCAGATTTGGTTTGTGTTGTTGCTATCTAACATGTGATGTCTCTTCATTATCAGTGATGTCAGTTGTTTGGGTGTTGAGTGCAGTGTCTCATTTGCTGATTTTTGTACTATTGATGTTGATGATTTCTACACAGGGGTTGATTGGTGACATAAGGGACATTACACAACCTTTTCCTTGGGATCCAGGTGGAGTGATGTTAACTTTGTTGTTGAGATTGCTTGGGGACAAGCAATTTCAGGGAGGGCGGACTGTAATGTCCCCTTTTTAGCGTGATCTTGTTTTATGATGATTAGCCTATTATGTGACCTTCGTATGCTGATAGGATGGATAGAGGGTCTTGATGGAGCTTGGCTTGGCTTCGACTAGCAGAATTTTTCTAGTTGGCTTTTGTTCGGGCTCTTTTGGACATGTATTGAGGGAAATATTAATATTTGATTGATCTAATTAAATATTAATTATTTAGCATATTTTAATTATGAAACCCTAATTAGGGAAAGTGCACCTTTTAGAGGATATAAGGGTTTCTTATTGGAGAGAGGCCATATTATTGATTTGAAGACAAATTTTGCTAAGTATTTTCTGAGGAGACTGAGCCAAGGGTTCTAGTATTCCATTTAGCATTGGAGAATGTCCACTCTTCAGTGTGTGCAATTTAGAGGTTGTGAGATATCAGCGGATCTATTGCCAGTTTGAGAGATAACTTCATACAGAAGTTATCACAGAGATTTACAGGGATTTATTTTATTAAGTTTTGATTCAGTAATTATCCAGATTAAGATCTTCCATGTTAGCGCCATATTACTTGAGATCGGGCGTCCAGCATATAGGCCGTACTATTTTTTTTGCTCCTGTACGGAATCTGTACCGTTCTGCATCAGGCTAGACAGCCCCGCAGGGAGCTCAGAGACCGACATCGGCATCCAAGAGACCGACATCGACTGACTGAATATCGATGTTGACAGAGTAGACCGACCGACAGAGACCGACGTCGGCAATGTATCGACCGACCACGGTAGAATAGACGACGTCGGTGACTGTGTTTTTCACACAGCAACCTGAGACATACCAGATCCAGGGATTAATTTTAGATTTGCAAAAAGATTAGGTTTTTTTTAACAATATTTGATATTATTTTAGGTGCATGATAGAGATTCAGTATTGTAATCATTTGAAACGAACAATAAGATATTAGACTAGCCAGCTAGAAGTCTATACTGCTATTTATTATTTATTTGAAATTATTTTGCAAAAATTGCATTCTTCTTTATTTCATGCAAAGACACAAAAAATTCAGAATACACACAAAAACAGTCAAAAAAATATTCAGTTCAGAATTCAGGGGAAACAGGGGTTTCTACAAAAGGGTTGTATTCTAATAGATGAGGATGATAGTTTGTTATATTATCTACTAAAATACAAATATTTTTAGTTGTCAAATAACAGAAACTCAACATAAAATATATCTATTTTTAAATATTACAATTTATTTAATGCTTAATATTTTAGATTTGATAAAAAAATTACATTTAAAATCTACTGATTTATATATTTTTAAATATTATAATTTATTTAATGCATAATATTTTATATTTTATAGAAAATTACATTCATAAAAATAAAAAATAAAATTTAATAGATTATTTTTTAGATCTTTAATTTATTATAAATTGATATTAAAAAAACAATAAAAATTTAAACCTACCATATTTTTTGAATATAATAAAATTTTATTTGAAATTTATTTGATTTAGAAATCAGTACATGTAAACAATTAAAATTATATAGACTTTAAGCTTATGTTAAACTATTTTAACACTCACCAACAAATAAAATTATTAAAAACTTTATTCTAATAACATTAGAATATATGAATAATAGGAACTGAACCTATAATGATATCACTTTTTAAGTATATTAAAATTTTAGTTATGTTATTTAATATAACTATCATTCGTTTGATGTAGAAAAATAATTTTTGGGGGTAAGTAAATGTAAACAGCGTTCAATCTAAACTTACCACACTTTTTGAATATAATAAAATCTTATTTATGGTTTTTAATATAATTAACATTGTTTGAATCTAGAAAAATAATTTTAGAGATTAGTACTTGTAAACTTTTAAATTTAAATAGACTTTATATTTATAATAAATGATATTAATAGATATATATAGACTTAACAATCAACAATAAATAAAATTCTTAAAAAACTTATATAATAATATTAAAACATATTTAAACAATAGAAATTTAAATTTACAATAAAAATCTAAACTTATTATATTTTTTTAATATACTAGCATGGTGGGCCTAGTTCTATATAACTTTTCGTGATACAATGAATACATAATCTACTATAAATGTTTGAAATAATTGTATTTATACTTTCACAATATATTCCTTCAATTTTTTTTATGTCCATTAATTATACCAAGCATGTCTTATATGTATTAATGCACTTGTATATTTGTAGACTTTTCAAATTCAATTAAGTTCTTACTAGGGTGTAAGTCGGTAAACATTTGATAGGAAATGTTAACAAATTAGGTATCTAAAGCACATTAGACCTAAAAAAAGAGTTGCAAGGGGTCCCTAGAGAAACATACATTGTATAGTTCTAGGCAAAAATTCAAAGAAGATGAAGATAGGAAGAGATCAAAATAGGAAAGAGAGAAGAATAAGGAATAAAAAGATAGATAACTAAAAATAGAGAAAATATGTTAATAAAAACTTAATATACACTGATTATCAAGAAACACGTAAACCAATACAAAGTAGTCTTTCTCGATAAAGGATAGTTCTATGGACCAAATATAAACTTATGTAAAATTAAAATCTTAAAAATAAATGTACAAATTTATCAAATAAATTAAATTTTCAATAAAATATAAAAAAGATACATGTGACACTATGATTTTTTTTAAAGTAACTTAAGAAGAATTGAGGGTTTAGTCTAGTGATTCAAAGTTGTGGAGTTTTAATTGATGAGAGGGAGAGATATGACATTATATTGCAAGAGTTATTGTAGAACCCATGCTAGAGACTAAGGAAGAGTCGTGAAAGGTCTCCTTGGAAGAGATGATAAAACCAAGTGAGGATGTGGCTCTAAAGTTGCATTAACTATTATTTTTTAATCATTCTTATTCTCATTAGGCTTTACCTTATATGGGGGCTTATTGAAACTCTTAGTAGTTAAATCTGATCTAGTTGTGTACTTTAGTTTTCCCATGGAGAGAAGCTTGACCTCCCGTTCTTTCATTGTATGACAAAGATCTGTGAATGATTGAAACTTTTTGAATAGGATAGCTTCATGCAATGTTGGTAACAAACTCTACTTGATATGTCTTGGATTTTTCTAACTACCATGGGGCTAGTAATTGGTTCTGCTAACTGAATAGTGTCTCCATGAAGCATAATGGAGTCGCCCCTTTTCATAGGGAAATAAAACAACACAATTTAAAGAGATTATAAGATCTCTATGTTATTAAAATATTAAATATCTTTCAGTATCCTTTTAGGCTTGATTGACACTATAGGCTTGATCTCTTCATCAACCATTTGATCATCAATATGAGCTGACACCATAAATTCTTGACTTTATTTGACATCTAAAGTATGTTATATCATAGAAAATAGTCCAATTAAACAAAAATGATTAATATTAGTTTAATATAGAAAAATAATATTGAATGTTACTGCATGTAAACACTTAAAAGTAAATAGACTTTATGAAATGATACATGATTTCTATGTGATTGATCCTTCCATAGAATATTATAATTTTTTATAGATAAATGAAAGATAAATTATGAAAAAATATTATTGTTTCCTCTTTTTTTCCTCATAAAAATTTAATAGGATTGTTCTAGTCAAAATAGACTAACAAACTACTAAGTTTATTTTTATGTACTTAGATTTTTCCTTAAAAAGTAAAATAATGTGTTGCTTTTTTAAAGCCCATGAAATAGCTCATGACCCAATGTCAAACACATATTCACATGTGCTCTTTTTATCATTAATATTTACTAACCAGTTACTATTTGTATATCAAACAAACTCAAAGTCATTTCTTTTAGTATATAAACTAGCATGGTGGACCATTCTAGGGATTCATTGAAATCTTAACCCATTTTGCACTATCAATCATAATCTATATGCATTATTTTATACCATTAATTCATGGGAACATGCTTGAAATTTAACTATGCACTATGAACTTGACACTTGTCACTTATATGTTTTCTTTTAGATTTGTTGAATAGTCCACCCTCATTTCACACTATTGATCTTATTTGCATGGATAAAACATTTACCTTTGATATATATTTAGCTCATGGTTTTGACACATGTCACTACCATGTTCAATTTTACTTATTTATTAATGCACACATAATTAAATAAAACTATTTTAAAATATACAATATCAAAGTCACCAAACATCTTCCACATTTATCCCAATCAAGTATTGTGTCATCTAACAATTTCAACTAACATGGTGAGTCATTTGACTACCTTGACTCATTCATCATAAACTCTTAACTACAAACTAGCTTCTCTATTATTTTTTAAAATATATAAAACATGATTAATATAGGTTTAATATAGAAAAATAATATTGAATGTTACTACATGTAAACACTTAAAAGTAAATAGACTTTATGTTTATTATCAATGATGTTAATATATGCAGATTTAACCCTCACTAACAAATAAAATTGTTAAAAAAATCCATATATTAACATGTAAAATCCATCTATTACAAATAAATTATTAATTCGAAAATAATTATTTTTAAAATTTTATAAAATTTAAAAATATTGTTTTTAAATTTATATTATTAAAAAATAATTTTTGTAAATAAAAATTTAAATATTTTCTTTAATTTTATAAAGTATTATCTCCTTAAATTTTAATAAACATTAATATTATTATTTTATCCTATTTAAAAATCTCAATTAGGAGAATTATGGGAGAGATAAACCAGCTAAGTTGACATTTCATTTGTAAATAAATTTTACATTGCCTTGTTACTTAACGAAGAATGATTTATGAAAGTTTTCAAAAGTTTTGAGTTATTTATTACACTCATCATCAAGATAAGAATTGCTTCAATCAAAATGGCATTCCCTTGTGAAACACAGCTGCAACTGCAGCTCCACTGAAAGGACCCAACCAGAATATCCACTGCAAAATATTCCATTATTTCAACCGACATTCAAAATAAAAAGTTTAAAAAAACACACACACAAAATAATGGAAATATCATCATCTTACATGGTCTTCCCATGATTTCTTATGACCATAAACCACAGCTGCTCCGAAGCTCCTCGCAGGATTTATGCCTGTGCCAGTGATTGGAATGGTTGCCAAATGAACTAGGAATACTGCAAATCCTATTGAAAGGGGAGCCAGCACCTGCAAACAACTCACAAATTATTAGTTAATGTGATATTTATAAAAATATAAAATTGAATTAAATGATTTTTTATTTATTGATAAAGTTGTTTGGTTTTAAAAAAAAATCATCAATTTAAATCGGATCTTAAATAGAAATAGAATGCTTATCTTCCAATCAAAAACATATTTGCTTACAGATATGTGAGAGTTGCGAGCAGCAAGTTTGGGGTCATTTGCAGAGATGACAGTGAAGACTAAGACGAAGGTACCAATTATCTCTGCACCGAGGGCAGTTCCCTGTGTATAACCGAGTGCAACAGAGTTGGCTCCTCCTCCACCTGAAATGTAATAAGTACTTTGTAAGGCTTTCACCATTGCCACTCCACACACTGCACCCATACACTGTGCCACCATGTACAATACTGCTCTGTTCACAGACACCTTCCGAGCAAGAAGTAGACCAAACGTAACTGCAGGGTTTATATGCCCACCTGCATAAGAGTTTATCTCAAACTATGAATCATCTCATCCCCACCTGTTATGTTTCTTTAGATCCATAATCTTTTTTTGGGGTCTTAATGATGAATATTTAAAGTGATCTATATATTAAATTTTTTATTTTTAAATTTGATTATGCTTTTGAAAATGGGACATTAAAATAGTAAAGTCAATTCAAACAGTTATTACTAATCATGAAAATTATGAAGTCAATTTCAATTTAAATTTAAATTGGGTATGATTAAATTATTTATCAAAATTTGTTAAAAAAATTAAATTAAAGAAAAAATTATGCATCTCTAAAATATCAATCCAACAATCTAACAAAATAATTAGAAAGAATATTATTTATATATATATATATATATATAAAATTTGAGTCATATTTATAAATTTTGATATTTTTTAGATATTTGAATTTTAAAGATCGATGTATTTTGAATTCACTTCTGTGATTTTTATCAGGAAAGAAGTGAATCCAAAATACATGGATCTTCAAACTTTGACATGATTTCTTCCAAAAAAATTTATTTGAAATATTTATTTTTTATTACTAATCTAAACTTTTAAAACCAATAAATATATCAACATTTATAAATTCATCATAATTTTTTTAATATTTAATACTTTTTAATATAAATTTTTAGATTCTTAAAAAATTAAATCTTTCAAATTTTTAAATAGTGATTAAATTTAAAATTTAAAACTTAAATACAATAAAATATTAAAATAATATAAATAAATTTATCTAAAACAAAATATAATATCAATATAGTAGTGAAATCAAACATCACACCTTCAATTTAGATTCATTATATTTCAACTAATGTTTTGTAATTCATAAGATTAAATAAAATATTATTTGCTTTCCAACTGAAAATGATTTGTAAGATTTCAAATAAAGATGCTTTTGTAGAATATGTTACCATGTTTAAAGACTCTTCATCTTTATCACTTTCACATTTAAATACATATTAAATCTATGTAAGAAAATAAGAATAGTACACTAAATATTACTCATTATTAATATTTGGAAACTTTTATGAAAGGTTAGTAGATTAATTTATTATTTATTAATAAATATTTATAATATTTATGTTTTAAATATATCTTTTTATTTTGTTATTAAAAATATATAAAAAAATTATTATTAAAATAATAAATATTTATAAAAATTATTTTAATATAACTTAAATATGTAAAAATAAAATATCGTTATAATAAATAAAAGAAAATATATATATTTTTATTTTTATTTTTATTTTTTTTCAATTTTTTTAAGAAAATTATTTAAAATTCTATTTTATGGTTATTTATAATTGTTTGGGTAAGAAGTTTGAACAGTGAGATATCCCCAAAAAAGATATTTTTTACATTTAATATTATATTCACTTAATTCAATAAAAAAGTCTTATACAGTTATTTTCAAAAAAAATTGTAAAAATATTACTTCTAATTTTATTTTTAAATATAAAAACGTCATATCATATTAAATATTTTCAATTTTCTAATGAAAGATTACAAATAATGAAAAAAAATATTAAAAAATTCAAAAAAAATACACAACTATTTTCTCATCATATTTATAATTTTAGATATTACCTGAAATTCCTGCTGTGCAATACACAAGCAGGAAGATCATTCCTCCAAAAGCCCATGCAATTCCCAGCACTCCCACCCCTCCACAGTGGCTGTGTCCATTGGTGTGGACATGCCCTATAACAGTACCAACAGTGACATACAGAAACAATAACGTTGCAACAAACTCTGATATTATGGCTCTGTAGAAAGACCAAAGCCTGAATTCTTTTAAGTCCACAAGCAGAACAGGAGCAGCATCATTGTAACCTCCTTCCTTCGCCATATCAATCAGATGATAAATGAACTGAACTTTGATTGATCCTGAAAGAAAGCATTGTAGAGAAGCATATTTATAGCAAAAATCCAAGCAGAGAAGCAATACATACCAGCTTATTTCAACTTTCTGGGAAAGTTGTATGTACGGGAGAAAGAGCCGGCTTTTAAGAGGAGACGAAGTCTCCAACGGTTCAAAAATAAATAAATTTATGCTTCACTTTTACATGGTAATAAGATATGTTACAATTCCCTTTAACACGTGTGAACTACAATTCTATGTTTTTGCCATTTCAGAAATAAACCATGGCTTCTATCTTAGTTGTTTTTCATTCTGTATTATATTTTCTTATTTTTTAATTGGAACCACATTCAAATTTGAAGTATTTAAATATAGGAATAGAAAGAATTGTAGTTCAATAAGTGAAGATGATAATTTGTTATACTATTTATTAAAATATAAATTAGTTAAATTTTTAATGTTTAAATGAAAAAATCTAAAATATGAGTAGAAATGAAATCTAAAACATGGATTAATAATTTATATTATTATAATTTACTTAACATTTAATTAATTTTGAGGGGTATATATTCCATCAAATTCATCTTGGGCACGATCTTTGTCTCATCAAATATCTTAATGTTTAATTTATTGTGATAAATTTTGTAACACAAAAAATTGATTTATAAGTTCTTTGTGAATCAAATATCTTCACTAATTAAACCATCAGCCATTCACATTCACAACACCCAATATTTTAAATTTGATAGAATTTACTATTTTAATAAATAGCCTATTTGATTTTTTTTTAAATTATCTGAAACATATACTTTAAAAACCTTATATCAATAATTTATTATAAATTGGTAAGTCACATATTTGATTAAAAATAATAATAAAAATAAAAAAATAAAAAAATTCATAATATAAACTTTAAAACGCAGAGTTCTTTTATTTATTATAAATTAATATGTAAAGAAAATGATAGGAACCTAAACCTACCTTTTTATTATTTTTTTTAGTGACTATATTATAATTTAGTTATCATATTTAATATAATTACTATTGGTTTGATGTAATTTTTATTAAGGTTAGTATATTTAAACACTTAAAAGTAAATTAATATGCAAATTAATACATGAAAATATTGAAAAGTAAATATATCAAAAAAATAATAATAGAAACCTAACTATGTTACATTTTTTTTAGTATAAAAAAAACTTATTTACATAACATTTAATATAATTAATATTGATTTAATGTAGAAAAATAATTTTGGAAACTAGTATATATAAATACTTAAAATTGAATAGAGTTTATGTTTATATTAAATAGTATTAATGCATATTTGCTTAACACTCACCAATAAATTTATTATTTAAAAACTCATATATTAACATAGGAACCTAAACCTACCAAACTTTTTGAGTATATTAAAATCTTAGAAAAATAATTTTCGAGGCTAGTACATATAAACATCTAAAAGTAAATTGATATTGAAAGAAAATAATAGAAACTTAAATCTACCATACTTTTTGAGCATATTAAAATTATACTTGTAATATTTAATATAATTAACATTGATTTGATGTAGAATTTATTTTGGAAACTAGTATATGTAAACCATTGAAAATAAATAGACTTTATTTTTATGTTAACTGGTGTTAATGTATGGAGACTTGCGCTCACCAACAAGTAAAATTATTTAAAAAATTATATATTAACATCAGAATATATGTAAATATTCTTTTTATTTTTCATATTAAAAATATTTTAAATATATGTAAAGATTTTTATCAATTCAAGGATAACAATATTAATATATATTTTATTATACACTTCTAATTATAATATTTTATAATAGTATTATTTATTTCTAATTATTTTATAGAATATAATTGACGATAATTATAAGATAGAGTAAATATTATAAACTGGTATATGCACAAAGAATTTTATTAATTCAAACATATTTTAAGGAACATACAAATTCATATCATTATATTAATAATTTTTTATATGACAATTTTTACAAAATATTTATTCGGTTTGTATCTTGGTGGATGGTTAGGTAACACTTTTTATATCATCATTGTTAGACTACAACCCACTTAATATATTGATGATAATTTTAAAATAGAGCAAATCTTATAAACTACTATATGCACAATTTTTTTAAATCAATTCAAATACATACAAAAGAATATGCAAACTCATATCTTTATATTAATATACTCTTTATAATACACTTCTAATTATAATATTTCATGGTAATGTTATTTATCTCTAATTATTTTATAGAACATAATTGATGATGATTGTAATTATAAGATAGAGTAAATTTTATAAACTATTTTATCTATTAAATTCCGTAATATATATTTAAATTTTTATAAATATTAATATTATTATTTTATTTTATTTAAAAAAATTATTTTGTAGTACTAATGAGATATAGGTGAGTTGGTAAAGTGATCTAGTTATTTTAAATTGACATTAATTTAATAAAAAGCTTAAATTTAAATTTTGTTATGACATGATAAATAAATAGTGACTCTTGATGATTTTGGTTGGAATTTCTCTATTTATATTTCAAACTGATTCTATTAACTCCAATTAAAAATGAACCCATTTCAATTCATAATTCTGATCTAAAACATTAACCTATCAAATTAAAAAACATTCCATTAATAAATAAATTGAGTTGCTACTTTTGGCAAGTATGAAAGCCACGTTCGTATGCTTCATTTACTGAATTAGATATGTGACCATTTTAATAGTCGATGGCCACTCCAATTACCAACGTAAGCTCAGTAGTTGGGTATGCTCAACTGCTCCAAATCCGAGAGTTAAAATATGAAATGTACAAACATCAATGGATATTTGGGGAAATATACGGCACTTTACAGGTAAGATTTGAATTGCTCTTACGAACGTGGATAAATTTAATTGCATTTGGCACTGGGAAATAATATCTTTATCATTTATATCTACAAAATATTACATTACAGGTCTCCAAAAATGATTTTATGATTAGTGTGGTCTTTTGATAAATCTTGTAAAGATATTGATTATCGCATTCAACACTACCAAGAAAGTAGCATTTAAACTTGAAAGTCAATCTTCGAATCAAATTGCAATCAATTGAAAGTGGTATCTTTTTATATTTATTTATATGTAATTATTTTTCTTTAAGTTTTATTTTAATAATTTTGTTTGTGTAATAAAAGAAATTTATTGAGAGAGAATAATTTTTTATTTGTTATATATTATATTGATTAGATAGTATTAATTTAGATTTTCTTTTATTTTAAGTTCGAAATATTTTAATGGGAAAAAAAATGAGTTCCAAATTTTATCTTATGATCAAGAACATTTAAACGAATGTCAAAGTTTAAAACAATCACTAACTAAATGTAAACATCTAACGTATATTACATTACATCACCACCCTCTTGCTACCATTATAAAATACTTATCAATATAAAAAGATATATTATAAAAAAATTGTAAAAGTTTTAGGAACAAAAGATTGATAAAGCCTTTAAGAACAAATTTTGAATGTAGCTAATCCATGTCTTGTATGATTGATTGAAAGGTAGTTTGAATACCTATGGAAGGGAAAAATAGTGACTATAAATTTTATAATTAATTTAAAAAAATTATAATATGAGAAGCTTACATTTAAATGAGGGTTGTGAAAAAATGTCAGAAAAAATATATTAGAAAGATTCCCTTTAAATAAAAAGTAAGCCAGTTTAATATAGAGTAGTTAGATTAACATCACTTTTTATTAATTACTTGAAAATTTTCTCTAAAAATAATGAACATTAATTAATATGAAACTCTTTAACAAAAATCTCTTAAGATTAATGTATCTTGATATTTTTTAAATAAATATATTTCAAATATTTGTACTATTAATAAAAGGTCTTAAAAATTAGTTGATTTATGCAAATGTCTTTCACACTATAAATTTAGTAAGACAATTCAAAATAAAGTGATCTACTACCTTTATGTTTTGATCTATATTTACATTCCATTTTTTTGGCTTGAAATGGATGGGCTAATTTTTTATTTTTTCCATTAGATCATTTCAAATGAATTGTCTCAATTATGAGTCATCATTAATAATTGAGAACTTAAGTTTTAATTGATAAAACTATTTTTTTTTCTAATCATAAATTATGTAATGAAAATCACTTAATTTTCTTCTTATCACTCATCTTTGGGGTTCTAAATTTGCCCCTTTGACATAGCCTATTTAAACTGCACAAAATTCCATCATAAAATAAACAATGTCCAAATCGTAACATCATTACAGTTAAGAAAAATCATTATTTTATGAATAAAATCTCCCAAAAAGTTGTTGGCCATTGAATTTGATTCCCTAAAATTTCAATCTCCTAATATTATCTTCTCTTATATTCCCTAAAATTAATTACTGTTGTCATTCAAGTTGTTGATCATCCTTCTCTGTAAAATTATCTTCATTACTATCTATCAGAATAGAAGCATCAAAACCTTGGGTAGAAATTAGTTAATTACATCAGATGCATTTCTACTGGGGTAAACAAAGCTAAGATATCACAACTTTGGGTATCAATTATTTATATACGTCAAAAGTAATGAACCCAAAAATTAACAAGAACAAGAAAAATTATCAATAGGCCAAGATCTTGAAACAATACTCAAAATTGATTCGTATTGATTTCTTGAAATAATTACAAACACAAACCATGCTTAAATAAGCCTCAACTCAGAATTTAGAGTTTACATACAAAATTCAAAAAAAACTAAAATCTAAAAACAATGCCTATTTTTGAAAACTCTCAAAATATCCCAAAAATATTTTGAAATATCCTAAACATTATAATTAGAATATGCGATGAAATTCAACTGAAGTTGATATCTGGTTCTAAAAATATACAATTTCTAAAAATATAAAAAACACAAAAAAATCATTAAATCACAATTTTGGACCCTCAAATGATCACGTATGGCCTCTAAAAAATATCAAAAACATTCCTAAGCAGGTAAAAATTTCTAAGGACAACAACTTACTTTTTGATACAATCATTTTGGCACGTGGAAGAGCTCAAATGGAGCTACAGGTCAAAAGTTATGACCTCCAGAAGGTTGCCCTATTTTTTCTACATCATTCTCCTCTGGTTAAAAAATAACTCAGCTCCTGCAAGTTTCCCTAATTATGCTTCTTCCACTTTTCCTTGTCAATCTTCTTCAACTCTCATTCTGTAATCCAAGTGTTGTCTTCTTAATGCAATCCTTTCCACTGCACCAAATACCTGTTATAATTCCCTTGCCTTGTGCTCACTGTCTTCATATCTAAAACCTGCATTATTTTTACTTTTTTCTTTGGAACTCGTTGCTCCCAACTTACTTCTTCATCTTCACCATTTTTTCCATGGAATTCATATAAATATGAAACATTAAATACTAGAGATATATCAAAATTTTGTGGTAAACTTACCTCATAGGTATTATCATTGATTTTCTTCACAGTTTTGCATGGTCCCATTTTTTTGTACTTTAATTTATTGTATCTGCCTTTTTGAAATCTCTCTTTCTTCAAGTAAACTATTACCAACTCTCCTTCAAATACCTTGGATCTTCCTCTGACATTTTTTTTCTTTATATTTCTCATTACTTTCTTGTCAATTTCTTCTTACTCCTTGCAACTACTGCATATGCTCTACTAATACTTCTGCATCATCACTAATTTGATTCGCAATTATAAATTGTAGCAAATCTAAAATCTCTATAAAAAAATTTCCATAAAAAATTTGAAAATGTGAATTTTGTATTGATCTATTCACTGAACTGTTATATGCAAACGCAGCTTGTGGTAAAGACAAGTCCCATTGCTTTAGCTTCTCTCCCACTATGCATCTCAATAAATTTTCCAAGCTCCTATTCACAAATTCTATCTGTCCATATGTTTGTGGGTGATATGCACTACTAAATTGTAGCTTAGTACCCATCTTCTTCCACAAAGTCCTCCAAAAATGACTTAAAAAATTTGTATCTCTATTTGAAGTAATAGCTTTTGAAACACCATGCAATTTCACAATATCTATAAAAAAATAATTCTGCAACTCTAGTGGCATCATTGGTTTTTTTACATGCAATTAAATGAACCATTTTAGTAAATCTGTCTACAATAACAAAAATTGAATCATTACCTCTTTGTGCGTTTGGTAATCCCAACACAAAATTTATACTCAAATCTATCCATGGCCCTCTTGGAATCGGTAATGGGATGTAATGTCTAGTATTTTGTGTATGTCCTTTACCTACTTGACATATTCTACACCTTAAAACATACCTTGTCACATCTCTCCTCATTTTTTATCAAAAATACTTTTCCTCCACTAAATCTATTATCTTCATCTTACCAAAATATTCAGCCAAACCACCACTATGTAATTCTCTTATTATATTGTCTTGTAGAGACCCAATTGAAATGCATAATTATTTTTCTTTGAAGAAATAGCCTTCTTGTATAAGATACTCATCATGAATAATATATGTCCCACTTGTTGAATGGATTCCTGCACTATTAAACTATCTTGCCAAAATATGAATCAATATCATATAATTCTTCAATATCTTCAAATCTAATTATTTCACTCACCATAGTAGTTAATAACACTACACTCCTGCTCAATGCATCAACTACTTGATTTTGTTTTCTTGATTTATATTTCAACACAAAAGTACATCCTTGCAAGAAAGAAACCCACTTTGCATTCCTACTATTCAACTTTTTTTGTGTATTCACATACTTCAAAGCCTCATGATCTATAAATAGTATAAACTTCTTAGGCACTAGATAATGCCTCCAATGTCTTAATGTTTTTACAATTGCATAAAGTTGAACATCATAAGTATAATACTTTTTTTTTACCTCATTTAATTTCTCACTAAAATATGCTATTGGCTTTCCTTATTAACTCAACACAGCAACAATTCTCACAAATGAAGCATCACAATCAACCTCAAACACTTTGTTAAAATTTGATAATACTAAAATTGATCTTTATGTAATCTTCTTCAAAATTTCAAAACTTTTTGTGGCTGATCTAGTCCATGCAAATTCTTTACCTCTTATACAATATATTATTGGTGCCACAATACTACTAAATTTTTTAATAATTTTTTTGTAAAAATTTTTTAAACCATGGAAACTTCTTACCTCTATAATGCTTTTTGGAATAGGCCACTCAACAATTGCCTTTATCTTTTCTTCTTCCATTTTCACACCATCTGCTCAAACTACAAATCCCAAAAATACCAAACTCTTCTGCATAAACTTACACTTCTTCAGATTTGCATACAACTTCTCCTTTCTTAACAAATCCATTACCATTCTTAAATGTTATAAATGTTCTTCTTTAGTCTTATTGAATACCAAAATATTATCAAAATAAACAACCACAAACTTATCAATATATTCTCATAGCATTGTATTCATCACCCTCATAAATGTGCTAGGTGCATTATATAATCCGAATAGCATCACCATCCACTCATATAAGCCATCCCTAGTCTTGAATGCAATTTTCCACTCATCTCTTTCATGAATTCAAATCTGATAATAACCACTCCTTAGATCAATCTTGGTAAAATATTTTGCTCCTACAAGCACATCTATCATATCATCTAAATGAGGTATAAGAAACCTATATTTTATTTTAATTTTATTAATCTATCTACTATTCACACACATTCTCTATCCTCCATATTTCTTTGGAGTTAGCAATGCTAGTGTTGTACATGAACTCATAATCTCTCTTATAACTTTCTTTCTTAACAATTCAGTAACCTGCTTATTTAATTATGCATGTTTTGTTGGACTCATCCTATTAGTTGTTTGATTGGTAGAGTTAATCTTGGAATCAAATCAATGTGATTCTGAATATCTCTCTTTGATGGTAAACCATCTGGTAACTCATCAAGAATAACATCTATATGTTCTTTCAACACTCTTGTTGCTTTTATTGGTATTGATACCATTTCTATTTCTTCATTCTTTGCTACTAGTGCATAACAACAATCTGCTACCTTCGTATCTTGGATAAATTTTTTAGTATAGAGCATGCTTTATGTCTTCTCTTCCTCTTTAAGAGGTAACAAAATTACCTTTGTACCACCTCTCCAAAAAGTGTATATGTTCTTTGCTCCATCATGAACTGCTTTCCTGTCAAATTGCTACGGTCTCCCCAATAACACATGACATGCATCTATCAAAATAACATCACATCATATTCCATCATTATATATTCTTCCTATAAAAATTTTTGATTAAGAACCTTTTATCTATTGGAACTTCATTCCCTTTATTAAACCATGAAATTTGATAAGAATTAGGATGCTTTTCACATTGCAATTCTAGTTTCTCTATCTTTTTTTAGAAACCATATTTTCAAAACTACCACCATCTATAATTAATTTGCATATCTTTCCACCTAAAGTACATCTTGTTCAAAAAATATTTGATCACAGCCATGCATCACCACCTTCTTTATTTTGCACTTGTTCCTTATTTGGAGCAATCATGGTTCTTCTCATCATGATATTCTCTCCATCTATTGGTACAACTTCAGTATTCTACTTTTCTATTTCAACCTCAACTAGATTTACTCTCGGATAATCTTCTTGCCTCCTTCCTTGATCTTGATACTTTGGATACTCAAACGCTTTGTTCCTTTCTTCTCCACATCTATAATAGACATAAGATCTACATTGATTTAGAAACCATCCTCTAACACCACCATAACCTCATCCTCTCTGAAATCCTCTTCCTCTTTGTTGGTATTGAAACTCTTGCCTATTATCATCTTGCCTTTTTGCACCACATGATGATTCACTTTTATTGGTATTAAAGCCACCTTTGGTGGTATTAAACCCACCTCATCCCATTATTGGAGGGGATCCACCTCGTCTTGGACCAGTAGATGTCTTTCTAAAATTCTATCTATTTTATTTTTCTTTTGTGTTCAACGCTAATTGATAAGCCTCCTCCATGTTAAGTATTATATTCATGCTTAATTCATCTTGAATAAAAAATTTCAAACCATTTACATACCTTGCAGCCATCTGCTCTTCTGTTTCATCATCTTCCACTCATATAGAAAGCTTGTAAAATTTATTTGTATACTCTTGTATACTATGATCTTTTTACCTTAAATTCTAAAATCTTTTGTTTAGGGTTTGTGCATAATCCATAGGAAGAAATTTTTCTCTCAACTTCTTCTCCATCTTTTTCCATGAATTAATCTTCTCTTTACATTTTTTCTACCTCTCTTTATGCAGATGATCCCACCAAAGCATTACATGACCTTTTAATTTCATGCATGTAAACTGTACCTTCTTGTCTTCTCTCATAGTCTTTCACTTGAAAAACTTCTCCGTGCTATTCATCCAATCTATCAACTCCTCTAGTTTTAAACTTCCTTCATAATCTGAGACATCAACCTTGATTCCTTCATTTCTTCTTTCTAAATCCCAAACCATCCTCTCTTCCATTGATGGTGGCTGCTCTTGTTGTTTTTCTTGTTGAATTTCTTTATCACCATCTATGTCTTCCTCATCACCAACTTATCTTCTTTGCTAATGGGTGATAAACTCTATTAATTATTGAACTTGCCTCTACAACTATTGTATAGTTTGGTTTATCTACGTAACACCTCCTCATCCTCTCACTAGTCTTTACTCCTCCAAGATTCAAACCTTGCTCTAATACCATTTAATGAACCCAAAAACTAACAAGAATAAGAAAATTTATCAATAAGCCAAGATCTTGAAATAATACTTAGAACTGATTCATATTGATTGATTGAAATGATTACAAACCCAAACCATGCTTTAATAAACCTTAACTTAGAATTTAGACTTTACATGTAAAATTCAAAAAAAACTAAAATCTAAAAAAAAAATGTCTATTTTTAAAAACTCTTAAAATATCTTTAAAACCTCCCAAAATATCTTAAACACTATAATTAGACTATGATATGAAATTCAACTAAAGTTGATGTCTGGTTCTAAAAATATACAATTTATAAAATTAAAAAAAAAAATCAATAAAAATTATTAAATCACAATTTTAGACCCTCAGATGATCACGTATGACCTCTAAAAAATATCAAAAACTTTTCTAGGTAGGTAGAATTTTCTAGGGACAACAACGTGCTTTTTGATATGATCATTTTGACATGGAGAAGAGCTCAAACAGAGCTATGGGTTAAAAGTTATGGCCTCTACAAGATTGCCCTATTTCTTCTGCATCATTCTCCTCTAGGTGAAAACAAATCAAGTCCTAAGAGTTACTCTGATTATACTTCTTCCACTTTTCTTTGTTAATATTTTTCAGCACCCATTCTATAATCTAAGTGTTTTCTTTTTACTGTAATCCTTTCCACTATACCAAATACCTATTATAATTCCCTTGCCTTGTGTTCACTGTCTTCGTATCCAAAACTTGCACTATTTTTTCTTTCTTCTTTTCTGAAACTTGTTTCTCTCAATTTACTTCTTCATCTTCTCCATGGAATTCATATAAATTTAAAACATTAAATACTAGATATATATTTAAAAAAATTGGTAAACTTACCTCATAGGCATTATTATTGATTTTCTTCACAATTTTGCATGGTCCGATTTTCTTTTACTTCAACTTATCATATGTGCTTTTTGAAAATATCTCTTTCCTCAAGTAAACTATTACCAACTATCCTTCTTCAAATACCTTGGATCTTCTTATGACATCTATTATTGCTTTATATTTCTCATTACTTTATTGCAACTTCCTTTTTACTCCTTGCAATTGTTACATATGCTCTACAAATGCTTCTGCATCATCACTATTTCGATTTGCAATTGGAAATTATACCAAATCTAAAATACCCATAGGATTTCTCCCATAAATTATTTTAAAATGTGACTTTTTTGTTGATCTATTCACTAAACTGTTATATGCAAACTCAACTTGTGGTAAAGCCAAGTCCCATTACTTTGGCTTCTCTCCCACTATATATCACAATAAATTTTCCAAAGTCTTATTCATAACTTCTATCTATCCATCTGTTTGTGGGTGATATGTACTACTAAATTATATCTTAGTACTCATCTTCTTCTATAAAGTCTTCCAGAAATGACTTAGAAATTTTGTGGCCCTATCTGAATTAATAGCTTTTGAAACACCATGCAATCTCACAATATCCATAAAAAATAATTATGAAACTCTAATGGCATCATTGATTTTTTTACATGCAATGAAATGAACCATTTTAAAAAATCTATCTACAACAACAAAAATTGAATTGTTACCTCTTTGTGTGTTTGCCAATCTCAACACAAAATCCATACTCAAATATGTCCATGGCCCTCTTGGAATCAGTAATGGCATGTCAAGTCCAGTATTTTGTGCATGTCTTTTAACAACCTGACATATTTTTCACCTTGAAACATACCTTGTCACATCTCTCTTCATCTTTGTCCAAAAATACTTTTCCTCCACTAAAGCTATTGTCTTCGTCTTACCAAAATGTTCAGCCAAACCACCACTAGTAATTCTCTTATTATATTGTCTTGTAGAGACCCAATTGGAATGCATTATTGTTTCCCTTTGACGAGATAACCTTCTTGTATAAGATACTCATCATGAATAATATCTATCTCACTTGTTAATGGATTCTTTCACTATTCAACTATCTTTCCAAAATATGGATCAGTATCATATAATTCTTTAATAGCTTCAAATCCAATTACTTCACTCATCATAGTAGTTAATAACACTACCTCCTACTCAATGCATCAACTACTTAAATTTTTTTTTCTTACTTATGTTTCAACACAAAAGTATATACTTTCAAGAAAGAAACCCACTTTGTATGCCTACTATTCAACTTCTTTTGTGTATTCACATACTTCAAAGTCTCATGATATGTAAACAATATAAACTCCTTAGGCACTAGATAATGCCTCAAATGTCTTAATGCTTGTACAATTTCAAAAAGTTCAACATCATAAGTAGAATACTTTGCTCTTACCTCATTCAATTTTTCATTAAAATATGCTATTGGCTTTCCTTCTTGACTCAACACAACACCAATTTTTACAAATAAAGCATCACAATCAACCTCAAATACTTAGTTAAAATCTGGTAATGCTAAAATTGGTCTTTCTATAATCTTATTCTTCAAAATTTCAAAACTTTATGTTGTTGATCTAGTCCATGCAAATTGTTTACCTCTTATGCAATCTATTATTGGTGTCACAATACAAATGAATTTTTTAATATTTTTTTTTTAAAAAGTTGCTAAACCATGGAAACTTCTTACCTCTTTAATACTTTTTGGAATAGTCCACTCAAAAATTGCCTTTATCTTTTCTTCATCCATTTTCATACCATCTACTAAAACCATAAATCCTAAAAATACCAAACTATTTTACATAAACTTGCACTTTTTTAGATTTGCATACTTCTCCTTTATTAACAAATTCATTACCTTTATCATATGTTATAAGTGTTCTTTTTTAGTCTTACTAAATATCAAAATAAATAACCACAAACTTACCAATATATTATCATAGCATTGTATTCATCACCCTAATAAATGTGCTAGGTGCATTATATAATCTGAATGGCATCACCATCCACTCATATAATCCATCTCTAGTCTTGAATGCCATTTTCCACTCATCTCATTCATGAATTCAAATCTAATAATAATCACTCAGATCAATCTTGGTAAAATATTTTACTCCTACAAGGACATCCATCATATCATATAAATGAGGTATAAGAAACATATATTTTAATGTAATTCAATTAATTGTTCTACTATCCACACACATTTTCCATCCTCCATCTTTCTTTGGAGTTAGCATCATTGGTGTTACACATGGACTCATAATCTCCCTTATCACTTTTTTCCTTAGTAATCCAGTAACATATTTATTTAATTCTACATGTTCTGTTGGACTAATGCTATATGCTACTTGATTGGGTAGAGCTGATCCTGAAATCAAATAAATGTGATGTTGAATATCTCTCTTTGGTGGTAAACCATCTAGTAACTCATTAGGCATAACATCTTCATATTCTTTCAACACTCTTTTTGCTTCTATTGGTATTGGCACCATTTATGTTTCTTCATTCTTTGTTAGAAGTGCATAATAGTAACCTACTACCTTCATATCTTGGATAATTTTTTTAGTACAGAGCATGTTTTCTATCTTCTCTTCCTCTTTAAGAGGTAATAAAAATACCTTTGTACCACCTTTCCAAAAAGTGTATATGTTCTTTTCTCTATCATGAACTACTTTCCTATCAAATTGCCATGGTCTCCCCAATAACACATGACATGCATCCATCAAAATAGCATCACACCATATTTCATCATTATAAGTTTTTCCTATAGAAAACTTAATTAAGCACCTTTTATCTACTGTAACTTCATTCCCTTTATTAAACCATAAAATTCAATAATGATTAGGATGCTTTTCACATTATAAATTTAGTTTGTCCATCATTTTTTTAGAAATCATATTTTCACAACTATCATCATCCATAATTACTTTTTATACCTTTCCACTCAAAGTACATCTTGTTCAAAAAATATTTGATCATAGCCATGCATCACCACCTTCTTTATTGTGCACTTATTATTTTCTTGGAGTGATCATGGTTCTTCTCATCATGATATTCTCTCCAGTTGTTGGTGTAACTTCAGTATTCTGCTCTTCTATTTCGACCTCAACTAGATTTACTCTTGGCCGATCTTCTTACCTCCTTTCTTGATCTTGATAGTTTGGACACTCAAATGTTCTATGCCTTTCTTCTCCACATCTATAACAGACATAAGATCTACATTGATTCAGAAACCATCCTCTAGCACCACCATAATTTTGTGCTCTCTAAAATCCTCTTCCTCTTTATTGTTATTGCAACCCTTACCTATTATCATCTTACATTTCTACACCACATGGTGATTCACCTTTATTAGAATTAAAGCTACCTCTGGTGGTATTAAACCCATCTCATCCCCTTTTTGGATGGGATCTACCTCTTCTTATACCAGTAGATGTCCTTCTAAAATTCTATCTATTTTATTTTTCTTCTGCCTTCAAAGCTAATTGATAAGCCTCCACTATGTTAAGTATTCTATGCATGCTTAATTCATATTGAATAGAAAATTTTAAGCCATTTACATACCTTGTATCCATCTACTCTTCTATTTTATCATGCTCCACTCATATATAAAACTTGTAAAATCCATTTGTATACTCTTGTATACTGTGATGTTTTTGCCTTAAATTTTAAAATCTTTTGTATAGGGTTTATGCATAATCCATAGGAAGAAATTTCTCTCTCAGGTTCTTCTCCATCTTTTTCCATGAATTAATATTCTCTTTATATTTTATATGTCTCTCTTTCTACAGGTGATCCCACCAAATCATTGCATGATCTTTCAATTTCATGCATAGAAACTTTACCTTATTGTCTTCTCTCATAGTCTTCCACTCGAAGAACTTTTCCATGCTATTCATCCAATCTATTAACTCTTCTTATTTTAAATTACCTCCATAATTTAGAACATCAACTTTAATTCCTTAAATTCTTCCTTCTAAATCCCAAACCATCATCTCTTCCATCGATGGTGGCTACTCTTATTGTTCTTCTTCTTCTTGTTGAATTTATTCATCATGATCTGTGTCTTTCTCATCACCAACTTGTCTTCTTTGTTGATGGATGAGAACCTCTGATAATTGTTGAAATTGCCTCTGTAGCTCTTATCTAGTTTCGTTCAATTACATAATACCTCCTCATTCTCTCACCATTCTTTACTCTTCCAAGATTCAAACCTTGCTCTAATATTAGATAATGAACCTGAAAACTAACAAGAATAAGAAAAATTATCAATAGGCCAAGATCTTAAAATAATACTCAAAATTAATTCATATTGATTGCCTAAAATAATTATAAACTTAAACCATACTTAAATAAGTCTCAACTCAAAATTTAGATTTTACATGCAAAATTCAAAAAAACTAAAATCTAAAAAAATACCTATTTTTAAAAACTCTCAAAATATATATTAAACACTATAATTAGACTATAAGATGAAATTCAACTAAAGTTGATGTCCAGTTCTAAAAATATACAATTTCTAAAAATAGAAAAAACTAAAAAAATAATTAAATCATAATTTCAGACCTTCAGATGATCACGTATGGTCTCTAAAAAATATTGAAAATATTTCTAGATGGGTAAAATTTCCTAAGAATAGCAACTTACTTTTTGATATGACCATTTTGACATGTGGAAGATCTCAAACGGAGCTACGCATCAAAAGTTATGGCCTGTAGAAGGTTTCTCTATTTTTTTTACATCGTTCTTCTCTGGTTGAAAACAACTCAGCTCCTACGAGTTAGCATGATTATATTTCTTCTAATTTTTCTTGTCAATCTTCTTCAGCTCCCATTCTTTAATCTAAGTGTTGTTTTCTTGTTACAATCCTTCCCACTGCACCAAATACCTATTATAATTCCCTTGTCTTGTATTTACTGTCTTCATATCCAAAACCTACACTATTTTTTCTTTCTTCTTTTTTGGAACTTATTGCTCCCAATTTACTTCTTCATCTTCACCATCTTCTCTAAGAAATTCATATAAATTTAAAATATTAAATACTAGAGATATATCAAAATTCTATGGTAAACTTACCTTATAGGCATTATCATTGATTTTCTTCACAATTTTCCATGGTCTAATTTTCTTGTACTTCAACTTATTATATGTGTCTTTTTGAAATCTCTCTTTCCTCAAGTAAACCATTACCAACTCTCTTTTTTTAAATACCTTTAATCTTCTTCTAACATCTGTTCTTTTATATTTTTTATTGTTTTCTTGCAACTTTCTTCTTACTCATTGCAACTATTGTATATGCTTTGCAAATGCTTTTGCATCATCACTAATTCGATCTACAATTAGAAATTGTACCAAATCTAAAATACCCATAGGATTTATCTCATAAATAATTTGAAAATGTGACTTTCCTGTTGATATATTCACTAAACTATTATATGCAAACTCAGCTTGTGGTAAAGCCAAGTCCCATTGCTTTGGCATCTCTCCCACTATGCATCTCAATAAATTTTTCAAGGTCTTATTCACAACTTCTATCTGTCCATATGTTTGTGGGTGATATTCACTACTAAATTTTAGCTTAGTACCCATCTTCTTTCACAAAATCCTCCAAAAAGGATTTAGAAATTTCATGTCCCTATCTGAAGTAATAGTTTTTGAAATACCATGCAATCTCACAATATCCATAAAAAATAATTCTACAACTCTAGTGACATTATTGGTTTTCTTACATGCAATGAAATGAACTATTTTATAAAATCTATCTACAACAACAAAAATTAAATCATTACCTCTTTGTGTGTCTGGCAATCCCAACACAAAATCCATACTCAAATCTATCCATGGCCCTTTTAGAATTGGTAATGGCATGTAAAGTCTAGTATTTTATGCATGTCCTTTAGCTACCTGACATATTCTACACCTTGAAACATACCTTGTCACACATCTCTTCATCTTTGGCCAAAAATATTTTTCCTCCACTAAAGCTATTGTCTTCATCTTACAAAAATGTCTAGCCAAACCACCACTATGTAATTCTCTTATTATATTGTCTCATAAAGACCCAATTGGAATGCATAATTATTTCTTTTTGAAGAGATGACCTTCTTGTATAAGATACTCAACATGAATAATATTTGTCCCACCTATTAATGGATTCCTACACTATTCAACTATCTTGTCAAAATATGGATCAATATCATATAATTCTTTAATAGCTTCAAATCCAATTACTTCACTCACCATAGTAGTTAATAACACTACCCTCTTGTTCAATATATTAGCTATCTGATTTTTTTTTCTTGATTTATGTTTCAAAACAAAAGTATATCCTTGCAAAAAAGAAACCCACTTTGCATGCCTACTATTCAACTTCTTTTGTGTATTCACATACTTCAAAGCCTCATGATCTGTAAATAGTATAAACTTTTTAGGCACTAGATAATGCCTCCAATGTCTTAATGTTTGTACAATTGCATAAAGTTCAACATCATAAGTAGAATACTTTGTTCTTACATCATTTAATTTCTCACTAAAACATGCTATTAGCTTTCCTTCTTGACTCAACACAGCACCAATTCCCACAAATGAAGCATCACAATCAACCTCAAACACTTTGTTAAAATTTGGTAATGCTAAAATTGGTCTTTTTATAATATTTTTTTTCAAAATTTCAAAACTTTCTATGGTTGATCCAGTCCATGCAAATTCTTTACCTCTCATGTAATCTGTTATTGGTGCCACAATACTACTAAATTTTTTAATAAATTTTCTATAAAAAATTGTTAAACCATGAAAACTTCTTACCTCTATAATTCTTTTTGGAATAGGCCACTCAATAATTGCCTTTATCTTTTCTTCATCCATTTTCACACCATCTGCTCAAATTACAAATACCAAACTATTCTGCATAAACCTATAATTTTTTATATTTCCATACAACTTCTCCTTTCTTAACAAATCCATTACCATTCTCAAATGCTATAAGTGTTAATATTTAGTCTTACTAAATATCAAAATAAACTACCATAAACTTACCAATATATTCTCATAGCACTGTATTTATCACCTTCATAAATGTGCTAGGTGCATTATATAATCTGAATGGCATCACCATCTACTCATATAAGGCATCCCTAGTCTTGAATGCAATTTTCCACTCATATCCTTCATGAATTCAAATTTGACAATAATCACTCCTTAGATCAATCTTGGTAAAAAAATTTGCTTCTACAATCACATCCATCATATCATCTAAACAAGGTATAGGAAACCTATACTTTATTGTAATTTTATTAATTGCTCTATTATCCACACACATTTTCTATCCTCCATCTTTATTTGGAGTTAGCAATGCTCATGTTGCACATGTACTCATAATCTCCCTTATCACTTTCTTCTTTAGTAATTCAGTAACTTGTTTATTTAATTTTGCATGTTCTATTGAATTCATCCTATAAGCTACTTTATTGGGTAGAGTTGATCTTGGAATCAAATCAATGTGATGCTAAATATCTCTCTTTGATGGTAAACCATCTGGTAACTCATCAGGCATAACATATGCATATTTTTTCAACACTCTTATTGCTTCTATTAGTATTGGCACCATTTTTATTTCTTCATTCTTTTTCACTAGTACATAACAACAACCTGCTACCTTCATATCTTGGATAAATTCTTTAGTACAAAGCATTCTTTCTATCTTCTCTTCCTCTTTAAGAGGTAATAAAACTACCTTTGTACCACCTTTCCAAAACGTGTGTGTTCTTTACTCCATCATGAACTACTTTCCTATCAAATTGCCATGGTCTCCCCAATAACACATGGCATACATCCATCAGAATATCATCACACCATATTTCATCATTATAAGTTTTTTTAATTAAAAACTTGATTAAACACCTTTTATCTACTGTAACTTCATTCCCTTTCTTAAACCATTAAATTTGATAAGGATTGAGATTCTTTTCACATTGTAAATTTAGTTTCTCTATCAATTCTTTAGAAACCATATTTTCATAACTACCACCATCTATAATTACTTTGCATACCTTTCCATCTAGAGTACATCTTGTTCTAAAAATATTTTATCATAGCCATGCATCACCACCTTCTTTACTCTACACTTGTTCCTTCCTTGGAGTGATCATGGTTCTTCTCATCATGAGATTCTCTCTATCTTCTAGTACAACTTCAGTATTCTACTCTTCTATTTCAACCTCAACTAAATTTACTCTTGGGTGATCTTCTTGCCTCCTTTCTTGATCTTGATAGTTTGGACACTCAAATGCTCTGTGCCTTTCATCTCCACATCTATAACAAACATAAGATGTACATTGATTTGAAAACCATCCTCTAACACCACCATAACCTTGTCCTATTTGAAATTCTCTTCTTCTTTGTTGGTATTGAAACCTTTGCCTATTATCATCTTTCCTTTCTGCACCACATGATGATTCACCTTTATTGGCATTAACGCCACTTCTGGTGGTATTAAACACATCTCATCCCCTTAGTGGATTGGATTTGTCTCTTCTTAGACTAATAGATGTCCTTCTAAAATTCTATTTATTTTTTTCTTCTTCTACCTTCAAAGCTAATTGATGAGCCTCCTCCATGTTAAGTATTCTATGCATTCTTAATTCATCTTGAATAGAAAATTTCAAACTATTTACATACCTTACATCCATATGCTCTTTTGTTTCATCACGCTCCACTCGTATAGAAAGCTTATAAAATTCATCTATATACTCTTGTATACTATGATTTTTTTTCCTTAAATTTTGAAATTTTCTATATAGTTTTTTTGCATAATCCACAAGAATAAATTTCTCCCTCAGCTTCTTCTCCATATTTTTCCATGAATTAATCTTCTCTTTACATTTTTTTTCCTCTCTTTCTGTAGGTGATCCCATCAAATCATTGCATGACCATTTAATTTCATGAATGTAAACTTTACCTTCTTATCTTCTCTCATAGTCTTCCACTCGAAGAAATTCTCCATGCTATTCATCTAATATATCAACTCCTCTAGTTTTTAACTACCTCCATAATATGGAACATCAACCTTGATTTCTTCATTTCTTCCATCAATGGTGGCTACTCTTGTTGTTCTTCTTCTTGCTAAATTTCTTCATCATGATCTGTGTCTTCCTCATCACCAACGTGTCTTCTTTTCTGATGTGTGATAGCCTATATTAATTATTGAACTTGTCTCTATAGCTCTTTTATAGTTTGGTTCATCTACACAACACCTCCTCATCCTTTCACCATTTTTTACTCCTATAATATTCGAACCTTGCTCTGATACCAAAAAATGAATCCAAAATCTAACAAGAATAAGAAAAATTACCAATAGGCCAAGATCTTGAAACAATACACATAATTGATTCATATTGATTGTTTAAAATAATTATAAACCCAAGCCATGCTTAAATAAGCCTCAACTTAGAACTTAGAGTTTACATGCAAAATTCAAAAAAAATTAAAATGCAAAAAAAATGTCTATTTTTAAGAACTCTTGAAATATCCCAAAAATATCTCAAAATATCCTAAACAGTATAATTAGACTATGGAGTGAAATTCAAGTGAATTTGATGTTTGATTATAAAAATATATAATTTCTAAAAATTAAAAAAAAAACCTCAAAAAAATCATTGAATCACAATTTTGGACCCTCAGATGATCACCTATGGCTTCTAAAAAATATCAAAATGATTCTTAAACAGGTAGAATTTTTTGGGGAAAACAATTTAATTTATGATACAGTTATTTTAGCATGTGGAAGATCTCAAATGGACCAATACGTCAAAAGTTATGGCTTCCAGAAGGTTGCCCTATTTTTTTTGCATCATTCACCTCTAGTTGAAAACAACTCAGCTCCTACGAGTTGGCCTGATTATACTTCTTTCACTTTTCCTTGTCAATCTTCTTCAACTTCCATTCTATAATCTAAGTGTTGTCTTCTTGTTACAATCCTTCCCACAACACCAAATACCTGTTATAATTCTATTGCTTTATGTTCACTATCTTCATATCCAAAACCTATACTAGTTTTTATTTCTTCTTTGAAACTTGTTGCTCCCAATTTACTTCTTCATCTTCACCATCTTCTCCATGGAATTCATATAAATCTAAAACATTAAATACTAGAGATATATCAAAATTCTGTGGTAAACTTACCTCATAGGCATTATCATTAATTTTTTTTCACAATTTTGCATGGTCCAATTTTCTTGTACTTCAACTTATTTTATGTACCTTTTAAAAATATATCTTTCCTCAATTAAACCATTAACAACTCTCCTTATTCAAATACCTTTTATCTCTTCTAACATATATTGTTACTTTATATTTTTCATTGCTTTCATACAACTTTCTTCTTACTCCTTGCAACTGTTGCATATGCTCTACAAATGCTTATGCATCATCACTAATTCAACCTGCAATTGGAAATTATACCAAATCTAAAATATCCATAGGTTTTCTCCTATAAAAAATTTGAAAAGATGACTTTCTTTTTTATCTATTCACTAAATTGTTATATGCAAACTCAGTGTGTGGTAAAGCCAAGTCTCATTGATGTGGCTTCTCTCCCACTATGCATCTCAATAATTTTTCCAATCTCCTATTCACAACTTATGTCTATCCATATGTTTGTGGGTGATATGCACTACTAAATTGTATCTTAGTACCCATATTCTTCCACAAATTCCTCTAAAAATGACTTAAAATTTTTATGTCCCTATCTAAAGTAATAGTTTTTGAAACACCATGCAATCTCACAATATCCATAAAAAATAATTCTACAACTCTAGTGGCATCATTGGTTTTCTTACATATAATGAAATGAACCATTTTACAAAATTTATCTACAATAACAAAAATTGAATCATTACCTCTTTGTGTGTTTGACAATCTTAACACAAAATCCATACTCAAATATGTCCATGGCCCTCTTAAAATCGGTAATGGCATGTAAAGTCTAGTATTTTATGCATTTTCTTTATCTATCTGACATATTTTTCACATTGAAACGTACTTTGTCACATCTCTCTTCATCTTTGGTCCAAAGTACTTTTCCTCCACTAAAGCTATTATCTTCATCTTACCAAAATGTCCAGCCAAACCACCACTATGTAATTCTCTTATTATATTGTCTCATAGAGACCCAATTGGAATGCATAATTATTTCCCTTTAAAGAGACAACCTTCTTGTATAATAGACTCATCATGAATAATATCTATCCCACCTATTAATGGATTTTTGCACTGTTCAACACAAAAGTATATCCTTGAAAGAAAGAAACCCACGTTGTATGCCTACTATTCAACTTATTTTGTGTATTCACATACTTCAAAGCCTCATGATCTGTAAATAATATAAACTTATTAGGCACTAGATAATGCCTCCAATGTATTAATGATTGTACAATTGCATAAAGTTCAACATCATAAGTAGAATACTTTGTTCTTATCTCATTCAGTTTCTCACTGAAATATGCTATTGGCTTTCCTTCTTGACTCAACACAACACCAATTCCCATAAATGAAGCATCACAATTAACTTCAAACACTTTTTTAAAATTTTGAAATGCTAAAATTGGTCTTTCTATAATCTTCTTCTTCAAAATTTTAAAACTTTCTGTGGTTGATCTAGTCTATACAAATTCTTTACCTCTCATGCAATCTGTTATTGGTGCCACAATACTACTAAAGTTTTTAATAAATTTGTTTTAAAAAGTTGATAAACCATGAAACTTCTTACCTCTATAATGCTTTTTAGAATAGGCCACTCAACAATTGCCTTTATCTTTTTTCATCTATTTTCACACCATCTGCTCAAACTACAAATCTTAAAAATACCAAACTATTCTGCATAAACTTGTATTTTTTTAGATTTGCATACAACTTCTCCTTTATTAACAAATCCATTACCATTCTCAAATTATATAAGTGTTCTTCTTTAGTCTTACTGAATATCAAAATATCATCAAAATAAATTACCATAAACTTACCAATATATTCTTGTAGCACTGTATTCATCACCCTCATAAATGTGCTAGGTGCATTATATAATCTGAATGGCATCACCATCCACTCATATAAGCCATCCCTAGTCTTGAATGTAATTTTTTATTCATCTCCTTCATTAATTCAAATCTGATAATAACCACTCCTTAGATCAATCTTGGTAAAATATTTTGCTCCTGCAAGCACATCCATCATATTATCTAAACAAGGTATAAGAAACCTATACTTTATTGTAATTTTATTAATTACTCTACCATCCACACATATTATCCATCCTCCATCTTTTTTTGGAGTTAGCAATGCTAGTGTTTCACATGGATTCATAATCTCCCTTATCACTTTCTTCCTTAGCAATTTAGTAACCTATTTATTTAATTCTGCATGTTCTATTGGACTCATCCTATAAGTTGTTTGATTGGGTAGAGCTGATCCTAGAATCAAATAAATGTGATGTTGAGTATCTATATTTGGTGGTAAACCATCTGGTAACTCATCAAGCATAACATCTAGATATTCTTTCAACACTCTTGCTACTTCTATTGGTATTGGCACCATTTATGTTTCTTCATTATTTGCTACTAGTGCATAACAACAACCTGCTACCTTCATATCTTGGATAAATTCTTTAGTATAGAGCATAATTTTTGTCTTCTCTTCCTCTTTAAGAGGTAACAAACCTACCTTTACACCACATTTCTAAAAAGTGTATTTGTTCTTTGCTCCATCATGAACTAATTTCCTGTCAAATTGTCATGGTCTTCCTAATAACACATGACATGCATCCATTAGAATAACATCACACCATATTTCATCATTATAATTTTTTCCTATAAAAAACTTGATTAAGCACCTTTTATCTACTATAACTTCATTCCATTTCTTAAACCATGAAATTATATAAGGATTAGGATGCTTTTCACATTGCAAATTTAGTTTCTCTATCATTTCTTTAGAAACCATATTTTTATAACTACCACCATCTATAATTACTTTGCATACTTTTACACATGAAGTATATCTTATTTGAAAAATATTTGATCACAGCCATGCATCACCACCTTCTTTATTGTTCACTTGTTCCTTCCTTGGAGTGATCATGGTTCTTCTCATCATGAGATTCTCTCCATCTGCTAGTACAACTTCAGTATTTTGCTCTTCTATTTCAATCTCAACTAGATTTACTCTTGGGCAATCTTCTTGCCTCCTTTCTTGATCTTGATAGTTTGGACACCTAAATGCTATGTTCCCTTCTTCTCCACATCTATAATAGACATAAGATATGTGTTGATTCTTAAACCATCCCCTAGCACCACTATAACCTTATCCTCTCTGAAATCCTCTTCCTTTTTGTTGGTTTTGAAACCCTTGCCTATTATCATCTTGCCTTTCTAAACCACATGATGATTCACTTTTATTTAAATTAAATCCACCTATGGTGGTATTAAACCCACCTCATCCCCTTATTGGATGGGATCTACCTTTTCTTGGACTAGTAGATGTCCATCTAAAAAAATTTCTATTTTATTTTTCTTCTGCCTTCAAATCTAATTGATAAGCCTCCTCCATGTTAAGTATTCTATGCATGCTTGATTCATCTTAAATATAAAATTTCAAACCATTTACATACCTTGCATCCATCTACTATTTTGTTTCATCATGCTCCACTTGTATAAAAAGCTTATAAAATTAATATGTATACTCTTGTATATTATGATCTTTTTGCCTTAAATTTTGAAATTTTCTGTATAGGGTTTGTGCATAATTTATAGAAATAAATTTCTCCCTTGGCTTCTTCTTCATCTTTTTTCATGAATTAATCTTCTCTTTACATTTTCTCTATCTCTCTTTCTTTAAGTTATCCCACCAAATCATTGCATGACCTTTCAATTTCGTTCATGCAAACTTTACCTTCTTGTCTTCTCTCATAGTCATCCACTTGAAGAACTTCTCCATACTATTCATCTAATCTATTAAATCCTTTAGTTATTAACTATCTCCATAATCTAGAACATCAATCTTGATTCCTTCATTTCTTCCTTCTAAATCTTAAACCATCCTCTCTTCCATCGATGGTGGCTGCTCTTGTTGTTCTTCTTGCTAATTTTTTTTATCACGATATGTGTCTTCCTCATCACCAACTTATCTTCTTTTTTGATGGGTGATAACCTTTGTTAATTGTTAAACTTGCCTATGTAGCTTTTGTATAGTCTAGTTTATCTACGCAACACGTCTTCATCCTCTCACCATTCTTTATTCCTTCAAGATTCAAACCTTGCTTTGATACTAGATAACGAACCCAAAAACTAATAAGAATAAGAAAAATTACCAATAGGCCAAGATCTTGAAATAATACTTAAAATTGATTCATATTGATTTATTGAAATAATTACAAACCCAAACCATGCTTAAATAAGCCTCAACTCAAAATTTATATTTTACATGTAAAATTCAAAAAAAACTAAAATCTAAAAAAAATGACTATTTTTAAAAACTCTAGAAATATCCCAAAAATCTCTCAAAATATCCTAAACACTATAATTAGACTATGGGATGAAATTCAACTAAATTTTATGTCTAGGTTCTACCTACATAAGAGGTTCTACCTACCTAGGAATGAATAGTAATGTACTTTTTGATACAATTATTTTATCATGTGGAAGAGCTCAAAGGGAGCTATGAGTCAAAATTTATGGCCTTCAAAAATTTGACCTATTTTTTTTGCATCAAGAAGTGTCTCTACTAAGGTAAACAAAGCTAAGATATCACAACCTGGGGTAGAAATTAGTTGATTATGTCAGAGGTTAAGATATTGTAACCCTAGGTAGAAATTAGTTAATTACATCAAAGGCATCTCTACTCGAATAAACAAAGCTAAGATTCATCCACATATCTTATTTGATATCATTTTGAGTGGGTATTAGCTGCAACTCACACTCTATTCTGAGAGGTGTTAGTCGATGGATTTAGGTTCACCCTCTCTGAATTTAATTCAAATTCCATTTTGTTTGTTACAATTTTAAAAGAATGCCTTTCAAGTATGCATAAAATAAAATAATAGGTTCTCTTGATGGGACATCAAATTTTCAAGCACAAAACCCAAAATAAATATGTCTGTCTAATGGAATCCAAGTTCACTGATAATTTGAGTCCCCGTTGATCAACAAACAAAATTAAATGAGGCCAGGTTAACATTGGCATTAATTCCACTTTATCTTCAGCTCAAGGAGATTATTAAATTCCAAAATATATTTGTAAAAAATAATCATATGCTGTTATCATTCAATCAAATTATAGTAAAAATTACAACACATGAAAACTAGAATTCCATTGAGGAAGATACTTCATAATTTTTAGTTGAGCCACAATGGAAAAAATTGGTGTCAACCCAACTCACTTCCCACATACTATGTATTAATGAAAAAAAATTCTAGTATAAGATGTAATAAGTGGCCATTTATGAGCCTCATAATCATCTCCAAGCTTCCCAAAATGCTATGTATTTTTTGTAGTGTTGTGTAACATTTAGCTTCAATGTTTTTGAGATGATGTTGATTTTGATTCTCATCCTACATACATAATGTAATCAACTTCAATGAGCGGCCTTCCATATCATATTCAGTCTACTTCAGGAAGCTCTCTAACGTCCTCTTTTATGGTCATAGTGTACCTATTGTTAAAGCTCGGCCACCACTTTATATAGACTTTATATCCAACCTTGACCGAATATTTAATTTTTTCTCTAAACAGGATTCTAAAAGGAATTTTTGTGGCAATATAGCATTTTAGTAATTATTAAAATAATCCAAGACTTCTATATAGTCCATTAATCTCATAAAGGATGGTCCAATATAGAATTTTAGTAATGACTAAAATAAACATGGGATGATTTTATGCTTGCCTCTAATCTACTAATAGATTTAAAAGTGAAAGAAATTCTTATCTAAAGAAAATAACATGAAGGTTAAATCAAAGAAACCTTCATCTTGTCAAGTGTTGATGATAAATTCAGTGTTTGTTGCTCATTGTAAAACTTCAATCCTCATGTTGCACCTCCGTGTAATTGCTCATTTTGATCCATGGAAGTTTGTCCTAGTAAAAGGGGATTGCAAAATAATGTAAATTAAAATTGAAAACAAGAGGGTGAAGGGGAAAAAACAATATTTTGTGGTTATCTTTCAAAAATGGAAGAGGTTGCCCACTTACTCTTGAATTTTTTTCATCTAAATTTCAACGTAAATAATATATTTGTAAAATGAGAGTAGCAAGGAGTTGACAGGGGTAATGGAGAGTTAATTAGAGTAGTGGGCAGTTAACTGTGCTAGTGAGGAATTAACGAGAGTAGTAGGGAGTTAATTGGAGTAGTGGGTAATTAACTATGGTATTGAAGAGTTAATTGAGAAGTTACAATTAGAATTGGAGTGGAAAATAAGCATAAATGTTGCAAAACATGTTTCACATGAGTTGAATTGATAGTTCCATTAAATGTGACAAAACCACCACTTTAAGTAGAATGGTGGTTACAAAACCATGAGTATTTTTTTGCAACTGCCAGGATAATTTACAAAAACACTGAGGCAATTAGACAATTACCATGGTGGTTTTAATGTGCACTATAAAAATCTAGATTTGGGAGGTTTTGAGACCCATATTTTTAAAATTTTGAAACTTAATGAAAGTTTTAAAATAAACAAAATAAAAAATGGGAAGGAAAAGGATATGAGCATGTTAAATTTTTTATTTTTAAGTTTTGAATCATCAATGGAGTTTCTTAATGTTTCAACATTCAAATTTTGGGTGTGTACAGTGTTACTATTGTGCCACATTTTTTTCACAAAATGATGATAATAACCTGTCAACCTTAAGAAGCCATAAAGGTTTGTATCATGACCTTGATATTATGAAGGTTGAATTTTATGCCTTTATATGAAGTAATATGACCCAAGTACTCCACCTCTTCCAGGCCAAAGTCACATTTGGAAGGCTTTGTGTAAATTTGATGTTATTATAGAATCGTTAGTACTTTATCTGCATAGTGTAAGTGAGATTCCTCTATCTTTCTATATATTAATATTCCATCAAAAAACACCAAGATAAATTTCCACATAAAAGGCTGAAAGAAAGTGTTCTTCAAACTCTTAAATATAGATGCTGCATTTGTGAGACCATAATAAATTACCAAAAGCTCATAGTGTCCATCATGTTTTTTAAAAACTATATATATATATATATATATATATATATATATATATATATATATATATAATATTTTATGGTATCTTTAGCAAAGATCCAATTTTGTAAATTTGATAACACCATGTAATTCATCTAGAAAATCATCGAGTACTAGAACAAAACACTTATATATGATGGTGTACTTGTTGAGTTATTTTTAATTAGGCATATCCTCCAAGTATCATCCTTATTACAGACCATTATCATTGGAGATGATTATGCACTTTGGCTATGTCTAATATTACCAGTGTCTAACATCTCTTGTATCATATTTCAATCTCTCTTTTGAACATATGGGTACCTATAAGGTTTGATTTTTTTTGGTTGACTTCCTAGCAATAGTTGAATGGCATAATCATGATCCATTTTGGCATTAATACCTTTGTAATTTCTCCAAAAATGACTCAGTGGTTATTGAAAATTATTTGTAAATCTAGATGTGTAGACATATTTTTTATTGTACTTTAATGAAAGGAAATGTGTAAGAAACCCATCTTCTCCATTTTTGATAATATTTTGCATCTAATGAGAAATAACCAGTTGTGGAGACTTCACACAATCCATGTAGTCCAAATGCCCTACTTTAATATTGAGAATGCATGAACAACTCTTAGAAATTCATCTCTAGCATTCCAAAAGTTATGAACCATTCGAATCAAAAAAATATGTTTGGCCCACCCATGTGAATATAAAATATTGGAGTGTTTAGCCTATAATATCCCATGGCAATTATGACACCTTAGAATTTTCTTAAACAACTAATTGTGTTACCATCTACAATCATGACCTAAAATTTTGAAGCTCAATAAATAAAATAGTTCAAGCGTGCCACCAAATTATTATTGATGAATTTATGTGCAATACTAAAGTCAATCAACTTTGTCACCTTCTATTTCTTAAGGTAACCCACTACTTTGAGGTTTTGTGAAGGGATAATGCTTGAAACTACATTACATGAGATAGTTGGTTTGATAAATTTTAATTCCTCCTCTGGCTCATCGGTAACCTCATTTTCTACTTCCTCATCCTCTTCTTCTTCATTGGAACCGTCAATGCAAAACATTTTATTCTCAACACATTTGTGTCCTCTGATGTATTTGTTGTCATAGTTGATACATAATACTTTTTCTCATTTCTCTTCAAAATTTTGAGGAGTCAATCTGGTAGGTTGAAGTAATGATTGTGTTAGAATAATGCAATCTTTATTAGTATATAACTCCCATCATTTGACTAAATATCTTTCCTTTGGCCTATGTATGAAGACCATGGATTGTGATAATGATCTCGAATTAAACATGTGAACATAAAATTGGATGTTATCATTGAGACACTCAATAATAGGTCATTAAGGTTGTCCTTTATGATGTTCTCCATGCATAAGTACAAGTTCTAGAATCATTGAATATAATCCTTAACAATTTGTGTTTTTCATAGTTTCACTAATTGGCTGAAGTAGTTCTTTGTTACACTATTGAAACAGTTCATCTACACTTCATCAATAAACATTGACTTAGTCATAGTAAAGCCCTTATTTTTCATTTGAGTGTATAACCATCTACACCAAATTAATTTCCCTTGTTCTAAATAAAAATATGTCATTACCACCTTCTATGCACATGGGATTTGATGTAAGTCAAAAAAAATATCTATTTGATTGATCCAGGTGATCGACTCCTTACCATCAAACTTTTGCATGTCCACTTTTGGTAGCATGTTCCATGAAACTATACTTGAAATTGGATTATTTTGTTGGGAGAATCTGATTGGATTGATATAGAATTATTAGATAGTGATGATTTTGGCATATTATTCGAGGCCACCATGATAGTTTGAAATATCACATTGATTTGCTCAAATAACCTTTTATTTTGTCCAAGTCATCTTTAAAGTAATCTAAAACTTTTTCTTAGCCATGTTTTAAAATTGTAATTGGAGTTTTGTAACCAACTAAGAAATCTGCATATCAAAAACTTATGATTCCATTTTTTATTTGCTAGGCATTTATTTTGGAGTGGTTGCCCCTTTTTCATAGCCTTTAGTTTGTGGACCTGACATGCACAAACTATAGGGTGTAGGGTTATAAAATTATGGGAAGGGGTTAGGGGTTAAAAGTAAGTTTACCAAAGGATTATACCATTTTTATCCTCTCTATGTGATGAATCCAATTGTTGTTATTACTAAAGGGTGAAAATATATTTCTAAAATTATACTAGAGGATTATACTATTGTGATGGTCTTATTGAGATGAATCCAATGACTTTTATTTTGCAAAATGGTGCAATTTTATTTTCTAAAATTTTAAAAAAATCTCAAGAAATATTATTCTAATGGAAAAAATAAATTTATGTCTAGATCACAAGTCATTTTTTGAATCCTTCTACCCATAAAACAACCTTTATGCTCGATCTGAAAAATATACACCACAAAACCTTGCCCAAATCAAAGCTTTGATACCACATGTAATGAAATTACTTATATATATCAACCCAATTATAAACATTAGAGGTAAATATTAATATTAAAATCAAATCAACAATAAAATATCACAATAGAATAGAAAAAATCCATATCGAAAGTTGGTAGTAGAGAAGTATGCTGGAAATATAATATTAGGCCACTTCTAGGGGGAACCTCTAAAACCATGTAATATGAACAAATTTTGTAATATATACATACTAACATTCATCCATGAAATGGTTTTTATTCTAAATGCCATTACTCCTTTCACTTTATTCACTTACAATGCGCTTTTAAAGAGGGGAAAATGTGTACACCTAAATTTGCTCGCTTCATTTATATCACTACTATTATTATTAGTCGACACTAACATCACTAATATCATCTAATAATTACTAATCTCGTCTATTTTTATCCTTATTAATCATCATAGTATTTAATTTAACACTCCTTTCTAGTATTATTTATCTATTAACCTTATTCCTATCCCACAAATTAATTAATCCACTTAATCCCCATTATTTACTAACTAATCCCACTTATCCATATTTAAGGAATTAAAAATTCCCAAGACCCACATACCCACCTACTATTAGGCTTTCCTACAAGCCTACCCCGCTAGATTCTCTATGACCCCCTAATCACATTATTAATCCACCACTAATTATGATTAGACCTCCAAAGAGATTATAGAGGCTTCTACCTCTAGAATCCTCCAAAGAATTTTTAATTTCTTGGATAATCTTCCATCATTGATCTTCATGTTCCCAACTTTGAATGATAGCCATTGATCTTCCCTCCATCCTTTTATTTAAACACACCATCTCCCTCCACTCCAACTAACCAATAAATGTGCAAGACATCCATGCCCAATCTAAGCTAAAGTCCTCTATCAACATAGTCATTGATCAAGCCAACACCATGCTACAAATCTAAGTCTAATTGTGATCAATATTCATCCTTAATATCTTAGTATTTTTATTATTTTAATCTTGGTTTGGAGCAATTAGCTTTTAGGATATAATTTTGGTATGAATGTCTCATTCCTCTTTGCATTTTATTTCCTAAATGGTTCTAGATCTTAATAATAGATTGACGTTTTGAGTGATTTTGGCTAATTTACACATCAAAATCTATTTGCTCAAAATTTCCATCGTAAAATATGATCCTCAATAATTAACCAATGCCTTTCATGTATACTCTAGTTAAGCTATAATTACTCCATAGGCTGACCCTAGTAACAATATGAACAAATAGAAAATTATGATACGATAGAGTAAAATGTTATGTTAACCACAAGTCAGTCACACATATCTCTATACACACTATAGATTAAGGGCATAGCACAAAATGATTTAGAGATAACCCAAAAAATTAAGGAGGATCTAATGAATTTGAAATTTTGACTAGGTGCATAATGTACACACTTGTTTTTGTGTACACATTTAGAAAATGTGTCCTTTCCTAAGATAAATTTGATAAATGTGTTTTACTACTCCTCTACTCTCCAATAGATTTTAATATTCTAATGTCACCATTTACATCAATTTTGGGTTGAATTATAATTAAAATATTTTTCCCCTAATGTAGAAATCTATATAATGTATTTCACATTAGAATCACAGATAGAATTTGGAAACTTTTTAGTAGAGGTTTTTAGATGTTTTTGGTGCACTTTTAGTGGAAAAATTAATAACACAAGTTGCGTTATACTATTTTTGCATTAGTTTTTTTTTTCTTGGTTAATGTTTTTGAATTTTGAAATTTTTGTAAGATAGGGTAAACGTGAAGTATTTTTTACATCAACTATACATTGAAGGTGACACAATTTACGTCAAGGTATATTTAAAAAAATAAATGAAATTTAAATATTTTAATCAATAAAAAATGGAATATTTAAATAATAAAAAATAATAATAACTCATGAATTTTATTATTTATAAAGTTTAAAATAATTATTATGTTAATAAAAACACATTTAAATTAACTACTATTTTTTAAATAATTAACAATTACAGTGAGTATGTATTAATTATTTTTAACATAATTAAGGAACACTTTTTTTTAAATTACATTACCTAACAAAAAATGTAAACAAAACCACATCCAACACAAACCTCAAATAAAAGAATATTATTATAAAAAATATAAATTGCAAGTATACTCATGAAAATTGTGTTTTATTTATTAAACAATCGTATATAAAATAATTTATGTGCATTAAGAATCACCACTCATAAAATTGTATATTTATCTATTAAATATTTGTCCTAGTCCTCATCCTCATAGCCACCATGACCATGACCATGACCATAACAATGGCCATAACCACCAACACCACATTCATCATCGACATCATCATTTTCATCATTGTCATCTATATTCTCATGGTTTGATTTGGTTTTCTCAAAAACAAAATTCAATCATAAGTTATGTTTGAAACTAAAAACTACTATAATTGAAATACATTAATAGTAATAACATAAATGATTTGGTCCACTATGAAAGGTTCTCGGTGTTACCTACATATCAAATATCAATAATTATCAATTAAACTACCTATTATATAATAAATAGACCCTAATGCCAAATTTTTAATCCACGGTTATATTTATTGACAAAATAATACTTATTTGGATGCCTTCTACAATGTTGATATGTCTAAGGAGTGTTACCCAACCTTCCTCCATTTCCTCCTAGATGTGAACACCAAGTGGTGGGTAAGTACGGGAAGTTAGTGGGCCATAAAATAGACTTTTTTATCAAAATTCAATTTACAAAAAATTATATATGAGATTTTAAGAAACATATATGATATTTTGTAATTTTCACTCAGTAATCCCTAAACATAAAGTGCATATGCATTATGACACGTACACACTCTCTCATTTGACAACTAGCACCCAACATCTTGATGGTTGCATACACTATCAGATGACCCATATTTTATGTCTAAATAGGGTAGCATTAGCCATAGGTGCATCATGATCAACCCTAACCTACTCTTCTACCCTCTCCTCTAGTTATTGCCTCTATCATCACCTCCTCCTCTATGGAGCATGAAAAGGTCTCAATACTAGGACATCGCCAATAACTCCTATCTTATTGATCCTTGTGGCTTTCTAGAGTGCCTCATCTAATGGTGTGGGATAACTTGCATCACCACTAATTGTGGCTAACTAAATTGAACCAAGACCTAGGCACATGAGTAAGGCTTTGACCACCATGTTTAGTAGATTGTATTGACTGCCCCTTCCCTGTGCTCATATTATGGATGACCATGTGCACCATGAACCCATGTTTTTCCTATATGGAAACCATATGATATTACCCCATCTCATAGTCTATAGCATTGGATGTGTGTGAATTTTTTGCACTCTATGGTCTTACTCCCATTTCCTCACATGAGACAAGTGATCCTTAACCTGATGTTGCAACCTTGTTAGCCAATTTATGGGGAGCCCCTCCTAAATTCAGCATGCAAAGAGCATGATGGGACCCATCATTTATTTTCACCTACTAAAAATTACATATAAGTCATGTATAAGTTGCAACCATATGGAAAATCTCATATCATACATCATGTCATGATCCAACATAGACAGGAGTATAATATATAATGACACTACACTAGTTGACTTGTGACATAACTCACACATAGTCACTAAGCCGATCATGTCCTTTCATATATATAGAATGGCTAACACATATACATTGAAGAGTGTCATGATCAACATGCATTGATCATATTAGTTAGACTATGTCGCCCACTGAGCTATATCCTAACACTTCAAAATTAGCTCAAGTGCATTACATATCATAAATGTGCCATTTATTGACAACTTTATTATGATATTCACATTGTCTAATGTGATGGTAACCTCTACATTATCCCCATCCACATCCCACCTAAATGTGTCCATAATCCTCTCCTAATGCCCTAAGAACATAGCTATTAGATCAACATTCAAAGGAACATGACACATCTCCTTGATGCCTCTAAACCTTAGGATGATCAAACATGATTTGTCTACATATAATAGCATGGATAATAAATCAGGTAGCTAAATTTCATCTAATATTCTCCATAATCATCATCAATTTGGTAAAATGCCTAAAAACACTACCTAGATAAATTTATATAAAAAATATAAAATCAACTCATGAATCTAACTAAAAACAAAAACAAAATTAAAAATGTTATTTATTTTATACTATAGTGGCCATTTTGGTTTAAAACTATTGCATCAACCATTTCTAGTGATACTATATTATCAATAATTTTCTCATCCTATTGCATCATCCATATCTTTATGATATTGGCCATATAATTCTCTTACTATGGCATCAGCCAAATATGTTTTATATTGGCTATTTTTATGTTTTCCTATTGTATTGGCCATACAGTTATCCTTATACTATATCATCTATATTCTTATCATTTTACTATATCAGTTATTAGTTATGATAGTGGTCAAAAAATGACATTTCAAAACATTATTGCATCAACCTTCCCATATGGTATCGACCAAGTTTGTGATTCCCTACCACCTAATTACATTGTCTTGGCTCATATAGTTGACTTCTAGTGGTGATTTTTTCCCAAATCCCTAATAAATACATACAACCTAAAATTTAACACTTTATTTATTACATATCACCCATCAAAAAATTCTCTATATTTTGGCACTTGTTGGGGGAAATTACACTACATTGATTTGTTCTAGTGCGTATATTTCATAAATTTAATATAGCTACTCAATCAAACATTATATACATCACCTACTTACATGGATCCTACAGCATATCCTTGGAGACCTCTTATGTGTCTACCTCATCTTCCTCTATCTATTATCTCTTGTCACGCCCAAAATGGACATCCAAATCTCTAAGTTTATAAAAAAATAAAATGACCAAATGATGTACCTTTTGGTTTATTTATACATCCTAATTCAAATTTCAAAACCTTCCCCCACTGATTTCATATTTTTCTCATATCTTTGATTCACTATCTTCTTTTGACAAACCAAAAGCAATGTTAGGATTTTGGTAAAATAAGGATTATTTTGGAACTAAAAGAATTTATTTATAAAAATTGGATTTTTCTCTTATATTTCAACTCTACCCATCAAGCTTATAGATCAGTTATTTCCATAAGCTACATCACACTCTGTGTCATCTCTACAATTAGAAAGGTAAGTGAAGGTACATATTTATATTTAATTATTTACTTTCATCATTTTTTTCTTATAAAATTTTATTTATGCTTTAGTGTTGCTATGTATATTTTACAAAGCACTATCTCATGGTATGATATTGTGACATATGATGAGTTTCAGGCATGGCATGTGTATATACTTGATATTTTTCATCTTTACCATTTTACTGATAATTCATCTCATAAGACATGTCAACATGTTAATCTCTCTTGGTGAACATCCTAAAGAGTGCATCAAGAAAAATATGTGTTTAGATTGTGTTACTTTGTGAGATATGTTTACACACTATTATACTATACCTTCACTACTATCATATTGACCTCCTCTAAATCTCTTCCCATCTTATTTATCCATCTCATTTCTATCAGTTATGCAACCTTCCTTATATTCCTATTGTATTGACATGGTCGATATTATGTATTTTCTATCTATTTATCTCTATTATGTATTGGATCAGCCAATAGAATCATGTGTCTTCCCATGTCTTATGTATGGTACTAGCTTAGATAATATAATATAAAGTCAATTGACAACATTTGATTATATCAGCCTAGAAGACACTATCAACTTAGAGTTTAAGGTGATTCTTGAGTTTAGAGGCATATATATAGGGTTCATAATTATCAATGTACCTTATGCACAAAACACTTATCTTATTTGTTTTTTCTCACATTTTCCCTTTGAGTAGTAAAAGGAGTTAGAGGTTAAGATTTTATTTTTGTGAAGGTTAAGTCTTGCTTAATGTCTTTGAGGCTTAATAGGAGGATTTGAATGAAGGAGGTGCCCCATAGTCTTTAGAGTCCCCAACTAAATACATGTAGGTATTCATCCTTACCTTTTTAGGTCTTCACCTATAACATATCTTGACAAGTTCCATTACATCCAAGGGGTGGATTGATATGCAGAAAATTCAATCCAAGGTAAGTATCTTTATTTTTTTCCTTTTATTTACATACAATATATATATGATTTGTTTTATGTTGAGTAACATGTTAGGATTTATGTCAATATTTATAGATTTATGTTGAAAAAATAAAAAATTAATGCATAAAATGAAGCAATATTACCTCACAATAACCAAGCCACAAGGTGCAAGAGACAAGATTTCTCAAGTGGGGAAACCTTTAAATAGAGAAAAACCCCACATATATTCAAATGCTTGTAAATTATATATCTATAAATACAATATTTAGTATAATATTAAAAAAAAGAGTAATAAGAATGACTTAAATCCATAAAAAAATATCTCAAGATGATCTAGAACAAGTGAGTAGAATGAGAGAGGACAGATCAATAAAATGAACTAGAGGAAGAAAGAGGGAGTTACAAGGAATCTCATCTTGACTAGCACAACTTTCTTAGTTTGTGTCAAATGTCCATAATCCCCATAATGGTGAGGGGGATATGTGTGACAAATGTGGTGGGAGTTACATATGAATGTAACTCTAAGATTCCCTATAAAAGGACAAAAAAGATGTGACACCTCATAAATCAAGGATAAGTGAATATTTTATTATAAATAATACACAACTAAAAAAAGACTTAAGATAAACCTAAACTAGCCTAAAGTACTTAGGATAAGTGAATCCAAATAAGATTAATCTCTAACACTCCTTAAGCTTAATTTTATGTTACAAAAGTGTTAAAAACCTTGTGAAGGGAGTTGACATTACATGATAATCTCCCTTAATGGAAACTTTCTTCAAGAATAATTATAATAGTTTGAGAAATTGAGAAGAGGAGAATATGTGTCGCCAATAAGTAAGATGAAGGTGTGATAATCAATAATCTCCAAGAATCCTATTCAGACAAGATGGCCAATCTAAAATGGAACAAGGACCAATAAGATGGAGAAATGATCCATTATAACTTGCAAGGAAGAATATTACACCAATTTTTATGTGACATAAAGAATTACGCTATAAAAATACAATCTACATACAATAAATTTTATAAAATAAGATATAATAAAGGCAAGTGAAGTAGAAGACAACTTCCATCATAAAGTGTTAAACCTTACATGAAAAATAAGTTAGTCAAAACATAATGATCTCCAATCAAAACATATTTCATTTGTAACTTACAATAAGAAGTAAACATATAAGCAAGGAATGCATAAAATTTTTATCAAAATGGAGAAAAAGAAGAGGTGTCATTGTTTCAAAAGAGATTCTTCATGAAGTAATTAAATAATTATCACAAAAAGACACATCAAAGTCTCGAGAGGATATCATATTTCTATATCCAAATTGTTTTAACCTTTGAGCGAGGTGTTTTAGTGATTTTTCAACAATGTAAAATGTCATGAGTAGATTTACCATAAGATGTGTATGGATGTTGTTTCCAACATTTATAAATATGATGTCCAATTTTACCATAATACTCTCAAATTTTATGATTTTTAACCAAATGAGTAAAAGAGGTTTTATAATTAAAATAATTCACATGATGTTAAGGAATGTTATTGTGTAAAGTCCTTTGGTAAGGAGGACAATATGACTTCAAATTACTTTAATAATAAGTAGAATCGATCATTTCATAATTCAAGTTAGTTTTAAGTAAAATGGGCTCAAGAATTTTGTGTTCATGTTTACCAAAACCTCCATCTGAATAACCCCTTAAGTGCATAATATGAAATTTTGGGTTAGTAAGATGGTTGTGCACAGGAATGCAATGATCACTAAAATCAAAGTTACTATCAACATGAGAGGAATTATTAGGATTAAAAGATGCAATTTTTACATTTAAAGTGTCAATTGAGTTTTGCATATTCTTCATTGTCTCAATAAAAGAGTTTTTCAAAAAATTAATAGTCATATTTTGACAAAGGATTTGAAATTTAAGAGTATTTATCTCATTATGTTGAAAGACAAATTTTTACATAAAATTTTTAAATGTGAGAAATAATGTTGATTTGAAAACCATTGTGAAGTAAATGAGATTTTTAAAAAAAGCAGTTTCACACTAATGTGATAAAAAAACTTTCTTGGATTAATTGAAAAAACCTTTGAGATATAATTTAAGGCATAAGCAAAGTAGTTCTTGGTTTAAATTAACTTGTAAATATAAGTCCACACCAAAATACCAACATTTCTTGAAAATAAAGGCTATCACTTGATATAAAAAACAAACTTGGTTTCTTGAATCTTTATTAATAAGAATTAAGTCTTTACTTGGTTGTTTTAGTTCTTAAGTTACAAATAAATGTATATATTATAAAAGGATTTGAATAACAAAATCAATAAATAATTAAAAACTTTAAACAACTTTATGAGAATATTTTTAGTGACATGATTCAAAGGAAAAGGTTGAAGTTATTTTTGGTTTATATATAGGAAAATACCAAAGCTTTGTTTGATTTAAAAAATGCAAAACATGTTCATTAAAAACTCCTTTCTTGATTATAGAAATGCATCAGGATATCTAGAAACTAAACAAAGTGCATGAAGTTGCACTACACACCATTGTGCCACAATAAAGAGATTATTATAACAAAGAACTTGTTTAAAAAATACACTAAAGATAATAAAGCCAAAGACTAAAACATCTAGTTAGAGGAGTGAAACACAAACCCAACAAAGAGAAACACCAACCCAACAAAGATAAACACATAGGGAATAATTATTGGACAAGTATAAAGGCAATAAGGTGATGACAATGAGTTAAAAGTGTGGGATGACAACAAGACACTAGGTAGAACATGGTGAAATCAAGTGTAAATGTACATCTAGGTGGTTTGAATCACTAAAAAAACACCTTAATAAAATTGTATAGATAGACCAGTACATAAGGGATAGGTAAATAAATGTGTTTAAGGTAGACAAAAGTTACATGGAAGAGAAAATAAAAATGAATACTACCAAAGCTAAGATAAACAAGACTAAGATCAAAAACTAAACATAAGACTAGAATGGTAAAGTATAGCTAAAAAATGGTAAAAAAACAACAAAAGTCCTGGAAATAAGAGACGTAAGAAATACAAAACTTAGAAAAAAGGTAAAGATGCATAATAACACAGTACTACAACTTATCAGAAGAAGATGCCTTGCCAAAAGTGAACATTCAAGCAAGAATAAACAATAAGGAATCTAAACATATAAGTAAAAAAAAATCAAAGCACCATTATCAAAAAAAGGATGTCACACAAACAAGATAATTTTATTGTAAAATTAAAATAGGGAATCAATATATATTAATTGATTTTAATTCATCTACAATACAATAACTAAAAAATGGATGAACTTAAAAAAGCTTTTTTTGTGTTAAAATATAATTATGTGTGGAGGAAATAAATAGAAGAAAAACCAGACTCGACTTACAAAAAAATTATACGAGTAAATTAAAAATTCACATTAGATGTAAAATATGTTAAAAGGGGTAGGATGTATGCTTAAAAATGGAGAAATATTTGAAAAATGGTTACAAGGGTGGAATCCCTTACTAAAAATAATCTAATTTTTTCTCCAAAAAACCTACATAACTCAAGTTCCAATGTTAAAAGAGACATAATGTGTTAATATCATGTTAGGATTTATACCAAGATCGATATTTTAATATTGAAAAAGTAAAAAATGAATGAATAAAATGAAGCAATATTACCTCAAAGAACTAAGCCACAAAATGTGAGAGACAAGATTTGTCAAGTGGAAAAACTATCAAACAGATAAAAAATCCACATCTATTAGAAGGCTTATAAAGTATAAATCTCCAAGTACAATATTTAATGTAAGATAAAATAATTAGAGATAATAATTTCTTTAATCCATTAAAAAACATATCAATATGAGCTAGAGAAAGTGAGTAAAATGAGAGAGTAAATCTCAATAAAAGGAGCTAGAATGAGAAAAAGGGAGTTACAAAGAATCTCGTCATGACTTTCACATCCTTATTAGTATGTACCAAATGTGCCTAATCTCCATAAGTGTGAGATAGATGTGTGTGAAAAGTGTGGTGGGAGTTAAATGTGAATGTAACTCTAAGATTCTCTTAAAAGGGAAAAAAGAGGTGTGACACCTCATAAATTCATGATAAGTGAATTTATTATAATAAGAAAGCCACATCAAAAGAAGACTTAAGATCAACCTAAACTAGCCTAAATGACTTAACATTCATGATAAGTGAATCTAAATAATATTAATCTTTAACATAACATGTATGTTGTTTTCCTTACCTACTTTCTCTTATATTGAATAAGGTGGTATAATATAAGGACCTAGGCTTATATTTAAAATCAACCATTGTGGTATTTATCTCTTATTTAGTTTAATGTTATTTTCTATCTTGGATCAAGGGTACCCTTGTTCGTTAGTTATATGAATGTGTTTTCCTTATCACATCCTTGATACCCCATATTTTTACCATTGTTACATCATTGATTTATCTTGAGACCTTGTAAGACCTATATCCCATATATGAGGTTTAAGCTTTGGAACCTTATACCCTTGATATTTAATGTGGATTACCCTCTACTAGATATATGAGTACCCTAAATATTATTTTTATATATTTACTTATATGAAGGTTATATGTTATGATTTCTTGTTTGTATACTAGTCTATTGAAATAAAGACGACTATTATATTTGTCATCCTAGTGCTTGCATATACAAAGATAAATAGAAAGTCACATCACCTACTTCATTCTCCAAATAAGTATAGAAATGGTCACCTGATAAGCCCATAGATATATTTCAACCATGGGAATAGTCAACATAAAATAAATTCTAATATCTTCAATTATCGTGTTTGGTGAATACTCTTATTTCCATACTCATTTAATACTTATAAAAAATCACTTGGACAAAAAAGGGCTATAGTGGGTTATCTCTCTGAATTGATTGTAATGGATTTTATCAACATGTTCTAGAATTTAAAAAAAAATTGAAATAATTTTTGAGATGATCCAACCTTAAATCTCATTTGATTAAATAAAAAGCATGTCAACCCTTTAGAACATTGATTTTTAAAAAACACAATTTTGTGTCAACCCTTTAAAACATTGATTTGCATGGTATAATCACTTTGAGTGGGAGATAAATTGACTTTTTCTAAACATTAATCTTAAGTTTCATTCCTTGAAACCTTCAATCTAAGGTAATATTATCTGTAAAACATAACAAAAATACTAGTTTGAGGCCACTAGGTGACTGTTTCTAAATTTGTATTTATCATTACAAAAATTAACAAAAGAAACATACAAAAAATACATAAAATCTCATAACGAAGTAACTATAAAGGAATAATCATCATTCTATTGATTTAATTGATTTAGACCCAAAAATAATAACACCGACCAGGTGTTAAAATCACATCATATACCTAAAAAATGAATTTGGGTTTGACTTCTAATTAAATCCTCTCTAAACCCATAGCCAAGTAATCTACAAAAATTTTGCAAACTATTTTATCCATTTTTGGATTAATGTGATATATTAACCCTTAATACAATAGAATTATGTAAATTAAATTAGATATAATATATATACATTAAATTATAAATATGAATGTAACAGCTTGATACTGATTTGGCACTATAACTTAATAAATATGAAAAGTAATGGAAAGAGATAAAATAAATATAGGTACACTCTTATGTGTAGGACTAGGACTATAGGTAGGTGGTAGGAAAGGTATAAAAATGGACTGTGGATTGTTGGGATCAAAATCTAGATCTTTGTATGCTCCTGAATAGTGGTGTCAACCTTAGGTTGGTAATTTAATCACTATGTTCCAAATTTGACAATTATGTCTTTGTATATTTTTCTTCTCTATTTTGATATAGGCAGGTGCGCCTGCTTGTATTTTATCTCTATGTGTGATCTTGAAGTTTGATTATGTGTGCAAATCATAAAAATACATGTATTTCACTTGAAACCCTAGTTCCACTTATAAGGATAGGGTTAGGCTTGCAAAAGGGGGTGAAATGTGGGATGAGTTGACCCTAACCACTCCCTATTGAATGGTTTAGTGCTTCCTACATATAAAATAATTTGAAGAGGGAATTCAATTTGCATGTAGTTCTCCCCGTGAATGTGTGAATTAGTTCTTATTTAATGGATGCAACATGTAATCTTAAACTTGATACTTTGAAATTGAAAACTTTGGCTTAGCTTTTGAGTGATTCAAACCTAGCTAAGAATTGCTCATAGTGACTTATTGGTAAATTGGGAAGAATAAGGAAGTCATCTTGAATGTGCAAGTGTTCAAGGATGTTTGGTAAGTGTTTTATTGCTAGATAATAGACCTATACATTTATTGCATTTATATGGGACTCTTTGGGTATTTTATCACACCATTGACATGAGAAATGTGCAGGTCAAACCATAGTAATAATTTGAATTTGAAATGCTACCATTGCTTGGCATGGGTCAAAACCTTTAGACTTGGACCTAATTGTTAGACAATATGTTTTGAGTCTGATGTTACTACCCACAAGATAAGAACACTAATATAAATTTTTGGAGATGTTTGAGTATCATAATTAACTAGTTTGACATAGACTATGAGAATTTGTGTATATGATTGATAGAAACTTGGGAATTTTACACCTACATAAGGCATGAGGTTGTGAGAGAATAGTGAATAAGATTCATGTATGTATGAAAAATTCATGTAAGGTAAAGGTGAGTCAAAACTTACATTTTCAAGTATCAAATACTAGATTTTAGTGTCTATAAACGTTCCCTTTTATTCTAACATTAGAATATAGTAAGACTACCTTAGTAAGAGAATAAAGAGATGCACTTGAATGTGTAAAACACACTTTGTCTATAATATATACTCCAAACATGTAGCCTACTCCCAAAAACCCTACAATGAACATGTGGCAGTTAATGTCCACAAAATGAAATCTAAAAATGCATAAATTTAAACTTGAAATTTAAGATCAAGGAAAGAGTACATTTGTTGGTGGGTAAATCGTGTAGCCCTATAATTTATTGGAGGATGTTTCCTTCTTAAAGCATTGGATAATGGTTCTTCTTACTAAACCCTTTTGGAGAATTTATGGTGGTCAAACCCCAATTTTTGTGTAGCTAAGGTGAGGACATGAGATGGGAAAGAAAATGCCACAACCCTTATTGTAAAATCAAATTGATTAGTGTCAAGGCCATTGATCATTACAAAAACCTCAACCACACAAAACCATGTAACTAATCTTGTAACCCCATGATGGAAGGTGGAAGCCACATAGATGGATTGCAGATAAATTCTTAAGACATTGAGGGTGTTAAATATTAACCACATTACTCATTTAAACATGAAATAAATGTTGTAAACAAACTTATAAATTCAAGGGTGCTCACTTCTAGGTACCATGGAATGTGCTTGAAAAATATAAATTGTAAAAGTGTGAATGTATATGAACAAGATTCATGCTTCATAACATTATAAATTATGATAATTTTTATGAATGAATCAACTTCATACCCCATAATATGAACTTATCGATGTCAATATGATATAGATTTCCATGCATCTATATGTTATTTGTGTTTCATATTTGAAAACTTTGAAAATTTATATCTCATGTTCTATAAAATTAGTGTATATGCCTTGCATTTACCCCAAAATGTCTCTGAATATATGCATATTTTAAAAACCCATAACTCATGCCCTATAAAATGAGTGCATATGCCCCTTAAATCTGTCTAAAATCTTTCAATATATTTCCCACTATGATATCTAAACCTCATTGAAATATCTATAATTTATATAATCTATGCCAAATTATGCATTCTATGCTTATGAAGGATTAAGTATCTATCATAATCCCACTAATATTCTCCCCTTTATGTTGAGGCATGTAGATTGAGAGTCGATCGTCTCAAAATAAAGAGTTAAAATATCATGTTACATATAAATATGTAAGCATGTATAATTATGTCAACATGTGGATAATATGTCAACATAGTAATGAATATGTCATCAAAGCATGTATAAAACATATTTAATTCAATACATATAAGTGTCATGTCAAGACATATATATAAGTTAGGCATGAAATAGGAAACATCACTAATAAAGGTATTCAATAAGACTATGTAGGAAAGGTGCATGATATGGATCATGACACCTACAAACTCAACCATTGAAACAAGCTCAAAAAGTAAGGTCATGGTGATTATGGACATAATAAAATCACACACAATATCACACAACATCATAAATAAGGATAAGGGGCCACATAAAAGGTACAATAAATCCTCACACACAAGACTAAGGAGCTGCAAAAAATGAACAATAAATGTTGCATACACAAGGCTAACAAGTAGCAAACAAGGAGTAATAATTGTTAAAAACACAAGGATAAGGAGCCATAAACAAGGTAAAATAAAAGTTTCATGCATAATTCCAAAGTGTCGTGTACAATATAAAATGATTAAGTATCTTATTATAAAATTAAACATCATCAAATAATCATATAACATATAAGATAGTCCACACAAATGTCACATTATAGTAATATAACATATCCTTGTAGTAGAATATAAGGTATGAGAAATAACAAGGAATGTGTAATAAATCAAGATAGATTAACATGGTAAATGGAAATTTCATGTAAATATATAACCTATAATAGTGTAGCTTGTGTAATAAGAGCTCGAAAATATTGACATGGCCCTTGGGTATAATCATGGTCCAACATTTATGTATCCATGTATCACATGTATATGTATGTCTTGCATGTCACTCATGTATACCATTAAATGCATGTGTATATAAAAATTATATGTAATCTACCAAATATATGATAAATAAAATGGTCATATTAGATATCATGGCCTTATATCATAGTGCATAGTCACTAAAATGACTCATTGGATCATTTCTTGAGTTTAGCAATTTGGCCATAAGATAATTTTTCACAGATGTTGTTAAAATAGTGTGTTAAAATATGATAATCCAAAATATTTAATTTCATTACTGATTAGGATGGGAGATCATAAAATAATTATAAATCATAATCCTTTAGACTATGTAGAAAGAGCTTGGTCAATAATTTTGCATGGGATGCATATCCAAGCATGCTGCATGAAAGGATTTGAGGTGTTGCTATGGATAAATTTTACCTTCATACAATGTAATCTTTCAACCTAAAAAAATCATAGTTAAAGGTTTGGATAAAATCTCAAGGGCTAATGGATTATGAATAAAATAATGCAAATATGTTGAATGACTAGCTGTAGAGTCACCTTTCCTAATAACCGCACCTTAGCTTATAGAGCTAAAACATTTGTAGTAGGTGAGGCTGATGATGTAACATGTGTATTCATTGTAAGATTAACATAGGTTGGTTGTATATAAATAAACATGGTAATATGAGATAACCCTTGTGTTCCCCCACATCTTGGGTGGGCAATACATTTGTAATCAATAGTGTAGGCATAAGCATAATAGTAATGGTAGTTGTTTAAACACTTGTAGAAGAATTGGTACCTCTAAAATATTTATCAATATCATTAAAGGGATCATATTTTTATTTGGATGAGCTATTCCAACCTAAATTTTTATATTCATCTCTTGTTACATATAACAATGTTGTTACATCCTGATTTCTCACTAAGCAAATTTAATTATATGTGTTTTTTATATAGTTGATAATTTGATTTGATTATTACTCGCTAAGCTATAAGTAATATGATGTTATGGGGTAGTCATATCTAGGTTATATTTCATGGTTTCATTTCTATGAGTTAGCTGTAATGTATAATATTTACATTGTGATCATGTTAATTTGTTATTTAAATATTATTTTATGATATTTATGTCATGATGTTATGGTCTAACTACATGCTCATCATGAGTTGTACACAGGAGAGATTCATCCCTTAGAGCATGACAGAGGAAGAGCATCATCAGAGAGGGTGATTTAGATTGAGATGTTGGGGTATGATAGAGAAATGGCTATAACCCTGTACACGCCATGTTAAATAGGATATATTAAATGCATAGTTGAATTGTTATTGTTAATGTGCTTTCGATGATTGTTTGCATTTAGATAATTGAGTGTGTTACTTCAATCGAATGCCAGTAGGTGGAAATAAATCATGTGTGATTGTTTTAAGGATAATACGCATAGTTTTAAAATTAATTTTTTTAGTATAAATATATTATTCTATTTTAGTCATAATTATTAATATTTTGCAAGAACATAAATTTGTTTGATTAGTACCTAGTTACTACCACATTTAGCCTAACCTAGACATTATTTGAAAATAATAGAGTCAATAATTAATGATTAATGAGTTAATTGTTTACCTTGACACTAAGTGATTATTTACCTATTATTTGATCATAGTAATTTTAAGTCGTTTACAAAAAAAATCATGAAAAGGATAAAGATAATCAAGAAAGCATAGCAGATTTAGAAGTTGGATAAAAATAGAAATAGAAATAAAAAAGGCAAGTTTTAAATAAATCTCATGATTTATGTAAAAGGAGATAAAATAAATAAATAAAATAATGGAAAGTTGTTATCTTTAGAATAAAACAAAAATTAAAGCGCCATATTCTTGAAGATAGAAAAAAAAAGATAAAAGGGGGTGCAACATTAAAATAGGGGAAAGAGAAGAGGAAAGGGAGGCACAATAGAGGAGAAGAAGAAAAGAGGAAAAGAAAAGAAGTAGATCAAAGTGAGGTTTTTCTAGTTACCTAAAGGAAGATCCTCTAGATAGGCGATCTATTTATCTTTGATATCTATGTATAACATTTTGCATGTTCTATAAGCTTTCAAAAATAGTGAAATCAATTTAAAAATAGATGATTTATATACATGGGTTTTATTAAATATCTATAGTGACATGCATGAATATATAAAGAATTATATATAATGAACTATTTTTATATATACGCTAGAGTGAATTCGGTGGTTTGTTATAATGAGTCGATCTATAGTGTTATCGATCTATATAAAATACTTATCTATATACAAACAATAGCGAATAATTATCTGGTATAATATTAAATGATATACAATGATCTACAAGATAGATTTATAGTAAGTCTTAACCTATCTAATGGAGCGATCTGCATACTATAATTAATATGTTTTAAAAAATAGAGAAAGCAGTGATTTATATTAATATGGTGAAATTGGTATGTTTGGCATCAAACTAGGTAAACTGTGTATTTACCAATCAACATAAACTCTATTTATATTCAGATTAAACTATTTTAGAGAGAATTTTCCCATCTATTAGAAAGTACCTATGTATAAGGAAGCTATGTATTAATTATGAAATATGCATAGAGTATTCACAACTGATGTATATCAGTGATATATATGACAAGCGATAATACCAACGATTATATCATCAATGTATAACAAGTGATTGCCATCAGTGATGTACAACAATATAGACTATCTGTAAATTATTATACAAGTGTAAAAAAAATAGATAATTGTCTAATTATATCAGCTATTATTCTATATAGTGATGTGGTAGAATGTATGTCGAAATGCAAGTAATATAGCTATTGTCCTCAATAAAAAGAACAACTATATTTATCATTGGAGAACATATGTACATGTAACCCTTGTATATTTACTACTAACTTATTAGACAATTTATATTCATTAATGTATAAGTCGTTGTGATATTTCCATAGCTATAACATGTACAAAAACTTACATAGTCTAGTATGTATGATATGATGGTATCCATAACTATAAAGAGACAATAAATAGTTCCTAAATAGACATGATATGTTCCGAACTAAGTCTATACAATCATAATATATATAAATAGTATTTCAATTCAGTGCATTTTTGAATCAATATTTTAGAATAAGCGATATGTAGTCAATGTGATTATGTTGTATGATTGTTCTGGCGATGTATATTATATGGTAGATTAAGGGAATATGGCTATGTGTATTATTTAAAGAGTATGTCTTCATTATATTGGATTATGTATTAATATTTGGCAATAATATACATTGTATATTAGATTATGTAACTCATCACTAGCTATAATGTTAGATTAAGTTGTCCATATTGAACTTAGTAACTAATGCAGGATTGAAATTTAGCCACATGCCTATACATGATGATTTTAATCCTTAATTGGAAGGGTTTTAAAAGAACTATTACCCACTAAAATCATAATGATTGGTGATATAATATAGCTATTATCTTAATGGTTTGTGATATGATATTGTCATTTCATAGATATTGCCACTTTTGCAGAGCATCAATTCAAATATTGAGTTGTCCAAGTCATATATGTATGATCTCTTATGAATATATTCATAGTGGGGAAGTCATTCACATGTTATGTGGTATTATATATATATATATATATATATATATATATATATATATATATATATATATATATAACATGTTCATACCATAATTTATAAGACATCCCCAAATAAGGAATGGAGAGAATTAAAATTGCTATAATATGGTATAAATACCTTACTTTATAACATGTTCATACCATTATATATATATATATATATATATATATATATATATATATATAATGGTATGAACATGTTATAAAGTAAGGTATTTATACCATATTATAGCAATTTTAATTCTCTCCATTCCTTATTTGGGGATGTCTTATATATATATATATATATAGCAATTTTAACGCTCTTCATTCTTCATTTGGGGATGTCTTTACTTGGTAGATATTGAGTGACACTTACCAATCCTCCTTGCTCTTCAAAATTGAAATTTATGCTTCACTAATTTAATTATAAAGTAGCAGAATAATAGATAATCAGAATGTTTATGGTTTGGCTAAATTTATTTAATGATGTTCCATGATATTATATAGTTAACTAGCACATTAAATATGTTGTGCTACTAAATGCATTAGTAATTAACTATATCCAATGTATCAACTATATTTTTAATCTAAATATGTGAATTATACTTTTTTCATATATTGCACTATGATACCAGAATCACTATCCTTATTCTACGATGTATCGAGATTAAGGCATCCTTATACTATTACTTTAGTATATTAAAATGACCTTCATGATGTGGTATTGAATTGAAATATTGATATGGAATTATAAATAATTATAATATATTTGTATTAAGATTATTAAGGAATATGGAGTTATATACCTCATAAATATACTAGGGTGAAAATCTATTTAGTCAGGGATATAAACTACGATGAAGTATTACATTTTTGAATCTCTTGTCTTATAAAAGTATTGTCAATGTATCTTGTGAAGGGAAAGATTTAAGGATTGTTGAAATCATAAGGAGTTATTGATTTAGAAATATAAATGTACTTTGATATAATATCATTTGATTACTTCCATATGGTACATATTATAAATTATAAGTACTCATATATAAGAAATATACCTATAGCTAAATCAACGGTTAGAATGAGTCAAGGTGTTTGAGGGACCGAAACTATAACCATATGCAAATAGTCTCCTAAAAATGGAATTAAGTTGTATAAATTAAAGATTATGGTATAACTTGGTTATGAGTTATCTAAATTTTTAAAAATAACATGACTAACTATATATATATAGTCAAGGTGTTTGAAAGACCGAAACTATAACCATATGAAAACAATCTCCTAACAATAAGATTAAGTTGTATAAATGAAATATTATGGTATAAATTGGTTATGAGTTATCTAAATTTTTGAAAATAGCATGACTATATATATATATATATAGTCAAGGTGTTTGAAAGACCGAAACTATAACCATATGAAAACAATCTCCTAACAATAAAATTAAGTTGTATAAATGAAAGATTATGGTATAAATTGGTTATGAGTTATCTAAATTTTTGAAAATAGCATGACTATATATATATATATATATATATATATATATGAAAACTAGTGAGTGGTATATATTGTGAGTAGATTAAAATGTACAAGTGTTTGGACATATATAGCATATATTTGTGCCTTGTGATATGTGCCTATAAATTAAGTTTCTTCTGATTACTAGTATGCAGTTTAAACATAGGATATATTTGGTTGGTATAAACTGTACTTACTTGCCTATTATTTAGGATTCAAGGGCATTTAATTCTTGAATTGTGAAACTAGTCATTTGTAATTGAGTGGTTGTGCTCATGAGTACTGAACTATGATATTATGGTATGTCATAGAATGTATTTTGATCAAAAAATATAATCTAAATGTATGTTATACTGAGGTGGTATAAACTGTTAGGTTGTGGAGCTAAAAGCTTCACTGATACAGACATTGGAGGAGGTTGCTGAGTGTCACAGTCACCGGCGTTGGTCAGGCCAACCAACGTCGGTCAGGGGTGGACAAGAAGCTGTTGACATCGGTCAGATATCAGTTGATGTCAGTCATCTCCAGGCAGATAGGGACCGATGTCGGTCGCCTGTGTGGTTTTGAACTGTGAGTTTCACGAACAGTTTGTTAACGAACCGGTTGTTTGCATGTAAAAGGCTAATTTTAGTCTTGGAGCTACGGATCTAATTATTGTAATTGGATGTCTAATTATTTTTTACATTAGATCTATTTAAGAGACTCATGGGCTATATTGTAAAGTGTGAGTGATCAAAGCAGGGATTCCCCAGGTGCTAGATAGAGAGAGCAAGCTTGGCTCCTCATAGTGCCACAGTGCCAAGTGTGTATGATCAGGTAGATCTGTGGAACAGCAAGATCTGGTAGAGATCCACAGGGGTGTTGGTATGGAGAATAATAAGGACTTGGTGAGGCAAGGATAAGGTTTATTTTGAGTAAGTAAGGTCGGTTGATCTGTAGGTGTGTGTGTGTGAGATCTAGGTTTGCAGGTGTGTAGAACCAGGTTGATTTACAGGTGTGCAAGATCAGGGAGGTCAACAACACAACAAGTAGCAAGATCAAGTGAGATCTTCTTGGAGTACATTGTGTACTTGGAGTACGGTGTGTACTTGATCGTGGAGTACGTGGAGTACTTGTGTACTGGCAGTAGTGATACTGACTGGTGGTACTGGCAATAGTGATACTGACTGGTTGGAGGTGAACAACAACTTTATGTTTGAGTTGATTGTTGGGACCGTAATTGAGAGAGTGAGCTCTTGAAGAGATTTATTTTTTATGTCCTAGAGGTGTGGGAGCCTTAGAGGTGTGTAAGGAAGAAGACTGTGGCATCTTCTTTGTTGTATTTCCTTCTGAAAGAGTATTAATACAATTGGGTATTGTCTCTCATATTCTGTGTTGTTTCTGATTTCTAGTTACTTATTACTTCTGGTTAAATTCCGCATTCAGTTGCTTGTACATGGTAATCAATTGTGCTTCCTAGATCTTGACAAGTGGTGTCAAAACTGTTTGTGGTTCTAGATTCCTAACAAAGTGGTATCAGAGCTAAGGTTGTAGGGAGTAGGTTTGTGTTTGATTACAGGTCACTCTCAAGGGTTTCTGATTGAGTGGGAGTATAGCAATGGCAGAATAAAGTAAGCTAAGAATGGAGGAATTCAAAGGCACGAATGGTCAATTACGGTGTTATGGAAAGAAAGAGAAAGAAAAAAAAATTGTTGGTTGATAGCGGATCAGCATAAAGGGAATGAAGAAGCATGTGTTGCAGGTATTGTTACATGGATTGCTCTTGTATGTTCCTTGGATAAAGTAGAATCTTGATTTATAGATTTTGTTGCCTCTTTCCATGCAGCCCCAAATAGAGGGTTTGGTGAGCCTTGTCAAAGTATTGGCAAAGTGGAAGTGCAACTGAAATTGCAGACGGCCAACACACGGGTGTTGAAGGAGGTCATGCAGGTCCCAGCGCTGAAGATGCGGTTAATTTCTTCAAGAAAGTTGGGTGATGAGAGATGCATAGGAACTCTCACAACAGATGCACTTGAATTAGTAGGTGGTAAGAAAGTAGGTATCCTTTATCTATCTACTTATATTACTGATTCTTCTTCTGTTGCAAAGAAGTGGCTTTGTAGGCTTGGTCACATGAGCAAAAAGGAGATGCATGTTCTTAAGAGGAAGTCAGATGTGTTTGACAAACTTAGGAACTGGAAAACCTTGGTGTTCTTGGAGGAGATGATGGACAGAGATCAATGGATGGGATTGGATATCTCTGAGCAGGGCAGTTTGGACAGGGTTTTGATCCAAAGAGAGCTTGTGGGTAAAAAGTCATCACTCACAGGAAAACATAGTTACCAGCGTCGGTCAAGAGGAACCGACGTCAATCAGACAGGTACCGACGTCGGTCATGTGCAGACAGGCATAGTTGGTAATGTCAGGCGGGTGGACACTGATGTCAGTCAAGTAAACACTGACGTCAGTCAGAGAATCGACATCGGCAGTCAGGTCAATCGTAGGGAACCAATGTCGGTCGTGTGCAGACTGGGAGGTGATTGACATCAGTCACTGACAGAACAGATTTTGGGTAGATAGCAAGCTATCAAGGAGTCTCAAATGCCCATATGGAGGACTAAAAGTACAAGTAAGCCTCAAATTCGTTATTCCACTTCTTTATACTTATTACTCACTATAGAGCAGGTAGGATCCAAGAAACAGTGGGAGCATGGCATGAATTCTTCGAAAGAGAACCAAATGGGAGATTTGGTAGAGTTGCCAGCTGGTATGAAAGCACTGAGAGACGAATGGATTCCTTGGTTAAAGAAGAGAGAGAATGGACACGTGAGATAGAAGGCTAGGTCATATGGTCTTGAGCATGCTGCAGGATAGTGGTACAAGTTTGATAGGTGGATGACAAAGCATGGCTTTAGTCAATGTCATTATAACCATTGTGTTTGTCTTACTAGGTTGGATGATGGTCGCGACATTATCCTGTTACTGTATGTGGATGATATGATTGTTGTAGGTTCAGACATGCAGGGTTTTTTTGAGCTAAAGGTAAGATTAGTTCAGAGGTTTGTCATGAAGAATTTGGGAGCAGCAAAATTATTTGGCATGAGTATTCCTAGAGACAGGGAAGATCACATGTTGATGTTGTCTCAGGATGATTGTGTGAAGGTAGTACAGGATGCAGAACGACAAGCGCACCTATGGATGAACAGTTCACAGAACAGGGTCCCCAATCACATGATGAGGTTGAGTATATGTGCACTCCCTGATATTGCCCCAGCAGTGGGATTTGTCAGCAGGTTTGTGGCCAATCCAGGAAGGAAGCACTGGAAAGTAGTTCAGTGGATTCTCAGGTATTTGAGAGGGACTAGCAGTAGGGATTCATGCTATGCAGGGTCAGGCACTTCGGATATGGCAGGTTACTTAGATGATAGGAGTTGCACCATAAGATGTGTGGTGGTTGGTCTTCAATATTGAGCTTGAAGAGGGATACAAGCCAAGAAACAAATTAGACAGTGTACAAGTATAGGTACAGTGTAGCTATTTATCTCTAAGTGGGAGATTGTTAGGTTGTGGAGCTAAAAGCTTCATTGATGCAAACATTGGAGGAGCTTGCTGAGTGTCATAGTCACCAGTGTCGGTCAGGCCAACCGACGTCAGTCAGGGGTGGATAGGAAGCTGCCAACATCAGTCAGATATCGGCCGACATCGGTCATCTCTAGGCAGATAGGGACCGATGTCGGTCACCTGTGCGGTTCTAAACTATGAGTTTCACGAACAGTTTGTTAACGAACTAGTTGTTTGCATGTAAAAGGCTAATTTTAGTCTTAGAGCTACAGATCTAATTATTGTAATTGGATGTCTAATTATTGTTTGCATGAGATCTATTTAAGAGACTCATGGGCTGTATTGTAAAGTGTGAGGGATCAAAGCAGGGATTCCCTAGGTGATAGATAGAGAGAGCAAGCGTGGCTCCTCATAGTGCCACAGTGCCAAGTGTGTATGATCAGGTAGATCTATGAGACAGCAAGATCTAGTAGAGATCCACAGGGGTGCTGGTATGGAGAATCATAAGGACTTGGTGAGGCAAGGACAAGGGTTCTTCTGAGTAAGGTTGATTGATCTGTAGGTGTGTGTGTGTGTGCGAGATCTAGGTTTGCAGGTGTGTAGAACTAGGTTGATTTGTAGGTGTGCAAGATCAGGGAGGTTAGCAACATAATAGGTAGCAAGATCAGGTGAGATCTACTTGGAGTACATTGTGTACTTGGAGTACGGTGTGTACTCAGTCGTGGAGTACGTGGAGTACTTGTGTATTGGCAGTAGTGATACTGACTGGTTGGAGGTGAATGATAACTCTATGTTTGAGTTGATTGTTGGGACCATAAATGAGAGAGTGAGCTCTTGAAGAGATTTACTGTTTATGTCCTAGAGGTGTGGGAGCCCTAGAGGTGTGTAAGGAAGAAGACTATGGCATTTTCTTTGTTGTATTTCCTTCTGGAAGAGTATTAATACAATTGGGTATTGTCTCTCATATTCTGTGTTGTTTCTGATTTCTAGTTACTTATTACTTCTAGTTAAATTCCGCATTTAGTTGCTTGTACATGGTTATCAATTGTGCTTCCTAGATCCTGACAAGTGGTATCAGAACTGTTTGTGGTTCTAGATTCCTAACATAAATTGTAATTGTTATGTCTAGATTCACTCATACATTTGATGGACTAAATGTATGCATTTAACATGTTTTGTGACAATTAGTAAAAATTATTGTATTATGTATACTTGCATAAATTATAATATACCACCTAATATATATATTAAAAATAGTGGTATAGTCTGCACTTGTTTGCTTATTGATTATGTAATAAATGATATTATGAAGATTCATTCATACGTTTGATGGACTGAATGTATTCATTTTATTATTCCTGTGTGTAGCATATTTTGTGATTACTAGTAGAAAGTAATCTATTTGAAACTATTGGTTATATATATGTTAACCAAATCTTGCATTGTTAGTACTGAGTAAGTAGTGAGATGGACTTCACTAGCTTACGAGCATCACAATACCAAATGAAGGTAATTCAATCAAGTGGTGTGTATGAAATTGACTAATCTTAGAGGTCAATAACTATTTGAAAACCTATGCTAGGTAATGTTAGTGAAACATTGTCATTTTATGTGTATGATTTAGATGTTTATGTGATATCTTGTTAGAATAAGTTTATTTATGATACACCACATGTTTAGTTTTAGAAATCATATAGCACATGGGTACTAGCTTGTCTCTCTAAATTCCCACACCATCACTATTACTCATCCATGAAGAGAGGGCCATTACCTGATGGGATTTGTGTGGGGGATCGATGGTCCATGGTTAGTGTGGAAAATCACTTGGATGATGTTATCCCTCCCTACAATAGTACTTATTGGAGATGACACTTGAGATTATCGTAGATACTTGAGTTTGGGGAACTTATGCTTCATGGAGCCATGTATATTATATATGAACATTGTACTGTATTTATTATTATTGAGACATTAATATGATGAGATGTAATTATTTACTTATTTATACTTTAGCAACAGTGGTTGTATCATTGTACAAGCTGGTGGTTGGGTATTAGTAATTACTTTCCATATTTAGTTATGATGTGTTTCATATGTTGTTAGTGATCAGTGACTGTTAAATGTCATGTTCTTATCTTTAGTTAACATAATTAGAGTGTTTTATCTGGATCACTAATTGTATTCTCATGGTGAAGTCTAATAAAAGAGTATGTTGATTAATTTTAAAAATAATTATCACGTTTTGCAAAGTCAATCCCAGTGGGGTTGTTACAAATGCATCATACATTTGTGGGTTCATTTCAATAAATTGAGTTAATGATATTTCATCGATGTCATCAAATATATCAAGAAAGTCTACATATTCATTTATTTGATTGGCATTGATGGTATAGTTTCATTATCAGATTCAACAATCAAACGATTTTCATGAAGATGATGAATATAAAGAGGAAGAAAAGGAGTCCCACATGCCCTTTGGAGCCTATTGGTGATAAGAATCAAATTGGATTGGATAATATAAAAAAATGAATTGAGAAGGTCTTTGCATTTTTTATTATTTCAAATTTATTAATTTATAAATATCGATTCCATGGGATTACAAGTCTGTTATATTTTTCATATCAAAGAAAATAAACATGTAATATTTACAATTATAGCTTGAATAAGGAAATATAAACTATGTACATCCATTATAACCATGTGTAATTGATGTATAAATTTAAATCCAAGATAAAAAAATTAAAATCATATTTATATACAAAAATTTGAAACCCTAGAATGGAAGAAGAAACCCTAAGGGAAACCTAGGGTTTGGTTATGCTCGATTTAATATACGGGTTCACCAATAAGTTTTATCTATTTTGGATTAATATAGTCTATTAAACCTTAATTATATATAACAATGTAAATTAATTCATATTAAAAATTTATACAATAAATTTAAAAAATGAAAGTAAAATTTTGATACTGGTTTGGCACTATAACTTACTAATTATGGAAAGTATTGCAAAGAGATAAGATAGTGGTTCGCTATTATGTGGAGGACTAGGACTATATGAAGGTGGGAGGAAAGGTAGAAAACTAGACCATGGGCCACTTATATTACAATATGGATCTTTGTGTGCACTTGGATAACATCATCACCCTCAAGTCGATACCATCAGTATCTAAGTTCTGAGTTTGATGGTTATGTCTCTATATATTTTGTTTCTCTATTTTGAACTAGGTAGGTGAAATTATTTATATTTTATCTTTGTGTTTGATCCCAAGGTTTGATGTGTGTGATTTATAAAAATATATATCCTTCACTTGAAACCTTAGATCCACTTACAATGATAGGTTTTGGCCTACAAAATAGGAAAACATGTGGGTTGAGTTGACCCCAACCACTCCCCATTAAATGGTTGAGTGATAACTACATATCCAATAATTTTAAGAGGAAAGTAAAATCACATTTAGTTCTCTTTTTTACATGAATATGTGTAATATGGATCATTCAATAGATGCAACCTATAATTTATCCATTGATACTTGGAAATTAAAAAATTTGGCTTGGCTCTTAAGTGCTTTAGAATTGGTTAAGACCCGCTCTTAGTGATTGATTGGTAAATTTGGAAGAATAGGGTAGTCCTATTTAATGTTTAATATTTTGAGTGTGCTTGATAAGTAATTTCTAGTTAGATAATAATTCTATACCTATTTTGTATTTATACAAAACTATTTTAATAATTTCTCATGCATCTGACATGTGAAACATATGGGTCGACTCATAGGAATGAATTTAATTTGAAATATGACCATTGTTTGGTGTGGTTTGAAACCATTAGACTTATATGAAACCATCAAACAATATGTTTTAAGTCTGACATTACTGTCAGGAGACATGAACATTGATTTGATTATTTGTAGACATCTGAGTATGATAATTAATTGGTTTGACATAGACTGTGAGAATTCATGTAGGTGAATGATATCAACTTGGGAAGGTTATATACGTAAAATGAATGAGGATTTGAGATAATGGTGCATATAATTCATGTATGTACACATAAGTTATGTAGGGTGAAGATAAGTTAAAACTAACATTGTCAAGTATCAATACCAAATGTTAGTGTCAATACAAACATAGTCTTCGTAGCTTTTAAAACATATATTTCCTAAAATTTAGACTTTAAAAATATAAAAATAATTCCTAGATTAATTCTAAGACCCCACTCACACAAAATCCTAAGGCGCTAAAGCAACACTAAAACTAGACCAAATTAAATTTGAAAAAACTATTAACATAACCTTATTGCAAAACCCACTTGAGCCACATATAGAGAAAATTAATTTTTTTGATGTAGATTTATACTCCATATAGACTAGAACATTGATAGATCTAAAATATCAAGCATCCCCCCTAATATCCTTTGTAACATTCAAATAATCCTTCATAGGGGAATCAGTATCCTAGGCCTTGTAAATTACATAACCCTCTAACTCCATAAGATAATTTTCAAAACTCTGCTCTAAAAAAATAACTCTTATATTATTTGTGTAAGATAATCAACAAAAACCCTCACCTTTCTCCTTATCCCCCTATTCCTTTGTGAATAAATCTTCTATAACCCTAAAATCTAAGCAAAGATGGAGATGAATATGAGGAGATGATGGGATAGTGACACATCATAGAGGAGATGATAAAGGATAATGGCACATCAATAAATCAAACAAAAATAGTGAGGGTTGTTGTGAATCTAATGTGATTTTAGAAAGAAATAAAAATAGACATGAATCATTAAGATTTAATATGCCATCCTTCTAAAAATAAAATAAAATAAAATTAATCGTGCTTTCTTAGGGATTGATTATGTCGCTATGCTACAATGCTAGGTTGATTTCATCCCATAGAAGGAAACACATATTGATGTTATTATCATGGTAATGAATAGTTAATACTTAATACTTGAAAAAAAATTATGCACTAAATCAGTTTATTTGCATAGATAAAATCATGGCAATACACACACACACACACACACATACATACATACATACATACATACATACATACATATATATATATATATATATATATATATATATATATATATATATATATATATATATATATATATATATATATATATATAACTAGCATACAAATTTTAGATAAATATATGTAAAATACATATAAATATATCATTCTCAAAATGTCTATAATGGATTTGTGACATAAGTGTAATAGACGTCTCAAGAATGATATCTCTCAATATGTTTTACATATATTTATGTAATATGTGTATTCTAGTTTAAATCAATTAAAAATAAAACATACTTGTGTGTGTGTGTGTGTGTGTGTGTGTGTGTGTGTGTGTGTGTGTGTGTGTGTGTGTGTGTGTGTGTGTGTGTGTGTGTGTGTGTGTACATATGTATATATACATATATATTTTAGATAAATATATGTAAAAGACATATAAATATATCATTCTCAAAATGTCTATAATGGATTTGTGACATAAGTGTAATAGACGTCTCAAGAATGATATCTCTCAATATGTTTTACATATATTTATGTAATATGTGTATTCTAGTTTAAATCAATTAAAAATAAAACATACTTTTTTTTATTTGATTAGGTACATAGTTTGGTTTTACAGGGACCAAGAACTAGAGTATCAAAAAAGTGTAGTAAAATGAAACAAGCCCCATGGGTTGAGTGCCAAAAACCAAAGTATCAAAACAAGTAGCTAATTATTGATGTGGAGGATAGAAACAAAATGGAAATTAAAATTAAAAATTAATCCAAGAGGTAAGATCCATCTGTAAGTACCTCAGTAGCCTTAGTCTCCTTCTCCTAAACAGCGTATTTGTTTTTGGTGATTCTGGCCCTAGTTCTGTTGGACCTTCCACATCCTCCTTAGGCAATATCATTATGGGTTTCTTCTACAACTATTCCTTATTATGGGTCTTCTTGGGGGGGTTTAGGGGGATATTTGGGGAAGAAGTATTCGCCTCCTCGATGGGTTTCTTCTGGGGAGTGCTTTCAACCTTCACCAATTTAGAGAAACATTGAATCAGTTTGGAGACCTCCTTATTAATGAAATTCCATTCCTGGCTTAAACCTACTAAACACATCCCTACCTCATGTAATTTATTATTAAACCCTTCCAACTAATCCTTGTTTTTTTAATCACCTCTGACAAGGGGGTATTGCCTTTACCCCTACCTCCATTGAGTATCCTTCCTCCAACATAAGGGGTTTAGGCTTGATGATTGTGAGTTTCAGGGGAGGATCCCAAGTAGAGAACTTGGAATTGGGGATTACGAGGGAAAATTTAGGCAGTAGGTAGTGAGAACCCAATGTAAGATCTTCCTTAGGGAGTCCTCCTCTACAAAGGACCCCTCTGATAGGGCTTCCTTACCTCGAAGGGTCTTACCATGTTTTACCAATAAGAGAATGAGTCCCTAGTGGATTACTATGTTGGCTTCATTGACCTGGTATGCGAGTGATGTACACTCCAAATATTTTAGAATTAAATATGGCAGGCTAACTTTGAATCCTTTAAAATGGTTCAGCAAGAGGAAGTGATGTAATAAAATGAGGGTATACTTACCTTTGAGGGTAATATACTTTATTAACTACAAAAAAACTTTAGGCCATTGTCACGGAAGATCTGAGCAGGGGAACTCCTTTTTGTCCAATTTAATGATCTCATTGGTTCAAAAAAACCTCTGCATGAGTTCTAGTTTTTTCAATTGATCTTTGAAGGCTTTAGCACCTTCACATGACATTATAGTAACTTCTCATATCAGTTCATTAGTTATAGAAATTATTATGCCTCTTATTTCCATGGCCTTCTTATTCCATGTTGCAACAAATTCCTTTGGGATCTTAGCATCATGACTAGTGACCCTCTGCATGAATTCAATGAGACCCCCTTTACATAGATTTTGCATAAAACTTACTTTTCACTCAAACATATAAAACTATTTTTTTATAATAATAAACATGTTAAACTTTCAAATTATTATGTATGTATGTATGTATGTATGTATATATGTATCTATGTATATGTATATATGCATATACATATCCATATACGTATATGTGTGTGCATATATCTACACATATATATGTATGTGTATGTGTATGTGTATGTGTATATGTATATGTATATGTATATGTATATGTATATGTATATGTATATGTATATGTATATGTATATGTGTGTGTGTGTATAAAATAAGTGAATACATCCCTCACGTAAAAAAACATATATAAATTATGGCATGGATAGAGAATGCATGGTTGCTAATTATTACAATAAGTGATAATTTAAGGTATGAACAAAATATATGTCCAATAAACCCCATATGGAGGAGTATGATTCCAAATGTAAAAAAATATGATGACACTATCAAATGGGAATGGCCAAATATAATTAGATTGCTGGAAATAATCATCTACAATTTACAATTTTAGTTCACCCAAAAACTTATTTGAGAAAATGTCATTCAGAAATATCATTTAGAAGATGTTCAACCCATTTATGGTTTCTTTTCAATATCTACCACCAAATTTTGTAACTAGTTATTTTAATGGAGCTTCCACTATCAGAGATATTACTACCAACTAAGATCTTGTTGAGCATATTTGAACACTTATAATTTTATTTTCTATTACTCAATGTTGTACCTTTTATACCATATTCACAAGACTGAGATTGTGATAAAAGATCATTATTCCAAGGACATCTCCTTATATAACTATTATATGAGATGAAACTTATATTTCTCTCCCAATGGATTTTTTTTTAATCCTCTCTGTTATTTTTATTCTTATTATTATGTGTTGAACACCCTTTTCTAAAAAAAGTGTTTCCAACATATTGACATGAATATCATAATTTTGTTGATTGTGAAGGAGTTGGAGGTAGTGTGTGAGTTATTGTAATCTGCAATTTGAACTCAAGTTCAAGTCCCTCTACCTTTTTTAGGAGGAAGGCATGTTAAATATTAAATTAATCATTATGTCATTGATTTAATTTGGTGATTTATATTAATCATTGCATTCATATGACAAGAAAATAAAGTCTATTGATATCTTAGGGTGAATGTAGTGATGCCATATCTACAGGGCAAGATGTGAATCCATTTTGTGGTTCCAAAATTTCACACCAAAAAGAAGTAAGGATGAGATTATGGACAATATAGTTATTGTTTAAAACATAAAATATAAGCAACATTATAAAAATTAATTGCACTTTTTTGTAGGTAAAAATAAAATAATGTTGGCTATTAAAAGTGAACACACACACCACATTACAACCCACCACCACCTCCAGATATTATTGTAGAACATATCTCAACATAAGAAGTTTTAATATTTTTCCCTTAAAATATAAAATAGAGGAAAATTGTCATAGTGACAACCTCTAAGTTTAGGGGTTCACACTACGATCTAGGTGTTATCATAGGAACATAAAAATCACAATTAGAATTAATTTAAAGCAATCAAATTTAATGTATTTAAAAATAAAAGTTATCCAATATAATATATAACTATGTTATATATTGGTACATTAATTGTTGAAATGTTATTATAAGGTAAATTTGGATAACCAGTACATAATATTTAGTACTATGACATTTTTTTAAAAATATAGTCAATTATTTAACATTATATATAGTTAAATACTATAATAAATATTAGAAAAGATGAAATCAACTATTAAACATTATGTTCAAAATCCATTTAAACTACTAAAATATTTTTATCTAATATAAAATATCTTCCAATTACACCAAATATTTATTAAGCCACCAATATTACAAAATATGCAAGAGCCTTGATCAACCCATATTATTAACATAAACCAAATAGGGATCCACTTGAATATTGTATCAACCTATACCAAATTTTTATAGCTCCATTCTAATAAAATATATTTCAATCATAGTTGGATTAAAAATTATTAAATCCCTCAATTATGGAGTCTTTATTGTTGATACTTATAGGCATTGGTGGAGTATATATTTTGATCTAATAAAACTTGCTCACTAAAACACTTGATTAAACAAGAACCACATGGCAAAATGACTATCCTGACAGAGCCCTAAATAAATAGTAGGTTAAGTATATACCTAGAGGTGTGTTTCCTCCTACTTTCAACAATGTGCTCTATGAACCTATGGGTGAGATTATCATGCTACTTTTTTTTGAGTTTCACATGAAAAATACTAAATCTCTCACCTGATTTCCAATGCTTTTCTTCTATGTCCATCCATGCAGGTTCTAGACTTTCACAGATGAAAATAAGAGTAGTGAAGGATAACATATTGAACATCAAGAAGAATTATTCTTTCATTACATCAAGAAACATTAAGGGCATTAGATATGATGTTGTTTATTTTTTGTTATCATAGAAACAACTATTGATACAATTATACTTTCTTTTCGCCAAGATACATAATATCACCAAGGAATGTTGTAATATGCATAACTCTATATATGAAGACATTCATAAATCATAGTAACATGAAATGAATAACTCAACAAGATCAGTCACGGGCATGTGCTTGATCTATAATAGCAATGATGATTCCACTAAATGTGTACTTGTTGGGTTCCACATCTACACATTGCATTTGGAATAAAATTTCCAATACTTCCTATGTATTATCAATCTGTGTAGACCCTACAATCATCCAAGTCCATGAGACTCCATCTCTTTCAAAAATTGAGGGTTTATAACCTATTTTTTAGGTTTTAGACCGTATATTACAACTAACAAATCTAACAAGTTGTAAACCTACAAAAAATAGAAAGTAGTTTTTTTAGAAACTTTACATTTGATATATTTACATATGAAACAAAACATTGGTAATCCTTGAACTTAAGATGTTGATGTTGTAGACCTGCTACAAACTTCACTACTATTATAGGACAAAAATAGAGGATTACACAAATTTGGAATTGTTGCATAAAATTTAGAATAAACTAACTCTTACATGGATATTTAATATAATAGTTTAGACCAAAATGACTACAATAAAAGTAGAATAAACTAACACAAAAAATAACTAACTGCAGGGCAATGATTGCATAGCTTATTACAATAAAAATAAAACAACTATTGTATACATGAAACTATACATTTATTCTACCTAATACACCACAATTTAAGTATTATTTTTTTTTAACATTTTCTCCCTTAATGTTCAATGGAATAATTCTTAATTATTTGTCTAATGAACCAAATTTGTCTCTTAAAATTGCCTTTGTAAAGAAAATTGTTATTTGATTCATTGTCTTACAAAAATGTAAGTGCACTTCCCCTTATTGAATCAAATCTCTAATGAAGTGATGATGAATATATATATGCTTAATTTTTTCATGAAGATCATGATTCTTTTCTATCTCAATGGTACTATTGTTATCACATTGTATAACAATGGTATAATTGCATTGTTGTTGCAAATTTTCCAAAACTCTTTGAAGCCAAAGTTCTTGACAACTTGTTGATGTTGTTGATATTTACTTTTCATCTACTATATAAAGAGTAAACATCTAGTTTTTCTTCAATCTCCAATTTATAATGCCACTACCAAGACTAAAACAATACCCTAAAGTTGATTTTTGATCATCTATTGAACCAACCCAATTTGAATATGAAAATACAAACAATTCTAGACTCTTTGTTATTGTATAATAAATGGCATGATCCACTCTACCTTTCATATATTAAAGTATCATTTTTTTTTCTCTCATATTATCTTCATGTGGATCTATCATAAATCTAGAAATAGGACTTATTTCATAAAAATTATCTGGTCTAGTAGTTGTTAGGTGCATCAGGTTACTGACCATCCTTTAAAATTGAGTCTCATTCATGTTGTTTCTCTTAACTTCCTTGTCTAAATTTTCATCTTATGTTGATGGAATTTCCACTTCCTTACACTTTTATATTTTTAAATGCCTTAATAGATTTTGGGCATACATTTCTTGAAAAATAAATATACCATCAATTGATTGATAGACCTCCATGCTAAGAAAGTAATTCATCAATCCAAGACCAATCATATCTAACTTCTTCATATTTATTTCTTAAATTAATCCATCATGCTATAATTATTACATGTAAAAATAAATTCAACAACATAAAGATAAACTATTAAAAATGGTTTATTTGATTTTTCACATACAATGTTGGTTCATTTTTACCTCTAACAAAGCCATGATGTTGAAAATAATTGTCAATTATCCCAAGCTCTAAGATCTTTCAATAATGGCTTCTTAAATTTATATACCCTATCTTATTTCCATTTTACTTTAAAACTAGGTGGTTGTTACACATAAACCTCTTCCTCAATGAAACCATTTAAGAATGTTGAATTCACATCCATTTGATGAATTGTCCACTTATTATGTGTTGTAAATGCCAACACTATTCTTATTGTATCCCAATTAGAAACTAGTGCAAATGTTTCTTCATAGTCTATTATATAGACTTGTGCATATCCTTTGGTGAATAGCCTTGTCTTATGCCTTCAATTTTTCCTTTACTCTTGTATTTTTTTTATATATCATTTACTCATATCACCTCTTTATAGTTTGGAAGATCAAACAACTTCCAAATTTAATTTTTATCAATTTCCCTCCTTTACTTATCCATTGCCTCACACCAAACTCCATGTTGCATTGCATCTTCATAACATCCTAGTTGAGTTTTAAATTGAGAAAATACAACAAAGTTAACAATTTGATTTGTATCCTCTTGATTGGTTGTCCTTTGATAAATTTCCTTAAGGGTTTTAACCTTATTTAATGGGTTTGTATTTGATGTCATATTTTCACTTAGACTTGATAGAGAAGTCCTTGGTGACAAAATTGGACTACCACCAGGTTTTAAGCTACTGTTAAGACTCATGGAGAGAGGAGTAATGTCATATTGGGATTATGTTAATTCCATAGTTATTATATTTTCATGTTATAAACCTTCTTACTACACTTCCCCTTCATAAAATATCACATCACGTGATATAATCAATTTTATTGATTTGAGATTCCAAAAATTGGATGCTTTATGCATTTTAGAGTAACCAACAAAAATGCAACCTTCACTTTTTACATCGATCTTATTTCTAGTTTCTTTTAGGGCATACACATAAGCTAATGAACCAAAAAATATCAAGTGTCCCATATTAGGTCTTATACAAGACCAATTTTCCTCTAATGTATAACTATTTATAGCTAATGTAGGACTATAGTTAAGAATATACATGGTTGTATCCATAATTTTTCCCCAAAAATCATTTTCTAAATGCTTTTTTTGTAACAAGGACCTTTCCATTTCAACAATATTTTAATTTTCCTACTCAACAACTCCATTTTTTTGGAATGTGTATGTTATTTTAAATTGCATTTTGATTGCATTTTTAGCACAATACTCATAAATTTCTTTTGAATTTAACTCACCCCCTCTATTAGTCCTCAAAATTTTAATTGAATAACCATTTTCCTTTTCAACTAAAACTTTGAATCTCACAAAAAAATCAAATGCTTCACTCTTCTTTCTCAAGAAAAAAATCCATATGTTTCTAGAATAATCATCTATAAATGTTAAAAATTAAAAACATGTACTAATATTTGGTGTTTACATAACACCCTAAATATATGAATAAAACAATTAATGTGTTTGTGAATCTCATCAAGATTTTTCAATTGGAAATTTATCTCTATGTTGTTTCCTAATTGCACAACCAAAGAAAACCTCATCCTTTGCATCGATCTTGGGCAATCCTTAAAACATTTTATTTGTGTATAATAAATTCACACCCTTGAAACTCAAATGATCATAGTGCCTATGCCATAACTAAATACTCTATTCAAATGTTACTTTCAAAACATTTAATCTTATGGGATGCATCTTCATTAGAAATAATCTATTTTTTGTTGAGAAAATTTATACCACAAACACCCTCATCCCCTGCCTCTCATTGCCCCTTCACCGCCCCTACCCCTAAATTATTTTTATCATTTTTTCAAAGGTTCTATTATGAAACAATACTCTATAAAAATTTTAAACTAGTTGGCCAACACCAAAAAGATTGTTCTGAAGATGAAAAAACCAATAGAGTATCTTGAATAGTTTTTACCTCACCTTGCTTGTACTGTACAACCAAAGTGCCTTTTCCAATGACTTCCACCACCTTATCATCACCAAAATTCACTTGAATTTTCCCTATTTCATCAATTTTTACAAATAATTCCTCATTATTTGTCATATGATTAGAGCATCTGGACTAATAAAACCAAACATCATCTTGAGACTTCTCTACCATACGAAAAGAAAAAACATATTGGATATGGAATATTATCCTTCATCATGGGTGAAATTTTCACTCCTATTTTTTATGTATCCATAATACTTTCCTTTACCACGAGTGAAGTTTGACTTCTTATTTTGTATGTGACTCTTCTTGATTCTACACTCCCTCTCAAAATGACCAAATCTTATATAGTAATGCCATTGTATATGAAACTTATCTAAATTTCCATGTCAAAGGCCTCTATCTCCATGACTTATTCCTCTTCCTCTTGATAATATGATGAGTTCCACTTTATCTCTTTGGAACTATCATTGATGGTGTTTCCTTCTCCAACTTCATCCTTTGATGAAAATGATTTTTCTAAACTTTATGGATTTTTTTCCAATATACTTTCATGTGATAATAATGATCCCATGAACTAATATAACCTTAGTGTTTTTATATCCTTTCTTTCTTATTTTGAAATAATTACTTAATTTTTTTTATTCGTAAGGTTATAATAACTATTTTTAAAATTACCTAATCTTTTATGGTCTATCCATTGTTCCACAAATAGTTAACATATTGCACTTGAACATATTACTTAGTTATATTTTCATTGTCCTTCAATTGAAGATCCTCAAATTCTCTCTAAAAATAATGCAAATGAACCAGTTTAACTTTATTTGTGCCTTGGTAAGTAGGCTTTAATGTGTCCCATGGTTCCTTAGAATTTTTTGCTCCAAAAATTCAAGGAAAAAATCTCATATTTAGAGTAATTTGGATTAAAAAAATGGCTAGGTCATCCTTATTTTCCTCTTTATTTTCATTCCTCTATTTTGTTGTCAATGCATATCAATCTTGAGGATCTACATGCTCCATTTGAACTATCTCCCTTATCTATTTAAAAACCATCAAGGTTTACATTTTTATTTCCCAATATTCATAGTGATCACCATTAAATGGAGGAAAATACACAAAGGAATTAGTTGATGCCATTTATGCTTCTCTATAACTTGGATTTGATACCAATTTGTTGAACTTAAGATGTTGCACACTTGTTGTAAACTTCACTACCATTGTAAGATAAAAATAGGGGATTACACAAATTTCGAATAGTTGCATACAATTTAGAATAAATTGGTCTCACTATTACAAATTATGATGATTACATGGACATTTAATATAATATTTTAGGCCAAAATTGACTATTAAAAAAGTTAAAATAACTAAAATAAATAAATAACTAATTGTAACCTAATAGGTCACTACAGTCAAAACAAGATAACTATTACACAGTTTACTAAAATTTAAAAAGAAACAATATTACATACATACAATTTTACATTTATTCTACGTAATGCACCAATTTTTTTAAAAAAATATCAATAGTAGTTGTTTGGATATATGATGAATTTTTATTAAAAATATACTTGTTTCAAATTATTTCACAAGTACCCAAAAAATTAATAGTCGACAAATTTTGAATTAACATGTATAATTAATGCATCAACCAAAACTCCAACAATATTGATAAATTATTATAGCTTCTTTATGAAAGTATCACCTATATCTACCATAACCTTTAAATTATTGATACAATGTTCAATTATTCTTTTGATCATAGCTATATCAATTGCCCTCTATTTGTTTTAGGTATTGGTCATTCCAATATACTCAAATTCATTCTATAAAAACATAATTATATTGGCTTCCCTGATACAATTTATCCCAATTCTGATACACCATATTGGATAGGCCTGACCTATACCATATTAAAAATATGAAACATTTCCCAAAGGTATAGAAATATCTTAGATGCCAAAGTTATTGTTGTGAGATAAATTCACTCAAAATTTGACAAAAGGTGATAATATAGTTGATCTTGAGGTAGACATTGAATATTATGACCCATTACCTACTTTTAATAGTGATGAATCCATCCTAGGACTCCATCTTGCAAGGGAGCCTTGACTTCCATGCCAACATCATAAGCTTGGCCATTTTGACAATACCTCTTCCTTATTTTACAACTTTGTCACTAGTGGTTATGCTAAACCTGATCCCATTTTCAAGTTTCCTCCCATGCCATATCATTTATAATACTAAAATGTAATGCTCATTGATAAAAACTAGCAAAGTCAACTAATGGACACCTACAAATCCTTGACTTGTCCTCATTTTTAACAATCTCTACCATTGAGAGATAAATAATTTCAGCTTTATCCTTGATATATTCAAGAAATTTTTTACATGGTCATTTGAGGACATGCCTAACATTAACCCTAACATTGTTTTATATATATAATATTTTTACCTAACCCAATGCAAAACCTATACACCAAACGTAATGAAAAAGTTCTCTCTTGAGGTTTCTAAGCTTTGTCATAAGGATATCATTAAGCCCGTATATTCTAAGTTCATCAAAACCATATATTACTCTAAATGGGTCTCTAGCATTGTACATGTTCATAATAAATTCATTATGATCATTCTCATTTACATTTACTTTCATAATATCAACTTAGCATGCCCTAAGGATAATTTTTCATTACCGTCCATAGATTACATTATTGATTATATAATTGGTTATGAGATTTTTTCCCCTCATGGATGATTTTTTTGGGCATAATCAAATACACATGTTAGTGTAGGTTTTTATTTCATTTAATGGTTTTCCCTACACGTGTTTTTTAGCTTACTTAGGTGTTATTAGTTCATTGGGGAAGATAATTCCACATGTATGAGGATGTTGGGTCATGCCAATCTTCCACCTAAAAATGTACCTTTCCTAAATCTATTGTTATGAATTTGATCAAGAAAATTATGAATACAAGATTATCTAATTCTATTTTGACTTGAGTTTATTCTCAATAATGGATTTATGCTTCTATTTACTTATACATTTTTAAGCTTGTGCCCGTATGTTTGATTCTCTCCATTCATATCTTGGATGATTCTATTATGATATCAGAGCATTTCTATTAAAATGAACATCATTTTTTTGTTTTGTTGAAATCTTGAGTAGATTTGATTTATATTCTCATAATTATTGAGAAGAAACTTGTAGATCTGCATGTTCATCTATGGTTTATTCTCCTCTAACTATTATATCTCATTAACATTTGCATATGCATTTTATTGTTTCTTGTTAGCTCAAAAATGGCATTTGCATGTGTTTATTTGCTTCAAAATGACATTTGGATTATTTTAGACTACTTATTATTTGGAATAGTTTAAGCACTGAATTAGACTTGTTGGTGTGGCATTTGTGGATCTTCTTGGCATGGTGAGAACAATCTAATATGCATCTGACTTTGTATATAGGTTTAATATGTTAGATTGTAAACCCATTGCTAACCTTTATGAACTTGGTGTAAAATTACTTAATGACATAGAAACTAAAAATGGTCGTATGACTTTATATAGCCAATGAGTTATTAGTTTGAATTATCTTACTCATTCTCATCTTGATATTGTTTTTTATATTGGATTGGTTTCTCGTTTTATGTCAAAACCTCAAACTACTCATTTTAAAGCTACTAAAATAATTCTTCATTATATTATAGGTACTCTCACTTTTGGCATTGAGTATACCTCAAAGGGCACCTTTTCTTTGGTAGGTTATTATTATTATGATTGGGTTAGTGATCCTAATGATCATATATCCACAAGTGGCTATTGTTTCTCGGGTTCTGGCACAATTTCATGGAATATAAAAAAGCAAAGTATTGTATTGTTGTCTTCCACCAAAGCTGATTATAAATCTTGTAATCATGTTTCCAAAGAATCCATTTGGATTCTAAGACTTATTTTAGATTTGGGACATCCTCAATATTCACCTACTCTAATTATTTGTGATAATAAAAGTGCCATTGCCTTAGAAAATAATTTAGTTTTCCATGAAAGGTCCGAGCACATTGAGATTCAACATCACTTTTAGCATGAAATTCTTGAAGACAATCAAATTCTTCTCTCTACAATCCTACTCAAGAGCAAATGGCTAATATTTTCATTGAGCCCTTATGCAAAGACATTTTTAATATTCTATAACATGTTAGGATTAAAGGAAGTTCTCATCAAGGGGGGGATATTTATTAATGTTTACTCGCTTCTTTTTTTTAACCCCTAAATAAAGTTTAAGGGGGAGTGTTAGGATTACATTTATTTGGGAAAAAAATCTATCATAAGTTTTCTATAAGTGTGTGGAATTTGTATTAATTTGAATTGTTAATTCACATAAATTTGGATTCAATGAGGTGTCTCTCACCTATTTTCCCTCCTTTAGGATTTTGGGAGTTACTTGTGAAATTAACTCATCCCACCCACATGTTAGGAAATAGGACACTTGGCACACACTAAGGAAACCTTGTAAGGCCATTATAGTATTCATTGTAACTCCCTCTCCTTTCTTCTTGCTCTATTTAATGAGCCCTCTCCTCCACTTTTCTTCACTATATACTTGAAGTTCACTTTCTTCTTCTTAAATCATCTTGCTTTTAAAAGTTGTATTATGAAGTTTTTTTGGACAAGCCTTCTTAATTATAACATGGGTTTTTTTATGATTAGTTTAGTTTTCCCCTTTAAAAAAATAATCTCACTTTGTATTTTTCTCCTTTGAAAGGTATTTTAGCTTATTTTTATTCTTAAATTATTTATTTCAATATTATTAATGAATGATTTTAGCATAAATCCTTCATATACCTGAATATGTGTTATATTATATGATCAATAAATTTTAAGAGGCCCTTTTGACTATGTTTCATTTGGAAACTGAGATATAAAATACATAAGGATAGGTCTGCAATAGGAGGATAGGTGTGTAGTGCATTATTTCTAACTAGTGCAACTTTATCCAAATTAATTGTATATAATAATTTCTGATCAGGATAGTTTTTTCTGTGTATGATTTTTTCCTATTTATATATAAATATTTAGTATTTCACACTCAAGTGCCTTATGAGAAGCATTTGTATTGAAAATTTGATGAAATATGTTATGCATTGAACATAAAGATAAATGACATATTCAAAGATGTAATCCAACAACATGAAATTATTTTTATAGGTATTGATTTTATATTTTGATTTTTATACTCTTTAGAATATATGAATTTTTTTTTATTATTATCATATTTGTAAACTAAAATATTCATAAGTGAAATTTGAACAAGGTAAACATCAATGTTTTGAAAATGGAAGGAGGGTAAATTCGAACAACCCTCAACAAGATGTTGAAGCATAGCAAGGCAAGAAAGAAGGCAAGAGAAATACACCCAATGTAAATGTATATGTAGCATAGATGGTAAGTATGTCCATGTGACTTCATGTAAAATTAGATAGATGTGATCATGAAATTACAAATGAGAGCTAAACCATGTATAGATGTGTAATAATGAGCAAATGAGTTGCCTTGAAGGATTTGCATTGTAAGCTTAGTAATATAATTGTCTTAGATTTTTAGAATTAGGTTAAAAGATACAAGGAATCAAGGGCTCCAAAATGAAAAATAGATACAATTGCTAAAAAAAAAATTGGATGAGGTGTATAAGAATAAGTAATAAAAGTAACAAGAAAATAAGATATGTACAAGTAGGTACTACACAAGTAAGCTAATCAATGTCATTGGCCCAAGTAGGAGGTTGGGAGGGAATGGTAGAATTTATCTATCCAATGCTCTCATCAATAGAATGCTCATATGTATATCCAAATCCTTGATAATGAGCAATCTCTTCTATACGAGGAGACATGCCAAATATAGAAGCTTATGAATCTGAATAAGAACCAGTGATGTGAAGTAGCCCTCTAAATCGTTGCTCGTATATCTTTATAAGCATGTATCCTCATGCATGGGAGGACATGATGTAATAAATTGTACCTATGTAGGAACCCTCTGAATAACTTGTGATGTGTTATGAGATAAATATCATGTGTTATTGTGTCTTTTTGATTTGGAGTAGATATATTGATTTTTATAGACAAGTGATCATGCTCATGTGTAACCATATTATGTTCAAGAATATATGGATAAATATTAATATCCTTATGCTTGTAAATTGGTGAAGAAACTAAAATGTGCTCATGCTAATAATTAAGTGCAAAAACTAAATTTGGAATATGCCTCTATGAATGTGAATCATAATCTTGAATAGTTTTGTAAACTAACTCATTATAAATTTGCTCAATGATTGTGTCAACCAATTATTGTGGAGTAGGATTAAGTACCATTGATCCATGGGATTTTCATATTGAATGCTTAAAATTTTAGTAACTTCATTATCAATAATTTAGATGTTTGTGAATTTTATAAGGAAATAATTTTATTTTATGTAACCAAGTTCTCCCTAATAATATATCAAAGACACTTATTTTTGGTAACACTAAGAAAGGAGTATGCAATATGAGAGTTCCTAATTGTAAAGGTAATATGATATGTCCAATAGTATCTTGTATATGACCATCAACTACTTTCATAACTTTATATGTATGTTATATATCTTGCTCTACATACCTAGAAAGTAAAAGTGTTATGATGCACACATTTTCACTCGATTCATTGTCTATGATAACACTATGGATTGGTTTCATGCCAACATATACTCTAATGAATAATGCATGTATATCAGAATCATCATTAACAATTCCAGTATCATCAAAATTTAATAAATGGGCATAATGCTAGCTTGAATGTAACTATACCAATGATGCTATCAAGTGCATGTCCATATGAAGATGAAGGAGGATGAGCATTGTCTGCATAATGTGCTTCAAAATTTTGCTTTTTATTTTGTGCTTAGTGAATAGAAAAAATCTCTTTATATATTCTTAGATTTGCATTTTCATTTCTTATGGCTTACCCTCTTCATTAGGTGTACCAATTCCATTAATGTTCTCATCGAAAAGATTTTAATTTTTTGTGTGAGCTTCATACATATATTATTGGAATGTCCAATACATCTATGATGACCACAAAATATTTTCCCATCAAACCTTATATATCAAGTTCTAAATAAATCTATTTCCAATGGTGGAGGAAGTGTAATAACATGGAAATTAAGGAAATTTTGTAGTAACACATGAAGAGGTTAAGGTAAACTTGAAAATTTCCTCCTTAGTGGAGCTTGTAGTTGAATATTTTGTAGTGGTTGTGATATATCATTAACTATAACTTTATCCTCATTTTTTATTTCATTAGTTTTTATCTTATAATTAGGCTTGCTTTGAAACTTGATAGTTGAATTAGAAGGAACACTGGAGCTATATTTGAACTTATTCAATGTTATCAATTTGACCTCATGTTATTTAATTATATGGCATAGTTCATCAAAGTATTTGAAATTGTCAAACATGATATACTGTTAAAGATGAGCAAGCAAGATTTGAGTTAAAATGTCTTGAAACTCGTTATCATTGATTTGATTTGTCATTTTGGAAAGCATGGTCTTGTATCTTAAAAAATACTCACTGATTATCTCATTTGGACCTTGTTTGAGCTTTTTAATTTGAGCATGGGATAATTTATCACCAATATTGATAGAAAGATGTGCCAAAAATGGAGTTGTCAAAGGATTGAAAACTATAACTAATTGGAAAAGATCATAGAATCATTTAAGATCATAATCCTTAAGACTTTGTGGAAATATATTGGTTAACAATATGTCATTATCTATATAATATAGATAAGTTATGTGGAAGGCATATAAATGATATTAAAGACCACCTTTGCCTTCATAAAGAGGAATATTAGGAGCTATAAATCCAATTAGAAGAGGATAAGATGAAATTTGAGGAGCTAAAGGGTTATGTAATAAGGTAAAAGAATCTACATAAGGGATAGCATGAGAAATGGTTTGCTCAATATTAGCTAGCTTGGTTTACCAGATAAGAAGGGTTTGCTCAAGAGAAAAATTGGTTGTAGTAATGGGAGGGGTTGAGGTGACTAAGGTTGTATAAAAATGGATAGATGTAATGGTATAATTAATAACATTGGAAGGACTAGTATAAGTTGATTTCTTAAGTTCATCTCAAAGCAACATATATAAATGAATCAGCATTTTTTGGATGTGCCCAAGCATAATCCTAACTTTCAGTAGGGTTTGGCTTGGGTATCAATTTTCAAAACAAGGGCCATGATGTGTTCATCAACAAACGGCTTCATGCCATTATAGTTGTCCCTTTAGGGAAGATAATATGAATTCAACTATAAATTTTGATTATAATGCTTGACAAAAGATGCCCTCAACCTAAAATAAACAATTTTAGACTTGGCCAAGGACTCTAAAATTGTATCAAAATTGCAATAGATATCTTTACTTAGAAAATAGATGCATTTGAAATCATAAATAGATATACCTTGTAAGTGATTTCTAGGTTCTTTCAAGCATGGCCCTTGATGTAATTTTATAGATAAATATTAATAATAATTGACATATTTAAATGTGTGTTAAATTCATTAGGAATCATGTTATTTTTAAAATATAGTCATTAGAGCATGGGAGACAAGTCTAAACTACTAGACAAGTGTGTAGTGCACTCCTATTTACCTAGTGAACACTTGTCCTAAAAGGTTAGAGGATTATAAAACAATAGTGATATTAAAATATATACTAAATAGGGGTAGATAGGTTTAAAATAGGTCATTTTAGAAGATGTTCTTAGTAATTACAAGACTTTTAAGGCTTTCTTAGAGATTATAGGCTATCAAAATGGTGAATTACCCAAGAAATTGACCAATCAAGGTAATGGTGTGAATAAACATTTCAAATCATTTATTTGTTAAATTTTAGTGTCAAAGATAATCTTAACTATCAACTCCATGTGCCTCCTAAGGCATAGTATCTAGGACTCATGATCCATATCGTATGTGAGCTAATTGACATTGAGTGCCAAGGGCTCCTATTCTAGATCGGATGACTCCTCCCATTGATCCTAACCTAGGAGGATTATCCTCCTTCAATTTATATACTTGAAGATGCACATCCATATCTAAAAGAAATTAAGTCACTATTATCATCAAAATTTACACCCTTGAGGAGGTTGTTCAAGCATCTTCACTTAAGTGATAGCATGGAGACACCTCTAAGCTTTGGGTGGCCTAATCAATGAGGTGAATCTCTTGATAGGGATATCTCCCTTGATGATATCACCCTTAAAAAAATATTAAACGTATTGCTTTCAAAGGAAAAGGGTAAGATATATTAAAGTAAACTAAACTAGGGAGGTGATGCACTAAATTAACACCCTTCACTTGACCATACTACATTAGGGACATGAATTAGGCTTGAATCTGATCACATTACTAAACAAGGACCTTCGAACATGAGTATTTCAACATGGAGGTCATAGACAACATATTGAATAAGAGGGATAATAAAGAGGTCTAAGAAAGACACTAATTAATGGAATCCACTTCTAAACTATGCAAAGTTATTCAAACTCGCCATGTGACCTACAAGAAGACAATTCATTTGCAAACAGGTAGGAGATGAAAAATGAGAGAGTGAAGGCACTACTATTCGCATTCATCAACAATCACATAAGTGCATTGATTGAAAACATTTGAGAATGTAAGAATTAGATTTATTCAACATTCAAAATCATAGTTAAAATGTTTAGTTAATCAAGGCTTCACCATACTCAACCAAAGGATCCATAACAAGCCATTCAAGGTAGCATATATAGAAGAAAGTGAGGAGAGAGAGAGAGGCATAGGAGATGCGTAGACAAGTGTCATCCACATCAATTTAGTTATAATTCCAAATGGAAGATAGTCTAAGATAATTTTTATCCATATTTTTGGCATGTGTTGCTTTTTTGATGATGAGTTTCTAGAGGAGTAATGTAAAAGAGGCTCGTCAACTTCTTGGATAACTCATCGACCCCATTTGAAACTACCCTCATGATTAGATTTAAGGAATGAAAAGTTTAATTTTCCTTTCTAACTAATCTTTAACTACACTCTTCCATTTTTTACACTTGGTTTTGCTCTGCTATCTTCAATTGACACTTTTATTTACACCTAGCCATGGTAGAGATTCTTCTGGGTTAGCCATATAAGCTTGATAGTCCATTAGGTATGATTTACTTGGTATTAGACATTGGAATGGAAATAAGACATATATTATAACTTTTTACAAGGTTTATAAGCATATATTAGAGCCTAAAAAATATATTGTGTTATGACCTATAGCTTCCAAGTGATCCAACATTGTTGTTTTATCTCTCCTAGGTGACTATATCACCTTTTCATTAGCATTTTTGCATTGCCTTTGGAAATCAAACCTATATTAACACTTTAAAAATTAATGGAATGTATTTTGGGGTCTAATAATATATATGACCTTCCACATCAACCTCCCAAATAGTTTTCATCAATTCATATGTCCAAATACCATGTTTTGAGCATAAAACCTTACAAAAGTATAGCATTAAATACATTTGTACAAGTGAAATTGTAGAAAAATTACATGGTGAGGACCCTCTTGGATTTAATAATACTGTTCATGTTTTTTTCAAGTTAGTTTCAATCCATTTGGAGCCATAAATCTAACTTTCCTTCCAATTGAGCTCTTACTAGGGTTTAAGCAAGGTTTAGGGGTGCATATGTTCTTAATGACGATTCATAAATATGAGGTACCTAATCCATAAAAAAAATACATTAAGTTTGATTTTATTATGTTATTTAATTATCCCAAGGATCTTGTGGACCTTTGCATCTTCTTCGTACAGTTTTGAGGAAGAAAAGATGACCATTTTTTACTATTAGGCCTGTTTGAGAACTTAAGAAGGGTGATTTTACATTATGAGGTGTAAAAGTGTTTATTTTTATCTCATAATGCCTCATTTATTTATATTAAACTTATTTTATTTTTTGAAATTATTATATACTCCATTTCACCCTTTAGACCCATTGTCACCCTCACAAGCTCATGACTAGGGTTTAAGAGTAGTTTGGTGTTAGTGACCCTAGAAGTCACTATTTTCTATTTTATTAACCATTTAATAATTAAATACTTCTAAAAATACTTAATAATTGTATTAACCACTTTCTTAAATCCTTATTTCTTTAAAATAATCTTGAATAATCAAAACTTTTTCATTTTTTGTATACATGCCTATGTGTGCAGATTTAGGCTTTTTAGGCCTAACCAAGATTCTTGACCCCTTTGATAGAATTAAATCACCTTAAAACCCATATTAAGACATTTTTAACATTCATAATGAATTTTAAATTTTATATGGCCTTCATCAACTTCATGTTTTCAAACAACAACCCACTTTCTCTCCAATTCTACTAAGCAAGCATGTAGGTGGTGCTTTAGGTCCTTGACTGCAAGTTGAGATGTAAACCTCTTAATTTTAGTTTTTTAGTGTTTTTTAATGATTATATATGGTGTATCATTATTTATTTTAACTCTATACATCCCTTTAACCCTTTTTTCACATCATACATGGCAAATATTAATCTTGTTGCAAGCAGGCCTGTGTTTTGCTTTAAAGACCTAAACACCCTATTGGAACTTGAGAGGACATCTTATTGATGGTTCCTCTTTATCTAAAAGATTAAAATCTATTCACCATATTCATTTAATACTCCTCACTCCTCTTATGACCTTCAAATACTCAATTTCAACACAAAACTACATATTATCTTCATAATTTGAACACATGGATCTTGTTATCCAAATTTTGGCTACCATAGGATAGGGTCACAAAATTATTCCCTTTTCAATGCATATTATCATAGTTTAAGGTAATTTTGGTAAGTTTAAGGTAGTATCCATTTTGATCTTATGCTTGTCTAAGTCACCTCATGTTGCGTTTTAAGATGGTTCAAGAGTGATAGGGGTTTGAAGTGCATTTTAAATACATATGTTATGTGTAATGGTCATATCATACCCCATATATTCTATACATATGCCTAAATAAGTCTCATTTTGTACTTAAGGTTATTAAGTCATTATCAAACCCTTCTATAGGTTATTATCTTGTGTAAAATTATCAAAACATCACCTTAAGACCTCAAAATAGTGAAGACCACATATAAAAGTGTTTTAAAATAACTTATGAAGAATTTCATAATCTTAAATTGGTAGGTACTTCATGACAAGTCAGTTTCAAAAGTTTAAAAATAGTTACAAGTGTTTTTCAGTGCTTAAGAGAGGCTTAATATCCATTTTTACATACCAAGAAGACTTATTTTCAGGTGAAAGTGGTTTAGGAGTGTCTCTTCAGCTTCCCTAGGAAAAATTCATGATTTAAATGTAGTTATGAGCCCAGAAAATGCAAAAAACTTTATCTTTCTCTCCCATTACTCCCTTGGCAAGATCACAAAGGTCAATTTCACATGCTCATTCCATACAACACAAGGAGAGTTGGGACCTAGGATTTTTAACATGGGAGGGGGTCCTAAAAAAATTCAAATCCATGGCCATAATTTTCATATTTATGGCCCCTCCTTTATGAACAATCATTAAGAAGGCAAGGTGGTCTTAAACCCCATATGCTCATTTTTTCTCTTTAAAATGATAGTTTTAGGATGGTTAAATTCATGATATCAATTTAAGAGGATATACAGAATATGTTTATACATATCACATGCTTTTAAAAACCCTAATTGGCACGTGTGACCTCAAGAGGATAATAAATCTCCATTTGTGCATAGTTTACAAGTTTGATGTCATGGTCTCTTGAGTGTTTTGAAGTTTTAAATAGTTGAAGGAATGTGGATGAAGTTATCCCACAATATTTTCACTCTTATCAATTAAATTATAGTTATATTAATGGTTTAATTTTTCACTCCAACACTACCTTCTTCAAGTGATATGCAATGGTCTTGTTTATTTTGGACTATGCATATCACTCTAAGCACAAAGGTGAATTGAAGGTTTGAAGGTTGAATTGTCAGTGTGGTGTGAGTTTCATGACATCATGTAATATGTCATTAAATAATTGAGTTACAATTTCATCCAATTAAAAGTTCATTCATTGAATTTGGTTTAATGAAATCTAAGTCTAAAGACACTAACAAGCATGTCATCAGACTAAAAGGGAAAAGAGACTAGTTTTAGGGATGAAGTGATAAGTTGAGAGGTCATAAAAACTAATGAAATAATTTATAGTATGGTCACCTTAATTTTAATTTTCAATAGACTAAATTATTCTTAATAATAACTCATATAGTTAAGGAAACCTAAACCTACACCTATACGCTTGTTAGTAAATAGAATTGGGAAAAGCACACTTATGGGGTAAACATGAAGGGGTAAGAGAGTGAATAGGTTAAAAATATAATATATATTAACTTAAATAATTTTTTTCCATCTCATTATCAACTTAATAATGTAATCTTATTGCCATCCTAAACTACAAACTGCATAGAAACCAGCCTATACACAGGGGATCAAAAGAAGTGACAAGTATTGCATTAGTGGTGTGTTTGGAAGGAAATAATGTCATGAAATATAATATGGAACATATAAGGTTTTTAATTATATTAAAATTTTCCAAGATACATGTTTCAAGGGTTTAAAATGAATAAAAAGTAGACCTATAGGTCTATAGACCTGTAGGTCTCTTTTTCACATTAAATGCAATTAGTATATGTATCAGAGATGAAGACCAAGAGTTAGATGAAAAATGGAAATCATAGGAAAAAAATATAAGGATGTTTATATTATATACTCAATTTTTATTCCTAAACAATCTGATACCATAGCCTAATAAGGCATACCAATGAAAAGACACATGCATGCCTTTGACAAAAGATAGGGTTGTCTTGATTGTGAGGTCAAGTGAAGGATAAAGATATTATAAGAGGTATAGATATGATAAAATGAGTCTGATTTCACTTTAAATGGTTTTAAATAATATAAAAAGTGTCAAGGACTCTATTTTAATAATTTCCAATACAAAAAATTGTAATCTAAACATCTAAATATGCACCTATAGCCAAGAAAACTTAGTATAAACAGTCATGTCTTGGACAGATTTGAGAAGAAAGATGCAATGGTATTGAAACTAATTATTTTTTTTGCTGTTTAGAGTGTTTTATATTCTCATATTCCACATATTCCATGTAAGGTACCTTCAAACCATTTTTATGTCTTGAGATGAGAAAAAACAATAAAGACAAGCTTATAGGGTCAAGTTTGCTAAACTAACCACAAACCCTCAAGACATGAAGTGGAGGTTGCAAAAGGCCTAATGAATAAAAATGGTAAAGATTAATATTTAAATGGGTCATTATGTATTATACATACATAAATATATGTTTGGCATCTTAAACCAAACTTCAAAATAGCTTATCAAACTTAAATTTCTCTCTCAACCTCACTAAACAGTGTCTACCTAGCCCGAGAGGATCCTTATTATGCTCATTTGTATGTTGAAATTTTTCATGGGAAAAAATTATGGTTTTATATATTTTATGGGTCTCCCTAATTCCTTCTTTTGGAATTATGAGAGATAAATAAGCTCTAGTCTTTATCAACCATTACTAAGACTACAAACTAGTCACAAGTTGTCAAGAAGTCTTCAAATGATGTGATAAAGGATATTGGTTTTATAAATGCTTAAGGTGGATTTAAAGGACCTCCAAAATACTTATATTACCTACATAATCCAACCAAACACCGGATTAACCCATTGGTTGGCACATGCGAAAGTACATTATACATAATTGACTCTAAATGCATGGTTGTAGGTTTATTTTTGAGTTTGTAGGGTTGTAGTAAGCCTCAAAACTAGGTATGAATGATTTTTAAGACTTTTAATACTTTATATAGTCATATAAACACTTTTTTAGGTCTCCTAAGAAGGTATTTTAGCTTTTCAAATCACCAAGTTAGGCCAAAAGGAAGAAATGCATTATTTTGCTTGCCAAGAAGCCTATCTACAAGCCTATGAAGTACAAGAAGAGAGATATCTTCAAGAATAATGAGTTGTCCTATGATGTCAAACTCCTCAAAAAATAATTTTCAATCTTTAGAACCTGAAAATGTATTGAAAAACTACTCCAACTACCTCTCATGCATGTACAAGCACCTAGGCTAAGGTTTTAGCCATTTCATGGTTCACCCATCTGTATAGGGTCTTAAAAGCTCAAATTTTACATGGAACATGGTAATGAAGAATGGAAAGTGAATAAAATTTTTATCTATATTTTCACATGTGTAGGAGGTCATTTGAGACAAAACTTAGCTTCTAGGCCTAGAGGCCTAATTAAGGTCTAATTAGAGAGAGAAAATAGCAGAATGATTGTACTTGCACTTGAGGCTAGGTCATGAATTTTGACACAAATATGTAAGGGAATAATAGGTACTCAAAAATATTCCTATTTTTTCAATATCATTCATACATTATCCTACACAAGGAGCTTTGTGTGTTTGCAGGGCTATAAGGAATTGAAGGCAAGTGAGAGCTTAAGGTGCAACATAAAGCATTGGAGAGTATTTGATGGATCCAAATGAGTTTTTTTAGGTATGTTATAATATATATATCCCTTTCATGAATATATATTTCACTCATAAATGTGGAATCAATATTTGACACTTGAAAGAAAGGAGAGGCGTAGTGAATCCAAAAGGGTTTCAAGACACCTAAATATTTATGTAATGATCACCACTAAGTTGTTAATTTAGGGAGCTCCTAAACATATGAAATGTGTCAAGAACCAGGTTATAATTTAACTCAATGTGATTATGACCAAAGAGTGCCACTTGTCACTATCCAAGCCAAGAGAAGGGTAGTTTGAAGAAGAATCAAGACGTATCAAGCAAAGGAATGAAATTCCCATGCCATTTGGAAGAGGAAAGCATATTAAAAAAACACACATTTTTAGAAGACCTCATGAATCTATTTCATAACTCATTTCTAATTTTTAACTTACACTTTCATTAAGGACACTTTTCAACTCCTTTCTTTTGTGCCCCTTTGTCTCTCTCCTCTCATCTTCCTCTATAAATATAGCCTTGTTTGGATTTATATGGATCCTTTTTCAAAGTATGAAAAATCCATAATCAAATGAACACTTGTACTTGCCTTAGAACAATGAATTAATTTTATTCTTGAGTCCTCACATGCTTGCAACTAGTGTACTAGTGTGATGGTTGATGAATGTTAGTAGTAGTCATTGTACTCTCTCTCATTTGTCCTTTCCTACCTATTTACAAATGGATTGTCTTCTTGCAGGTCACATTGTGAGTTTGAATTAGTTTTGCATAGCTTCAAAGTGTATTTTCATTTACTAGTGACTTATTTAGACATCTTGACTAACCCTCTCATTCAGTGCATTCTCAAAGACCTCCATGTTGAATCATTCATGCTTGAAAGTCCTTATTTTGAGAAGTGTAATCAGATTTAAGCCTAATATTTGTTCCTAAGTGCATGATAATCAAGTGGAGGGTGTTATTTTTGTGTATCACCTCCTTAGATAGGTTTATTTTATGTATTTTCTCTCCCTTTTCCTTTTCAAGAAAGCAAGTAGTAGTAGTGAACCTAACTGATACATCAAGTGGAGCTAGCCCTATAACCTAGAGGTTTGGTCCATGTAAAGGTCACCCACAGCCTAGAACCAAATCCATTGCATAGCTCAAATTTAGAGGCATTGAATCACCCTATAAAGGGTGTAAATTTGATATAAAATAGTTATATCATGCCTAGTGGGACTATATTAACATCAATTGAAGGAATTTTTTGTGTTATCCTTCAATACATCAACCTTTAAAGGCAAAAACTAAATCACCAATGGTGACTCCAAACAAATCTCAGTTAGTATAGGCAATCCAAGTGCCTCAAAATCAGAAAATTGGTATGTATAATCATTCATATGATCAACATGTTTTTGGTGTACCTTCAAATTAGTCTTGTCGAGTTAATGGTGTTCATGGTTTCTCCTCAAGTAGACCTCAAACATTTGCTTGTCAAGTTTACCAATAGCCGACCTATCTCTCTAATCAACATTCTCAAACCTATGTTGTTCCTCCTTTTCTCTTACTCACCTTTAAACAGGTTATACTAAACCTTGTAAATTGGATGATAAGGACTCATAGAGAGGTATAACATGGTGTTTCTTCTTCTATTTATCCTATTCAAGAAGTTAAAGAGCACTTGCAAGGATTTTGAAGAGTATGGGTAGGTGTTGAGAATGAAGATTATCCAATCGATGAGAAATTAGAGGTTAAAATTTTGATGCACTTAGTGTAATAACAACTAATGATATGGGAGCATGTGAAAACCCAAATCAATCAGTCCTATATACCTCCTCTTATCCCAAGTCAACCTTATTTTGTTCGAAATCTCCTCCAAGTTTTAATATAAGATCAAATCAAGCTCAAAGAATATCCTAATGAATCCGCTAGCTCTAAAATCACAAGTTGGAAGTATTCTACTCCCTAAGTGAAACCTATGACTACTCCAATTCTATTCACCCTTCTTCAAGAGTCCAAGAGTATTCCACCTTGGAAGCCTTCTTGGACCATGAATCTTGATTTTATCATGCCTATCTTAGAGAATGAATCTTCTCCTATACCCATCCTAAATCAAGAGAGAGAAGAAATTGTAAAATCTACACCAAAATGTCATCTAATTTGGAAGGAGGTTATTCATATGCAAGCTCAAGATCAAGAGAGAAGAACATTCTTGGAAGTGAAGTCAAAAGAGCCTATCAAGTCCTTCATTTACTATTTATGTTACAACTATCCAAGAAGCATCTAATCAGCCTGAGTCTCCCAAAATACCAAGTTAGAAGGATACTTTATCAGGTTTCAAGCAAGATAATCATGCTTTTTCCCCTCCTACTATCTCCTTTTGTGAATGAGAATCAAATACATTGAGGGAAGAAGATGGAAAATCAATTGAGGAGAACTTGTTAATAAAGAAGGATGAGTTGGATGTCTTGGAGAGGCAAGATGTTACAATTTTAGATGAATTTCAAGAGTGTGTTAAATAGAATGATCATAGTGGTCATGAAGAATAAATCATCATTGTCACTCCCCTTGGTGGAGAAGAGCACAAATCAGCTTTCAAGGATGAGCATGAGCCTCTTCTTTTTAGCCAATAGTTGGACAACCCTCTAGAAGTCATAAATGATCAAGTGGATCAGCTTGATTGGTACGGTTTTGAGGTAGATGAAGAATAAGGCAAGTTGGCTTTGATAGAGAAATAAAAGCTTAAGGTGATAGACATAAATTGGGTATATGAACTTCCATTCTTCATGGAGGAAGATGAGAACCAGTCTAGTCTTGAAGAAGAGATCTTGCAACCTTATCATGAGCCTACTCAAACATGTGAAACACCTAATCAGCATGTTTTTCCTCAAGAGAATGGTAAGGTTAGTATTGAACTTGACATGATTTCAAGTATTGAGTAAGATTCTTCCTTCTAGGAAGAATTATAAATATTTTGCTCTAGTCTAGATGGTAATCCCAAACCATATGAGGAGAATGCTAATGAAATGGCTTTGACCAATGAACATGATTAAAATGTGTATGATAAATCTCTTGAAAGAATCACTATGCTTTATGGCCTTATTGAGTCTCATGAACTAGTACAAGAAGGTTTTTAAGGCATGTGGAAATCATGCTTAGGCATGTTCAATGAGTTTGAGGAGTTTGGCAAGCTAACACCACAAGAGGAAGTTGTTGATAATGTAGCAATATATGATGAGTATGGCACTCTTCAATATGAATAAGAGGAAAATATGTCAACTAACCAGTAAGAAAGTGATCTTGAGGATTTACTTGATGACATGGCTAACATTCTCCTTCAAAATGAAAAATCTCCAAGTGAAGGTTTTCAAGAGATCAAGAAGGAGTATCCTATTGATGAAACAAGAGTGGTATTGTTTAAGCCAAATATCCTAACTTGGGATGATTTTGAATTTGTCCTTGACTCATATAGACAACTCATGGACATGGGAATGAAGCTAAAAGGTATCATTTCTAGTCATAGAGATCTTGAGAATAAGACAATCATGTTGGCAAGCAAGAAACATGATCCATAAAATGTTATACTAAAAGGGAAACTCATTCCACAAACATCTCATCTCATGAGGTAACTGATCTAAAAAGATTTCCATTTGACCCTAGAGGAAGAAGGTATCCAAGTTATTTGTACGTAGTATATTTACTTTGTTTTCCCTAAATGCCTTGGCACAAGTGTGTGTTGTCTTGTTTATTTTGATTTGTGTATTTTTCTTGTCTTGTGTGTGTTTTTAGGTCAAGTATATTGTCTTGTCTTGTTCAAGGTAAATTCAGGTCTGAGTTTGAGTGAGAGATTACTCCATGCCTAATGAATGGACTAGGCAACCAGTATAGTATTCTTAGAAAACAAGCATCCCTAAGAGACCACGAAAGATATTATCCAAATTTTGGATACCATAGGATAGGGTCAATAAATTCTTCCCTTTCCAATGAATATTAGCATAATTTAAGGTAATTGTGGTAAGTTTAAGGTAGTATCCATTTTGATCCTATGCTTGTCTAAGTCACTTAATGTTGTGTTTCAGGATGGTTTAAGAGGTGTTAGGGGTTTAAGGTGCCTTGTCAAGACATATGTTATGTTTCATGGTCATATCATACCCCATATAGTCTATACATGTGCCTAAATAAGTATCATTTTGTACTTAAGACCATTAAGTCATTATCAAACCCTTTTATAGGTTATTAGCTTGTGTAGAATTGTCAAAAAGTCACCTTAAGACCTCAAAAGGATGAAGACCATGTAGAAAAGTGTTTAAAAAATAACTTAAGAATAATTTCATAATTTTAAGTTGGTAATTACTTCATGACAAGTTAGTTTCAAAAGTTAAAAAATAGTTCTAAGTGATTTTCAATGCTTAAGAGAGCTTAATATCCACTTGTAAAGACCAAGAAGACTTATTTTTAGGTGAAATAAATTCAAGAGTGTCTCTTTAGCTTCCCCAATCCAAATCCATGATTTTACTGTAGGTACAAGCCTATAGAATGCAAAAAACTCTCTCTCTCCCATCACTCCCTTGACAAGATCACAAAGGTCAATTTCACATGCTCATTTTGTACATCATAAGGATAGTTGTGACCTGATATTTTTATCAAAGGAGGGGATCCTAATATATTTTAAATCCATTTCCATAATTTTCATATTGGTTTCCCCTCCTTTATGAACAATTATTAATAAAGTAGGGTGGTCTTAAACACTATGTAAACCCTATAAGCTCAGTGTTTCTCCTTGAAATGACAGTTTGAGACTAGTTAAATGAATGATAAAAATTAAGAGGATATATGGGGCATATTCATACAAATCACATAATTTTAAATGCCCTACTTGGTACATGTGACCTCAAGAGGACAAGAAATAACCATTTGTGCATAGTTTTTGAGTTTGATGTCATTGTCTCATGAGTGTTTTTAGGTTTTCAATAGTTGAAGGAATGTATATTAAGGTCACCCATCATATGTTAACTCTCATAAATGAAATTACATGTCTATTAATGTTTTTATTTCTCACTCCAACACTACCTTCTTCAAGTGATATGCAATGGTCTTGTTTATTTTGGATTATGCATATCACTCCAAGCACAAAGGTGAATTGAAGGTTTGAATGTCACATTGTAAATGTGGTGTGAGGTTGATGACATCATGGAATATGTCATTAAATAATTGAGCTATAATTTCATCCAATTAAAAGGTCATTTATTTAATTTGGATTAATGAAATCTAAGCCTAAAGACACTAGCAGGCCTACCATTAGACTAAAAAGGAAAAGAGACTAGTTTCAGTGATGAAGTGATAAGTTGAAAGGTCTTAAAGAATAATTAAATAAATAATATTAGGTTTACCTTAATTTTCCTTGTCAACAGACTAAACTGGTCTTAAGAAGAGCTCATATACTTAAGGAAACCTAAACCTGCACCTACAGGATTGTTAGTAAATAGAGTTGGGAAAAGCACACTTGTGGGGTAAACATGAAGGGGTAAGAGAGTGAAGAGGGTCAAAAATATAATATAGAGGAACTTAAATAGGTTTTTGTCATATTATTATCAAATTAAAAATTCAATCTTATTTCCATCCTAAGCTACAGACTGCATAAAAACCAACGTATACATGGGGGATCAAAAAAAGTGACAAGTGTTGCATTGGCAATGTGTTTGGAAGGACACAACCTCATAGAATAGGATATGGGACATAAAAGGTTTGTCATCAAACTAAAATGGTCCAAGGTACATTTTTAAAGGGTTTAAAATGAATAAAAATTAGACCTATAGGTCTATAGACCTGTAGGTTTCTTTTCCACATTAAATGCAATGAGTATATGTATCAGAGATGAAGACCAAGAGTTAGATGAAACATGGAAATAATGGGAAAATAATATATGGATGTGTAGTGTATTAGATACTCACTTTTTAGTCCCAACCAATATTATACCATATGTGAATAAGGCAGACCAATGAAGAGACATAGACATGACTTTGACAAAATATAGGGTTGCCTTGATTGTGAGGTCAAGTGAAGGATCAAGAGATTGGAATAGGTATAGAGATGATAAAAAGAGTTTGAGTACAATTTAAATGTTTTTTAATAATATTAAAAGTTTCATGGACTCTATTTTAAGGATGTCCATTACAAAAAATTACAATCTAAACATCGAAATATGCACCTATAGCCAAGAAACCTCAATACAAACAGTCATGTCTTGGACAAATTTGAGAAAAAGGATGCAATGGTATTGAAACTTATGTTTTTGGTTGGAATATAGAGTGTTTTAATACTCATATTCCATGTAAGGTATCTTCAAACCATTTTTATGTCTTGAGATGAGCAAAAACAATAGAAATAGGCCTCTAGGGTCAAGTTTGCAAAACTAACCACAAACCCTCAAGACATAAAGTGGAGGTTGCAGAAGGCCTAATGAATAAAAAAGGTAAATATGAATATTTAAATGGGTAATTATGGATTCTATGGACCTAAATATATCATTGGTAGCTTAAACTAAACTTCAAAATAGCTGATCAAAACTAAATTTCTCTTTTAACCTCATTAAACAATGCTTACTTATCCCGAGAGGATCCTTTTTGTGCTCATTTGTATGTGGAAATTTTTAATGGAACCAAATGGTGTATGTTTATCCCTAATTACTTATTATGTCATTAGGAGAGATAAATAATATCTAGTTTTTATCAACCATTGCTAAGACTACAAACTGGTCAGAAGCTGCCAAGAAGTCCTCAAATGACCCGATAGAGGATATTGGTCTTATAAGTGCCTAAGGTGATTTCAAAGGACTTAAAAAATAATTATATGACCTCTGTGATCCAACCAAACACCTGAATTACCCATTGGCTATCACATGTGAAAGTACATTTTACAGAATTGACTCTAAATGCATGGTTATAGGTTTATTTTTGAGTTTGTGGGGTTGTAACAAGATCCAAACCAAGCACAAAGGATTTTTAATCCTGGTAATAGGTTAAATATTCCTATAAACACTTTTTAAAGTCTCTTAAGAATGTATTTGAGCTTTTCAAATCACTAAATTAGGCCAAAAGGAAGAATGCACTAATTTGATTACCAAGAAGCCTATTTACAAGCCTATGAAGTGCAAAAAGAGAGATATATTCTAGCATATTGAATTATCCCATGATGTTATATGCCTCAAAAAATCATTTCTAAACTTTATAACCTACAAATTTCTTGAAAAAGAATCCAACTACCCCTCATGCATATACAAGCACATAGTCTAGGGTTTTAGCCATTTCATGGTTCACCCATTTGTACAAGGACTCAAAAGATAAAATTTGACATGGATCATGGTCATGAATTAGGGAAAGTGAATCAAACATTTATATTTATATTCACATGTGTGGGAGGTCATTTGAGCCAAAACTCAACTTCTAGGCTTAAAGACCCAATTGAGGCCTATTAGAGAGAGAAATAGCAGAATAAGTGTATTTGTACTTGTGTTCAGATAATTAAATTTGAAATGGAGCTATAAGGTCATACTAGGTACTCAAAATTATGCCAATTTTGTCAATAAAATCTGTACATTAACAAGGAGCTTTATGTGTTTTCAGGGTTACAAGGAATTGAAGGCAAGTGAGAGCTTAAGGTGCAAGATAAAGCATTAGAGCGTGTTTGATGGATCAAAATGATTTTTTTTAGGTTTTTTATGATATATATATATTACTTTCATGAATATATATTTCACTCATAAATGTGTAATCAATATTTGACACTTACAAGCAAGGAGAGGCGTAGTGAAGCCAAAAGGGTTTCAAGACACCTAAAGAGTTATGTAATGATCACCTTTAAGATGTCAGTTTCCTAAGATCCTAATCATATGAAAGGTGTCAATAACATGGGTATAATGTATCTCAAGATTACTTTATGACCAAATAGTTCCACTTGTCACCATCCAAGCTAAGAGAAGGGCAGTTTGAAGAAGAAGCAAAAGGTGTCAAGCAAAGGAATGAAACTCCCACACCATTTGGGAGAGGAAAGAATATTCAATAAAGAAACACATGTTTATAAGACCTAATGAGATTATTTCATAACTAATTTCTTATTTGTAACTTTCTCTTTCATGAAGGACACTTGTCAACTCCTTTCTTCTTTGCCCCTTTCTCTCTCCTCTCCTCTTCCTCTATAAATATAGCCTTGTTTGGCTTTGTTGGATCCTTTTACTGAGTATGGAAAATCCCTAATCAAATGAGCACTTGTAATATTCCTTGGAACAATGAATGAATTTGATTGTTACTTCCTTGCATCTTTTCAACTAGTGTACTTGTGTGATGGTTGATGATTGTTAGTAGTAGTCATTGTATTATCTCTCATTTGTCCTTTCCTACCTATTTGCAAATGGATTATCTTCTTGCAAGTCACATGGTGATTTTGAAGTAGTTTTTCATAGATTTGAAGTGCATTTTTAGTCACTAATGCCTTGTTTATACCTTTTGACTAACCCTCTCATTCAATGCATTCTCAAAGACCTCCATCTTGAAACATTCATGCTTGAAAGTCCTTATTTTGATAAGTGTAATCAAATTTAAGCCTAATATTTGTTCTTAAGTGCATGATAGTCAAGTGGAGGGTGTTTTTTTTTGTATCACCTCCTTAGATAGGTTTATTTTATGTCTTTTCTCTTCCTTTTCCTTGTCAAGTAAGCAATTAGTAGTAGTGAACCTAACTGATACATCAAGGGAAGTTATCCCTACAACCTAGAGGTTTGGTCCACCTAAATATCACCCAAAACCTAGGACTAATACCATTGCATAGATCAAATTGAGAGGGTTTTAATCACCCTCTCAAGGGTGAAAATTTTAGCTATAATAGTTCTCTCTCCAACTTCACTATTCTATCTCATTTTATTCTTGGGAATAGTCTGAAGAGGATGATAGGAGGAGCGATAGGTTAAAATAAGCTACTTAGGGATCACTTTAAGTGAACAAACCTTTAGACTAATAAAAATATTTCTTATAGGTTCTCTTTCAAGATTGAAAATTCACTCAAATGGAGGTTTCATCCTTCCTAATGCTTACACATATGAAAAAATTACTAGATAATGGTGTGAGAGAGATGATGGATCCTTTCATGATATCACATAATCATTCATTTTCACCAATAATCCAAAAAATTCCTTGAAAAGGTCTAAAATTGAGCTTGTGGTATTTAAAGCTTCTTTTTTCCCCTTAACTTCTTAACAATTATTCATAAAGTTAAGGGGCTTAATAATCCAGGAGCATCTCAAACATCTACAATGGTATTATGAAATGCATGGTCATTTAGTCTTGGTTTGAATTTGAATTAAAATTATTGTCTTTTCCCTCCAAAAATTTTTTAAGGAGGATTAATTTTAAATGTGAAAATTCAATGTAAAAAAAAGTGAAAAAGAGTGAGAGAGATAAAATTTGGTTAAGAGAATCCCCACATTGGGAGTGGGTTGAGAATAAAGGAGATGGTTGAAGTCCATCAACCATAAGTATATTTGTTTGTTGGAGTTATTTTCCAAATTAGTATATTGTTATGGAATCTTCTCAATAACATGTTGGAAGATCTTGTTTGTTTTGTCAAAGCCCAAGTTGGGCATAGGAGTTAGAAAGGAAGCTCTTCAAAAGAGCAAGACGGAATTCGTGTAAAGGGAGGAGAGCTCTAGAAAAAGAAATAAATGTAAGAGTGGAGAGTTAATTAATAGAAAAGGAAGAGAGAGGATCTCTCAAGAAGATAACAATTAAGTGGAGAGAGTTATGAATAAAATAGAGGGAGAACCTCTCATGCAAAAGGAGAGAGAAAGAATGTTCAAGAAGTGGGATGTGAAGGGAAAGAGAATGTTGAAGGTGCAATAAATATTTGAAATCCATGAAACATAGAAGGATTTATTTTTAAGTATCTATGTTTGGTTAATAAATAACTATGTTTTGATTCCCATGTTAATGCTAAGCAAACTATGATGTCATTTGTGGAATTCTAGTCTAAACAGTGCAAAAAAAATGCAGGTTTGTGTATTTGTGAGTGTGTCTTTATAAATCCTAGATAAGGGATGATCCCTTTGGATATAATAAATCATAAATAAATCATTGGTTTTTGTATCTTGTGATAAAGAGGTTTAGAATTCTTGAAAAGAATAAAAGATCATAAATAGGATATGACAGGGTACATGTAGTTATAAGAAATTTGATGTTTTATATGATAGATTGATCACTAAACTCATCTTTTGGTATGATAATATGCATGAGGAATCTATAGACCTTATATATTAACCACTTATAACTTATGTCTTTTTGTAAAATAACTTTAGACTAATTGGATTCAAGAAAGGAATTGAGACAGGGCACTCTAAGCCTAAACACACAATCCACAATTATAAAGGGAGATCAACATGAAAATGACTGCATGAGGATTAAATAAATATAGGTAGAAGTATTTAAGTAATTCAAGAACATAATTGAAAATAAATTAAACCTTGTAAATCCTCAATGCCCTAAGACCCTAGAAATATTAGGTCTCGGCCTGTAGAAAATGGGGTATGGACTGAGATAATGGTCTTTGTATGTTTTAAGTAACAAAAGGACTATTGTAAGTGTATTTTTTTGAGAATATGGTGTTATAAGGATTAAATTTTTATTATAAAATGTAATCATACCCACCCCCTTACATGTTTCAATATTTTTTGAAAGCAAAAACATGAGGAAACCATGTATATTGTTATGAATACACAAAAAAATGTAACTAGTTTACCTTGTGTTGAAATCCCAGAGGGTTAGTATGGTGAAATTAAGGTTTTATAAATATAAAAATCATTAAAAAATACCTTAATAAACAATTTTTAGGCCTTGAAACATCATAAGATACTCACAATTGCAAATTGTTTGCTCTCAACCTTGTACAGGCCCTAGAAACCCTTGACCTAGGGTTTGACCTCTAAAAATAGTTCTAACCCTTGGAAATTCTTGAAAATTTAGAATTTTTTCAATTATTATGTTTAAAAATTATTTTAATATGTTTAATGATAGTATAGTATGGAAAATTACTAAAAATATCAATTACAAAGTGAATACTAAGTGAGTGCAAGCAAAGTGAATAGGCTAATATTGGAAAATGGGTTTTTGTCCAAAGAAGGGTACAAAATAATGTTTGATTAACCTATATTAGTATAATGGGTATCCAAAAATGTGAATTTTTTTATCTTTAAGTCCATACTTTTCTTAGGACAAGGAGGTTTGCTTGACAGGAAGGTTAATTAGAGCAGGGGTTAAAGAAGAAAGTCCTAATCCATACAAAGGAACCTTAGGAGATATTCAGGTATGTTTCATAAGGGATTAATGGGTATCCAAATGTATTTTTACATTTATTTTTGAGCAAATTTATGTAAATTTATGGCCAATATTCAGAGAAAAAGGGCTACAAGGAAAAGTGCATGGGCAAACAGGTAAACTAAGGGTTTTGACCTTTCAATCTAGAATATAATGATATGGATGGGTCTATATGCATGATAAGATGTATGAAATGTATTTATGAGGTCATACTAAGTCAGATAGTTATTTTTTTGACTTGAGAAATGAGTTTTTTGAGCCAATAAGCAAGGTTTACAAGTGACACATGTAGGTTAACATTAAGTCAATGTAACAAAGTGGATTAGCTGAGCTAGACATGCATCACTTAACTAAAAAACTAATGGCATAAAGTGGAATGGTATTAGGATCCCTTCTTATGGATAAGAGCTTAGATTCCAACACACTCTCTCCTCTAAGTATCAAATGAAAACATATTACTTGTCTTGAGCTACCAAGAAGACTGATGGAGAAATAGAGTGGGTTAATGTACTATTTATCTCTATAGCTCCACTTCCTACATGGATTCAGGTTTAATAAGACCATGGTGACCCTTGGAGGATTTTTCACCTTGTCAACCATCATAAACCCTCTACAAAAGAGCACCAAAACTATGTTTTTCTCAAGATTCTAACTGTTTTAACCTTTAGAGTTTTTGGAGATGGTGAACCAAGTGGCTCTTCACCTTCCTCTAACCTGTACAGACATGGAGAGAGTGTAAAACACCTCACATTCTTATTTTATTGTATTTATCTCAATAACTCTTCATTTATGCATTGGATAATGATAAATGGTAGTTACAAAGAGAAGTCCAACATTGAAAATCAGTTATATAAGGCCTCAGAGGATATGTACGGTCAGGGATAACATGATTCCATCATATAGGTGTTAGATTACTCTAAAAAACCTTTATCCAAAGATAAAACCTTCATATTTTCTCATGAATAGCAAGTGTCATTTTCAACATTGGAAAGCATAATAAGACTAAAGTAATAAAATACCTTAATCTTATCAAAATTACCTTAAACTCTCCAAATTACTTTAAACAAAAATATATTTAACTTACTAGTTTGCTTCTTTGACCAGTTTAACCACCTTTAGACCATGTTTATTCCTTGTAAGGTTACCATCTTGTCTCCTTGAGCATGCCTCCACATTGACTTGTTTTCCCATTTACCTTAACTTTGTCAAACTTACCTCAAACAATGCTAATCATAAAATTAAGACCATGAGGAATGACCATACAACATGACTTGACTCAGCTACCAACTAGACCATCTTAAATGACCTTGTGAGCTACCAAGGGAGACACATTACCTATCATCTTAGATCATTAATTACCAATACAAAGCCTTCATAATGGCTATCAACAAATATAATATCAGGTACATTAAAGTTTTGAATTATCCTCATTCATGATAGCCAAATTTTGGCTAACATTCACTTGGAATCTTAACCTAATCTTCTAATCTGGTCACCTTGGCATGTAGGTCAAAAATATTTATCCTCTGATGGATCAATGGTTGTGCCTCATGAGAGGATGAATCAAAGACATCAGAGTATCTACCCACATGCGATGGTAAACCTAGGTCCACAAAGTGGTTCATGCTCAATCTTGAAGCCATGAAACATGTCCACAAAGGTATTCTAGATCATATTTCACCTCTCAGTTATAGAATCTAAAAACACATGCACAAACACATGTAGGTTATACATAAGATGTATAAATAACATAACAAACATAACTAATAAAACATGGGAAAATGAAAACTACTAATGGACTTACCTGGAACCTCTTCTTGATAGTTGAGGTTAGAATGATCATCCAAACTCATCTCAACCTCATCCTCCTCTCCCTCTACATGTTAAACCTTGGTAGGATCTAGACTTGTTTCTCCTCATCCTACCATGGCATGTTATCAAACCTCTACTTACATGGGTTATTTCCCAACCTCTTCTACCACTATTGGTTATTACTTTACCTACACCCCATCTCATATGGCCTATCTGATGTCTCCTCCTAATAAAACCTATTATTTTTTAACACCATCTATTGTTATGGGGTCTTGGCTCCCTTTTGTTCCCATCTTGACTCCAACTACTCTAATGGGTGTCCCTATAACTAATGGCTATCTTAATATACCTAGCTATAAATCTCTCATCTCTCTCTCACCCATGTAAGTGACCTAATAAATGGGAAGGTTAGTTTCATATTATAGACCAAACTATTGGGCTACCCTAGGTACTAGGTGTATCTCCACCTACCCCCTCTAATCCATGACCTATTGAGTTGTCTCGCAAGCTAACACTACAATCTCCTCTCTTCTCTACAATCCTACCATCATAGCATAAGGACAACAATCATGTCTCTAGCTGTCAAGGTTTCCATAGCTCTTATAACTTTCATAAAAATGGCCATGACTATCCAATGGGCCACTATGATGGCTTCCACATCCACTATAATAACTATCTAGTAATAAAGATTCATGTTTTTGTATACCCAACTCATAACCACGGTTGCATGGTTGAGGGAAAAATCACCCAATCTAAAAATCATATAGAGGTTCTTATATGCCTTTGATAGGACATATTAATCCCATGCATACCTCCATATCTAATCCTTGATGTCTCTAATAGTGAGAACCCAATAATATAACAACATATTAGTTCTCTTATCCTCAAGTAGAGAGGATAATATACTAATGATGGAATTGAGATAGTGAGGATAGTGACTCTCTCCACTTTTTTTCATATAATCCCTTATTTTACACCCACATCAAGTACATCACCAACTCCAAATTACTCAGCCCATCTTCGAGCCTCTGATCTATTAGTGATCTCCCTTAATTTCAATGTGCACCCTATCATAGGTAACCCCATAATTTTAGAGACATCCTCTAGGTTGATTGTCCACTATAGATATTAAAATATAGCTTTGGTACTTGACAATGACAAGCTTGATACACATTTACCACACATGACTTGAGCACTCAAACAAGGTATTAATCTACCATTCTCTCACACTTTCATGTTATCTTACGAGTCAACAAATTTTTTTATACACCCACAAGATCCCAGCTATATATTTCAAACTTGCTAAATATCCTACATATACATCTCTAGATTCTCAATCCAGTCCACCTTACACAAGTTAGTTCCAGTAGATACGATTAGTATCACTACTAGATGTTAACTTGATCTAGTCGATACCAACCTATTTCCAATAATGGCCATTTTATAAAATCAAACCCATATTTAGGGTTGGTCCATGAGGCTTGTGTGTCGATGGCATGAGTAAATTTTTAATTAGATCCATATATAAACAAATCAAAGTCTCATTCAAAATGGACTTGGTGCTTATCTTATATACATCTATACACTTTTGCATACTAAGAAAATCAACCTTATTCTTATAAATTCACAAACCTATCACTAGGATCAGTCACAATCCAAGTCTAAAGCATTCTAAAGCCAAGTCAAAGTAAGCATTATCAAGTACGAAAACCACATCATTAGTAACATACATAGAGAGAAAGTCCAAAAATTTCATAATCACACTAGGTTGGATAATTAAATATAGATTGATTCCCCTATTTATATATTATATATGTAGGCAATAGTTAAGCATCATATGGGAGTGATTGAATTTATCTTAGTTCATTACGCTTTCCCCAATTTTGTAAGTTTTTACCACTCACAAGTACACCTAGGTTTACAAAGTAAAGAGATTGATTTCTAGATTTGCATGCATAATCAAGGTTCAAGGTCGTAAACACATGGAAACAAAAATAATTCATAGGTGATAGTATAATTGGTGTGCCCTAATTTTGCATAGGTCAGTGCCAATGGTAAGGTAGTATTGACTAGTGATATTAACCCAATCCTACAAAACCAACCCATTGTAGACAATGAATCGGTTCTAAAATATAATGAACCACAGCTCTACTTATCCCTAATTTCCACTTCCATAATACAGTCATAATCAAACACTCAACCAAAGCTAGATATCATGATCTCTTTATTACTTTCTATATTTAGTGTATGACACTTGTCAAATCATAAGAATCAATCTCAATATTTTACATTAAGATACATGTTTGAATGTTGTATCTTAATATCTAAATTGCATTACAAAGGTTTATATTAATTATATTAATCTCACTCATTAATCAAAATTAGGGTAAAATATATTGGTGAACCCACACATAATGAACATTGTAAAACCCTAGTTTTCCCTTAGGGTTTCAAATTTTAGTCTTATTATTTACTCATTTATGTTCCCTTTGATTTGAGGGGTTATCCTTCCATTTGTACTCATTGGTATTCTAGAGTTTTATATGTTTTATATGCCTAAATACTGTCAAAACCCTAACCATTCTCCTATGGATTGTACTACTATTATTTCCACATATCCTCAAGGTAGTGCTAGCTACTTTCCCTCTATAGAGGTCCATGCTACCAATATCCCAAAAGGTAGGGGTGACCTCATGAATAACTAGGACATGAACAACACTACATCTAACATGATTTTGTAAGGGTGTATATAGTCTCTTAAGAAAGATATTGAAGATCTAGTGTTGAATATTAAAACACGTGGCAATGAAATTGCTTGTCAATGACACAAATTTGACCCAATATGGTTTTACACTGATACATTTATAAAAATTGGGATACAGAGGACAAGGATTAGGGAAACAAACACAAACTATTTTTCACCCAATATAAACATATACTTACAAACACAATAAAGGAAATAAGTATGTGTCAAAAACACATAAGTCAAAGACACATATTGATTTCATAAAATAAATAGAAGAAGATTATAATGACTCTCCTAAGATACATATGTCAAACTATCATATCCCATTTTCATATGCATGTAATAATTATTTATTCATGTTGATGTGGTAGAGATGTAAACTTGTCTAGATAGACTTTATGATGTTTATTTATTGTTTGAATGCTTGTATCCATTATGAAACTGAATAACTACATTCTTAATATGATTATGTATTTTATTGTTATGGGATTAATAATGGTTATGCATATGAATCTAATACACATTTGACATTGAATCGTGCAGGGTAAACAAACAGGTTGCAAGTGATGCAAAAATGTGTAATTTTTTAGCATTTATTGTGTTTGCATAAGTTAATATATATTTAGATTTATTAATAATTGATGGGTCTTGTCTTAGTGTGCATTTACATCATAAGTTGATCTGACCCTATAGAGAGGGAAGTATCATCGAGGATAGTTAAACTATATAACGAGTTAGAAAATGAGAAAAGTCTCACATTGAATGATGAACTGAACTTGGGTAAGGTTGAGTAGGGAACCTAAGTCAAGTTATTTTCCTATTCTATCAAGCGATGTCATCTTTTAGTTCTAAGAACTTGTCTATTAATTAATTGAACTAACAGTTAGTTTTCCAAATGTTGTGTGTCTTTATTTAGTAAGTAATTAATAAATGATAATGAATTTAGAATCTTGTAATTGGTATTTTAAACCATATAACTTTTCAGAGTAGAAAGTAAGTACATTGTATTTAACATATTTTCATCTTGATATAAAGATAAATGGAAAGAAAGTAATATTAGATACTTTTTTAAAGAAAATAAAAATATGTCCTGCTTTTACATGTCTACTTGGAAGACAAAATAATGAGCACCTATGAAGTAGATAATCTTATGTGACAACATGATTTCCAACCATGTGAAAGAATGATTATTCCCACCATGATATTTCTACCACCATAATGAAATTCTCTCCCACTTTCAATGTCACATGGGGGGATAAAGGAAAAAGAGTTAATTAAAATCTATTTATAAGAGAGACTTGGTGGAGAAGGAAAGGAGTTTGATGGGAGAAAGGGAAGAGAAGATTTTAATTTGAAGAGTTGGAAGGAGTTTGGAAAAGATTTTTGTTTTGGTTAGAGAATGTTATGATAAAGGAGCAAGGAAAGATATAAAGAAGAGGGTGCATCTGACTCAAGAGGAAGCTCTACACTACAACAACAATCAAAAAGTAGGGGAGAAGTAGTTTAAGCTCTGTATATAGGCAAGTACCTTGCTCTATAACATTCCATACTATCATTTGGTAACTAACCATTTTGTATGACTACATATGTTATTATTGAGTTCAATGAGGAATGAAAGTGAGAATATGGTTATAACATTGTAATAATTATTTATTACCATTAATTTTGTGTATTATTTCATTCTTAGACCTGCACCTAAAATGGTTGAGCTAGTTGTCTATTAGTATTGGCTAAGATGGGTTGTACTTTCCTTGCTTGATCTTTGATAAGGGTATGGTGGTGGTAAAGGATAATGAAAATCACTTAATTTCTAGCATCCCATTTTCCTTCTATGGGTTGTATGTTATACTAGTGCAGTATTTTATACATTCGAGTCAGATTTTTTATTGAAATTTTTAGATTTGTGGCCTTTTGTCTTTTCATACTAAACTACCAAGATTGGCATGGAACATCTTTTAAATTGTTGATTTTTCAAGGTCGTTTGAGTTGGCATAACACCTAAAAATAAATTTTGGTTGTTTAGAGTAGTCAAACACTAGTCAAGCTGAATGACACATTGCTCAATAGTAAAATTAATATTTCCAAAGGTGTTAAAGTAGAAAACTAGCAGTTGGATAGTGTAGAAGCAACCAACTAGTTTGTTTTTAAAAACTTTATCTTTCAAGTGGATTTATATGTCCCTTTTATCATAATTTTTTTCTTCTTAAATTGATCAACAGTGCCATACTTTACTTGAGATTGTGAAGAATGAAAAGACCAAGCTTATGACAATGCAAAAATGCAATAAGGGCATGAAGAGCTTGAGATTCATGGGGATGACACCTGGGGAGGTAGAGACATGGGAATGAGTTGAAGAATAGGATAATAAAGAGTGAGATGACAATAAAAACAATAAGATTTTGGAAAGTGAATTCCCAAATAATGTTAAAGAACATAATGTAGCTGAAAATTAATTACAGCAGTCCCTTTTTGTTGAGTTTTATCAATATTTTGGTTGGGAATGGAGGGAAATTTTATTGATACTCACTCTTTGCATTTTAGAAATGAGGTAACATTATTTTCATTCATTGATGAGATATTAGAGTCTTTACATTTAGAGATAACATGGTGTTTGTATAACCAGTTGGTTTTGATCAGGGTAAAACTACACTTTACTTGCTTTTAGACTTTTCCTTTTAGGCCAAAAGAACCTCATTAAAACTATTAAGAAAATTTTAATCAACTTAATAATATATTATATACCCTTCAATAGTGGCACTTTTATTTCAAGTGTTCACTTTGGTTGATAATGGTGCTTTTCGTACACCTATAACCCTAGCAAATTTCATGGATTTCTCATTTGCTTTTGTGCCATTTCTTTATATAACTATTCTTAATACCTAGTCATCTCACTATTACCAATTCATTATATATTTATTAAACCTTGATTGTTGATCATTTACCAATTTTTAAATTTATTGTAATGCCTCAAATGTTGGATGAACAATTAGACTTTCTGACTTTTCATCATAATCTTAGTTTCCTATAATCTCAAATAAATGCATAGTGACATTTGGACAAGGAGAAATTAAAACATGAAACCATTATTGTCAATAACCTTTTTATATCTCATGAAATAGAATTAATTATTAATAGATAAATGCTTAAAATTATGATAAGAATTAGCGAACTATAGGGGTCAAATAATAGCCTTGTTTCATCTTAAAATATAATAAGTTAGAGACTAAATTATCTAAATATAAATAATAGTAATGTCAATAGTCACAATAGGCAACAATATAAGTCATGAGATTATATTTAATGAATGAAAGATTTTAATAACATCCACGATGCCAAGTATGTCAATATGCCAATATAATAATCCTAAGAAAATCCTACCTTGAATTAATAACTTATTTAATGGATTAAGAAAATATATATAATAGAGCTTTGATGTATTGGATTTAACTAGTTTGATAATAGATCTAGTTAAATAGATCACTATTTACTATTAGTTATTGTTTTTTGTTGATTACTTTTAATTATCATCAGTAACTAAGTTTAGTGTTAATCAAGTTGTGAAGAATAGTTAATATTGGCATCAAGAATGGATCAATAGCTATTATCATATATTTGATACAAATAATTGGGTACATAAATTGTTCATGAGTTGGCCCCATTGACCCTAGAATGCAAAACCAAAATCATAATTATGGTGGTCATTGAAAACAAGGTGTTTGAAGGAGCTAGTAATAATGAATATTTTACTTGTGCTTTAAAATATTTTAGATTGAATTTCACTTGTATCACCTCTAATAGTTTATCGCTATTTTGGAAACCTTGTGAAAGTATTTTGGTTATATGAATGAGAGCTTGAGATACATTATTTATCATATTTTATCCTTAAGGGAACTGGATAACAATATTTACAGCAGCGTATAGGAGTGAATAAGGACAAATGTCCATCGTGATGATTAACCTGTAGTCAATAAGGTACTCCAATCAGTAAATAAGGAGAAAATATGATAGTTTTAAGCATGACTAATGTGTGAATATAATTAAAAACTTGTTATTAGAGATCTGAGTTAATAAAGTAGCTTTTGGTTTAAAATGTTATTCAATAAACCATGCCTTTTGCCAATGTGTGAATAATACAATGATTACATAGGTGGTATGGGACACCTATGTAAATCATAGTCTCATAATCACATACCGATGATCTTAAGCAACTAGTAATAGGGGGATACCCATAGACACCCCATTTTGATCACAACTAGCTTCTAACCAAACTTTAGATTGACTTCTACCAAATACTGCAAATTAAGCCTAGGAATCACTAAATGTTCCAATTTTATTTGTATATCAGACATTGGTGCTCAGAATCATGTTGAGGCATCCCTATTTGGGTTATTACCCTGTACATAATAGTAACCTCTCATGGATTCATCTCCAGTTAACTTATGACTTAGCAATGTGATAATTTGGCCTTTAGACCCATTAAGTAGGGCACTTGAATAATTCCTAAAGTGATAAAATGCTAAGGAGAAGGAATAAACTAATTAAATCAAATTAAATGCTTAAGTGAATTTTCCATGTGCAATTAGTGAAAACAATTTTTTTTTAAGTAAAATTTAAGAAAAATGAGGTCATGATGACATCATCATCCTCAAAGTCAAAAAATTGGAAATATCTCCCTAAATGTAATAAATTCAGAAATGGAGAGCCATGCCTAATAAATGGGATCTCTATCCCAAATATTAATTACATGTCCCCTAATTAACTCAACTAGGGTTAGTTTGAACTCAACTATAGTTAACTTTTACCTAACTACACTTAGGTTAGATTTTATTTTGGAGGCTATAAATACAAGGCAACACCCATTGATCAAGTATATTTTTTTTATGTAGTGTTATAATGTTAAAATATCTTCAATAAGCCCATTTTTATAGTGTTACCATGCCCATCTATGAATCCAATCCAAGCCAAGTCCAACATTACCAAGGTGATAAGGAGAGGCAGAGCAATGGAGTTTCATTGAAAAATATTTCTTGATCACACAGTAGAGCACATCAATCCATTTCCAACTCACAACACTTGATCTCATGGAAGGTAAAATCTCTTTTTTTGATTTCATTTTGTTAGTTACTTGTGTAGTTCAATAGCTCCTTGACTGTCGAGGCTAGGGGTGTAAGTTTTTAGTGTGTTTTGTTTGATTTGATTTCTTAACTAACATGATCTAATCTCCCCTCTAAATTTATTTGGTCACATAATGGCACACTTGATGGGACCCACACCCCACAAAGCCCTTTTTATGGTCTTTTAGAACCTCTTGCTAATATTTTTCATGCTAAATTTGTGATTTAATGACCAAAAAAGTGAAAAATTGAAGCTCGCGAATGTTACACAGAGACATGCATTTTTGTACCTAGTAGATGTGGTATTGCACTATAGAGTTATGATATTACAGATGTAGTTTTGCATTTTTGCACTGTAAAATGCAATTTTGCATTGTTAGATTTTGTTCTCCTTGATAAATGTGGTTTTTCACTCGATATATGCATTATTCCCCTCATAATATGTATTTTTACACTAACCCAGTCTATTTTTCATGGTAACATGTGGTTTTGACTTAGATATGCGGTATTGACCCCATGAAGTGTGGTTTTGCAATAACAATTGTGGTTTTGTAGGGAAGTGTGTTTTTGAGCTATGAAAATGCATTATTGCATTTGTAATATATAGTGTTTATCTATGTAAATGTGTTTTTGCATTAACATTTTATTTTGTTTTCTAAAATGGAGTTTTGAACTAACAAGTGTAGTTTTGCAAACATGAGGTATTATTTTGCAGAGATGCGATATTTAACTATGTGAAAAAGATGGAAAAACCTGAGAGCTAAAATTTAGTTGTTATTTGCTCAATTGCCTTTTAGATTCTAAGAAGAAACCCACTAACACTTTTTTCAAGACCCAAAGGCCAAGGAAAGAAGTTTTTAGCACTTTAAATCTTCAAATCACATTTACATTTGGTGCTTAAAAATCATCTTAGTCATTTTGTTTTTGTTTTTAAAAGTTAATGAATGCAAACAAAGCCAAGGGGATAAATTTCACATCACACTTCACTTGGAATTTTAAAATGAACATAAATCTATATTAAGTGATCTTAACAGCTTGCTTGTTTATCATTTTATTTGTTTGTTGTGTGTTTTTGAAAAATAGACTTAACATGTATGCTCTCCTCCCATCCACTTTAAATAAATCAAGTGACCAAAATCATTTTTTCCATTGCTTTTGTTGCTTATTCCAAACATATAAGGAATGTCATAAAGTCACTCCCCAAGATCTGAGTGACTTGGGTGATCCTAAAATGACCTTTAAAGTCCTTTTATATTTATTTCTTGCATCTTGGCTTGTGGGCGGGATTTCAGCACCTCCACATAAGTTATTTAGGGAAGTGTTGACTTGAGAATTCATTTCCCAACATCATTTTAACCCCCCTCTATGGTAGGGTATATAAATTAAGTTGGTGAATCATTGGGATGTTAGTTTAAGTAGTTAAACTAACTCCATTAGTGATTGTTACCCTTGAAATAATGGTCTAATTTGGACATCACACTACACTAAGCAATTGATGGATATAGTGGTTGTAAAAAGGATAAGACCTTTTTACAAAAAGCTAATTAGCTTGGATCCAAGTGATGTGTTATACCCTAGTGTTAATCACACATATGGGAATATTTATAAACATGAAAAAAATATAGTTTTTAGACAAACCCCACTTGTTGTAAAAATATTGTTAATGCAGGGTGAGTATCCTGAAGTTTAATGTCACCGTACAAACTCTTGAGAGAATAGGGGACTCAAAAAACCTACTTTTCATGTGCATCTAAATTTCTTAGATTAATAAATTATTTCCTCTCAATAAGGAGTATATAGATAAAATTTGATAATACAAAACAACTTTATCAATCTTTAGGAATAGGATGATACATTTAGGTGTTTTTGTGTCTTTTCCTTTTACTTGCATTATTTTGAGTTTAAAACTATTTTGTTTATCAAAAAACATGTCCAAAACAAGTCATGAACCAATCACATGTTTATACACCATTTTTTTCCTAAAGAGGTGTTATGTCATCTGTTCAATACCACACTTTGCCTTAGACATTTTTCAAAACTTTTATGTGTTTATGTCACTTGTTTGAAAGAGGAATTGTTACTCTACCCATTTCATCCTAATTTTTTTGCCTTAAAGTTTTAAAACAAAAAAACATTGTCATACCTTTTGAGAAAGATAGCATCATTATGATGTTCATATTATTTTAAAATCTTTGCCTTGTATTAGAATTTGAGTTTGAAACCATGTATGTCTTTTGACCTATAATTGATATCGTTATGTCATATGTTTTGATCTAGAATTTTATTTTATTTAGAAACCAAGTCTTCTAAAATAAGTTAAAAATTGGTCTTGTGAATTTCATATTCAAATGTTGATTGGTTTATACCTATGACTCACTTAAGTTTGTCTTAGATGTTTACCTCTCACTTTTAAATTATGTATCTTGGACTAATTTTGTTCTTGCTGTGAAGATATTTTGTGCCTAGTTTTTAGAAGTGGTCTTTTCCATTGTGCCTCATGTCTCTTTTGTTGATTAGAACTAAGTTCAAAATTGTCTCACCAAGTACAACCTTAAGCGTGATTAGTTTGCATTTGAGTCTTACTTATCACTTAGGCTTGAATGTTTTACTCATTCTTATTTTTGTCTACCTGGAATTGATTTTCCCAATTAGTTTTAGGCATGAACCTAAAATCCAATGTCTTTTACCAATGATCAAATTTGTGTTAGAATTTGTATGCTTAGTATGAGTCCAAATGTTTTAAATTACTAGATCAATTATCTTGCCATTTTTACCTTAACCTAGTGTGTTCCAAATATATATTTGTGTCATGTTTTCAAAGACCTGGCATTATGCCTTTTGTCTTAGACCTAGTTTGTTTCAAGTCTATCTTTGTGTCATGTTCCCAAAACCTAGCATTTGCCCTTTCATTTATTTAGACCTAGTGTGTTTTCAAGTCTAGTTTTGTGCCATGTTCCCAAATAACTAAAATTTTACCTTTCATTTTAGACCTAGTTATTTTGAGCCTAGCTTTGTGCCTTGATCCCAAAGACCTAGCGACATTTTATATTTTTAGACCTAGATTAGAGTTGTTTGAAAAACTTTTCTAAAAACTAGGATTCAGAACTTACCATTCACTTGACCATTTATGTGAGACATTAGACAATGGAACTTAAGGACCATTTCAATCAAGTTTATCATCGACAAAGTTGGAAAATAACTCCATTCCTAGGCCAAGTTTTTAGACCAAATTTGTGTTTTATATCGAGTTTCTATAAATATCAAGTTTGGGACATTTGCCATTTAGACCACATTTTAAGAGTTTGTAGAACTCTAAACCTTTTCTTCATGAAATTTTTATTTGTTAAATTGGATATGCCTCATTACACTTGTAGTAGAACCATATATAATATAGATTACAACAATTTGGTCATGAATGATACCTTTGTTCAAGACCCATATGGTGATGAGGTAGTTTATGAGATGGATCCATATCCTCCTTACACTGCTCAATATGTAGATAAAAACCAAGATCTATTAGCACACTACTTGGTTAACACACCTCCCTATTTAGGGCAAGACCAAGAACAAATAACCCAATATCTCATCAGTGTGTCATCAGTTGTTGAACAATTTTAACAAAAACCATACTTGGTAATCATGCCATCAACGTATGACCCATAATTATTTGGTCATCACTTAATTGAAAATAAGGACAAAGTTTTAATCAAAGTTTTGGAGGTAGGGGCCAATTTTCCAATAGACTTCCACCATGAAAACCTACCTAATCTAGTCAGAGTGCTAAGAAATGTACCTTACACCCAAACTATCGAGCAAACCTCTACTATCAAAGATTTTATGCTTTCACAATCCATAACATTACATTACCTTTTTATAGAAAAATATGTTGATTTTTTATGCTCAACATTTCATATCCTCTTGCATGATCCTTCATCAGGGTAAAATTTAATCTGAAGCTTCTCAAGAAGCTTAGTTTTAGAGTAAATATCCCTCCCATAAAGCGTATAAATCAAATCAAGTGCTTGTAACAATGGCCAAACAAGATCTAAATATGCTTGCAAAAGGAAAATTCCCAATGGAAAACCAATTCACATAGATGCAACAAGCATATCAGACCTACCTTAACCTAGTGCAAAATTCCAATTCCATGCCCATATCGAATGCTCCCCTCATAGAGCTAACTCCTTCAATAAGAGTACTAGTTGATTTAAGAGGTCAAGTTGATCTGTGTGTAGACCCATTTTCCCAAAGTATTTTGGTAGGTGACATGTTCAATGTCTCTATCATTAATGAATTAACTATGTCCTACACTCAAGACAACATGTAAAATATAATGAATAACATGTGAGTGTCTTCTAATCCAGGCCAAGGTGAGATTAATGTACCAACAAACAACCCTTAACAATAAGTGCCTATAATTAAAACCATGAGTGGTTAACAATAGTTGGTAGGAATACCTACTTCCCAACCATAGTAGATTACTACCAATACTCAACCAAATACTTCTTCAAGCATGTAACAACAGGTGATAAGTAATCAACGTTTTACCTCAATAATAAGTGATTAATTTTATCCCACGTCAACAGGTGAAAGATAATAGTCCATGGTAGAAGTCACAATATAATTTACCACCATAGCAGAGGTAGAAGACTATGTCACCTCAACAAGGGACAATAAATGTTCCACCTCAATAGGTAGTGATGAATGTACCTCTATAATCACAAATGTTGTCTAATCAAAAATATATTTCTATTGGTTAAAGACAAAATCCAAACACACAACAAGCATCTATTTCATAACAACATGTGTTTTCAAAACAAATAGGTACCAATGTCCAAAAAATACCTATTAGGCAACCATTTCCTTTTACTTAGTAAGTGTCATAGATCCAAAGATAGGGCCTTGGTCAACAACAAGTTCCCTTTATTCAACCAGGTTTAACTGGTCAACAATAAATCCCTACTCAACCTCAGTAGGCATAGTACCTTACACAAATCCATATCCTTCCATCATAACCTCAATTCCTTCAGAACCAAGGTCATATAAAAAATCTAAACTAAAATGTTTATCAATAATATATGCAATATCAATAACCACATCCCAATCTATAGATGCACATTCCTACTCGATTCACCCTTCAAACCAACTATTAAGTTGTGGAGCTAAAAGCTTCAACTATGCAAACATGGAGGAGGTTGTTGAAGTTCCAGAGACACCAGCATCGGTAGTATAACCGACGTTGGTCATGATGAATGCAGAAGGCAACCGGCATCGGCAGGGAGTCAGCCGATGTCGATCAGCACTAGACAGACAGGGACCGACGTCGGTCTCCCGTGTGTTCCAGAACTGTTCATTGCACAAACAGTTAGTTTGTTGAACTGATTGTTTGCATGTAAAGGCTATTTTGAGTCTTGAGATGCATGGATAATTATAGTAAACTAAGAGTCTAAGTTATCATTTAAGTCTGGGATCTATTTATAGACCCATTGGCATGTATTGTAATTATGAGCTAAAAAGGAAGGCAAGGAAGATCCTTCCATTGTAAGATCATTGAGTTGCAGGTTGTTTCAAGCTCATAGGAGATCTACATGTGTAAGTAAGGTCTATTGAATTGCAGGTTGCAAGTTCATGGGAGATCTACTTGAAGTACTTTAGAGTGCTTGGTACTGGCAGGGTTATTACTGACTAGTTGGAGAGGTGAACACCAATTCTGTGTGTGAGTTGTGTGTTGGGACCATTTTTGGTAAGAGAGTGAACTTTTGAAGAAGAAGAATTGTACACTTGAGGTGTGGGAAGCCTCTAAAATGTGGGAGAAGAAGTGGCATCTTCTTTATTGTATTCTTTTATGTACGAGTATTAATACAAGATTGTGTATTGTCTCTCATATTCTGTGCTATTTTTGAATTCTAGTTACTTGTACTTCTGGTTAATTTCGCATGTTTAATTGCTTGTATTTGGTAATCATATTGTGCTCTTTCTGAGGAGCAAGATCCTAACAAGTGGGATCAGAACAGGTGTGTTGTTCTTGGATTCCCCAACACCAACATTTCATACCTCTATTATACCCCAATCAAGGCAATCCACATTAGACCACTCATCCACTACCTCAACCAAGTGTACCATCAAGTTTCTTGGCCCAATAATTGTAATAAATGAAGGATGCAAATTCTATCATTCAAATGGGAAAGCAAACCAAGAAATTTGAATTGGATGGCATGTGTTCATACCCATTTAACATGGAGTATCTTTCAATACATTTTCCTTCAGGTTATGAACCACCAGAATTTGAAAAGTACAAGGGTAAAGGAGACCCTAAGTTGAATTTAACAAAGTTCTTTGTCGCTTAATAGCCAATAGCTTATAGTGATATTTACCTACTCATTTTTTCCTTAAAGTCTGGATGGATACGCTTTAAGATGGTTTCTCAAGTTGCCAAAAAAAAATTAGTATCTAATTTTGATGATATCTCAGACAAGTTTGTGCAACATTTCTCCTAAAATCTCAAGCATGAGATTTCATTATTAGATTTGACTTAGGCCAAGCAAAAGGTTGGTGAGATATTTGCAATCTACTTACATATATGGAGAGTGCTTGCTAGCCAATTCACACATATAATTGGCTATTATGTTACTAAAAATTTTCACAATGAGATATCTTATCATCTAGAGATTAAATGTGCACATAACTTTAAAGAGATTATTAAGAAAGGTTTATAGATTGAAAAGGCCCTTATTAAAAAAGGGATTATCAAGTTGACCTCCTTAAACTAGATTCAAAACTAAAAGCAAAATGTAAGCCCAAGTTAGAACCCTAGCCTAGTCCCAGTGCAAGCATCTACACTAGGTCAAGCTAACAACTATGAAAAATAAAAACCATATAACTACAATAAGAATGTTATTGGTAATGGATTAACTAAGTTGCACCATGTTTAAATAGTGAAAACATTGTCTACTCAACTTATGTCACAAATACAACTCATTCCTCATCAATAACCTATTCAGCAAGCATAACCTATGCAATAACCTAGATCATCCTTTCAAATTCCATAACCACCACCTTTTCAAACCCCTCTTCCAATAAGAAGGCCCACTCCTAGAGTCTTTAGCGACCTTGGTAAACCTATCAAAGCAATTTTTAATAAACTAGCTTTGGCCAATATGATTAGTTGGTCGATTCCAAAACATTATCCTAAGTGTATTATATATCCAGACTAGTACAAAGAGAATGAGTTCTGTGAATACCACCATGTTCATGGAAATTTTATATGTCATTATGTGTATTTGAAGCACCTTATTGAAAATATGTTAGAAAATGGGGAAATCCATTTGGATAATAAAGCATCTACTTCCAATCAAAACCTGAGTATCTACCAAAACCCTTTTCCATAGCATAATAATGCCAATCAACTATAGAAATAATGAAGACCATAAAATCATCATTGTCAACAACATTATCAAAAATAGATGTAATAATAGCAACAATATCAGTAGCAACAACATGAACTAAATAGAAGGAACCAAGGCCAAAATGATCCCAACAAATAATAGACTTGTCATGTAGTTGCACATGACTACAATAAAATTATAGTTCATATTACATGTGGGCATGTTTCTACCATTACTATTAATCCTAGACCAAGTGAAAATATACTAAGACCATTAGCTAACACTTCCAATTAATATACTTATTCCATTAATCCTACTTTGACCTATGACCACAGCCAAGTACAATAACAAACAAGGATTACCATTTTAGGACCTTATGCCAATAGTTCTTCATTACCCCATGACCACAACCAGGTGCGCTAGAAATCAAGAATTATCCTATTTGGACCATCTCCATCATTTTATGGTATCAATGGTCATGTATCCAATTTGGATTATGCAATCACAACTCAGTGGTATAAGATTACCATCCCAGGCCCACAACTTCCTGCCAATAAACCAATCTAACCCACTATGCCAGGTAGGAACAATCCACTTACCACTATTAAATAAAAGAAGTATGACATTATGTAACAATTCAAAAAGACACCTACACAAATCTCCATTTTAGATTTGTTGAATACATCTACTATCCACAAGAATATCCTAATAGAACTCCTAGGCCAATCCTAAGTTCTAAATAACATAACCCCAGATAAATTTCAAGCTTTGGTTGGACACATAGCCCCAAGATAACACTTGACCTTTAACAAAAGTGATATATTATCCCTTGGCTCTTTCCATAACAACCTATTATACATTGAAGTTATCATCATGCAACACAAAGTCAAACATGTCCTCATAGACAATGGATTGGTCCTAAATATTATGTCTCTAAAGCTAATTAAGAATCTAGGATATACAACAACTATCCTTTAGCCATAAATTATCACTATAAAGGCTTGTGACAATGAAGAATGAGAATCACAAGGAACCATAATTTTTCCAGTGATTGTTAGGCTTTTGACCCATAATACACTTTGCCATGTTCTCAACATAGACCTATCATATAATTTGCTTTTGGGTAGACCATGGATACATGAAATTCATTATATCCCTTAAACATTGCACCAGTGTATCAAGTTCCTTCACTTAGCAAGGAAGATCATTATCCATGGAGATTTACATCCATATGAACAATGCAAGCATTTGGAGGCTGAATATGAAAGTTACAACTATCGTTTTGGCCTAGAACTAGTACCTAAGAAGGACAAAGATAAAGAGATACTTATCAAATTTCTAGAGGATAATCATATAAACCTTGATAGACTTACCTCATCTTCACATATGCCTCCTCTTGAAATGTCTAATCATTTTACTATTTTGGACAATGGTCTAGGAGATTATTTTACCCATGACACATTTCATATTGCCAAGCTTCCACAGAACCTCAAGTCCTATGGGAGACCTAAAGCTAAACTAGCTTGCACGACATGGAGATAAAAGAGAAAAGGCAAGCTTCATAGCCCAACACCTATTATATTCACACTGGCCACTAGGTAACAAGAGGACCCACTTGCCAATGATGATTTTTGGTTGTATAATGACCAGTTGGCCGACAGTTACCACAGTCTAAAATATCCCATCCCTAATAGAATCATGGATAATCAAGCCTATGAAGGTGGATGCCTGAGGGTAAACTAGCAAGGTGATCTTGAACCCATTTCTATGACCATATACAAAGGAACCTATGGTCTCATATTTAAACCGCCTGGGGGTGGCCCCATGTATCCTATTCATGTTTCAATGCCAATGACTAGTGATGTCAATGTTGATAGTGAAGCAGAGTCTGATCATAGCATTTACCAATACCTTACTAGCACCAACCTATTTGACCCATATACCATTTTTACCATTACATCATTAACCTGACATTCCACACTTCCCCTTTATCATCCTCAACTTATAGAATAGGACCAACAAGAATCCATAGTACCTATAAACAAGTTTTAGAATGATTAGGCCTTTTGTGATTTTCTAGGCCTAGGAGATAATGTTATGTTAGGAGACCACAAACAAGGGTTTTTTATCAAATTTTATCTCCTATTTTGGAGAGTGAGTGAACACCCTTATCTAAAAATAAAAGAATAAAACATTGAGGTCCCAAAGTGAAAACCTCTTTGAGGCACTTTTGGACTAGGGTAAAAGTAAATAAAAAATGTTAATCTCTTGGTGAAAACCTATTTCAAGTGCCAGTAGATGGGGATGTTCACCTTTCCTTGATTGAATCTCAGGTGACCACCAATGGCAAACTTGATTTTGGGTCTGAGTTCAGTATAGAGGAAAACATGCCTTCAATCAAATAGTTTGAGAATGTCCTACAACATTTATTACATGGCCATTACTATTATGAGGGGATTTAGATTCATCCTACTTGGGAGAGCAATAAGAACTAGTCATCCTAGAGGACTTCACCATTGCAAGCTAATTCACATCCTTTCTAACTATTCTAGAAGATGGATCGACTCTCCTAGTATAAGATACTATGGAAGTCAACATCAAGACTTCAAACAACCTAAAGTGGATCAAAGTAGGCACGTCACTCACCAAGGAGGAATGTGAAGTTTTTACAAACCTTTTGAGGGAGTTTGTTGGCATTTTTGCATAGGCCTACTTAGGCATGCCATGTTTGGACCCCACCTTGGTCATATGCCACCTTGTTGTATATCTTGATGCCAAGCCTGTGAATCATGAATTATGTAAGATGCATCCTCGTATTGATGCATTAGTAAATAAAATTTTGAAAAAACTTTGAAAGTGAGATCCATCTGATTAATTGACTATTTAGAGTAGATCTCAAAGATTATACCTATCAGTAAAAATCCTAAAGGGGTCATAATATGCATTGATTTTAGAGACATCAATAAGGCCTACCCCAAGGATGAATTTCCTCTGTCAAATATCGACATGATAGTTGAATCCATATCTAGGTATGAAATGTTATCCCTCATGGATGGGTTTTCAGGATATAATCAAATTAAGATTATGCTGAAATACCAACACAAGATAGCATTCACCACTCTATGGGGAATGTTTTGTTATTAATTTAAGCCATTCGGCCTTAATAATGCTATGGAAACATACAAAGAGCTATGACCATCATATTTCATGACATAATGCATGATATTACCAAAGGCTATGTCAATGACATATTGGGTAAATCAATTACCCATACAGATCATCTAGTTGTGCTACGAAGGATATTTGAAAGGCTTCATGAGTACAAGTTTTGACTCAATACAAGAATTATGTCTTTGGTGTCGCTTTAGGGAAATTGTTAGGCTTTATTATCTCTCTCCAAAGTATTGAAGTTGATCCTACCAAGGTTCAATCCATTAATGAGATGCCACCACCTTCCACTTTGAAGCAGCTCCATAGTTTCCAAGGAAAAATGTAGTCTATCAGACGCTTGATTTTATAGTTGGTCGATAAATGCCATCCCTTCACTCACTTTTTGAAAAAAGATGTTACATTTGTTTGGGATGAAGAAGGTTAAAAATAATTTTAACACCTGAAGGAATATTTTGCCAATCTACATGTTTTGTTACCACCAATGCCAGTGAGGCCATTTTTGTTATACCTATCTACCATTGATAAAGCCCTGGGGGCACTTTTAGCTCAACATGAGGAAAATGGGAAAGATCATGTCATGTACTATTTAAGTTATACATTGTTTGCATATGAACACAACTATATGCCAATAGAAAAAGCTTGTTTAGTTATGGTCTTTGTAGACCAGAAGTTGTGTCATTACATGCTTAATAACAAGAGCATATTCATTACCAAAGTAGATCTGCTCAAGTATCTACTATCCAGAACAACTTTACTAGGCTGCATGGCTAAATGGATCATGTTTCTGATGAGTTCAAGATTGAGTATGTCAATTATAAAACTTAAATGGATAAGTACTTATAGACCAGCTTGTTGAAGCTCCCCTTTCAAATATTGAACTACTTAATTTTGCATTCCCAGATGAATCCATCATAGAAACATATCTTGAGGACTAGCATTAGAAGCTATATTTTTATGGGTCATTCACATTTCATGGATCAAGGGTAGGCCTATTATTTGTTACACCACATGGGATATTATTCTAAAATAATTATGTATCAACTTTCCTTATACTAATAACATGGTTGAATATGAAGCACTCATTACAAGGTTTCATCAAGCAATACAATAGAACATCCAACATCTCATGATTCATGGTGATTCTTACTTAATCATCAATTATGTTATAGACCACTTTCAAACCAAATATGATAAGTTGGTGCCATACATGGCCATGGTGGACATGTTCAAATAGCAAATTTCCCACATATAGTTTAAACACATCATCAATACAGTAATAAGATAGTAGATTTCATGGCTACCATTAGTTCTTTAATCCATAGCACATATGAGTCAAACAAATATCAGTTCCTCATTGAACATCTTCTAGTGCCTGTTCATGAACCTTCGACTATCATAATGATCTATGATATTTTTGGTCCCAATTTTATTTGGTATTCAAACCTATACAACTACCTTCATAACCATGTCCTTCTACCAGACCTATCACATAAACAACAAAAGGCTTTTATCCACCAAGACTCTCATTATACCTTACTTATCCTAAACCTTTATAGCATAATCTCTAGTCAAACTATGCTTCATTGTTTGAATTTGGTAGAAGTCGCATTAGCATTGAGGTAAGTCCACAAAGGAGTATGTGGATCCCACACTAACGGGATTGTCCTAGTCAAAAAGCTCTTATGTATAGGTTACTATTGGCCAACCATGGAAGCAGATGTAGTTGTGTATGTAAAAAAGTGTGACAAATGTCAAAGGCATGTAAATTTGATTCATGTTTCAGCCAGAACACTCAAACTGATACTTACACCATGGCCATTTTCTACATGGGGACTCAATCTCATTAGGATGATTAGCCCCACCTCATCTGATGACCATAAACACATCCTTAACACTATCGAGTATTTCACTAAATGGGTTGAAGCTATACCCCTCACGTGATTAGAAAATAAATTTCCAAATTCATCTTCAACCATCTCATTTGTTGCTATGGTATCCCATCTGACATTATATATGGGTTTAATACCATATTCCCTCTGGGATTACCATACTAATTATCGCACTCTAATTAGAGTCATACTATATTCTATGGCACTAAGGCCATTCTTCCTATCAAGGTCAAGTTACCTTCTCTGTGTAACTCATTGAAGCACATCCTAGATGATGAAGATTATAGAGTAGCTCATCTGCAAGAGATAGAGTTACTAGACAAAAAGTGCATGGCCATTGTAAATAGCCTTCAAGCTTATCAAAATAGGCTACATGGTCAGTATAACCAATGGTTCAAACATATAGAGTTAAAAATTGGTGATCTTGTCCTCAACTAAAACCAAAAGAACACCACAGTCGAGAAAAAGAAGAAAGGCAAGTTCAAGCCCAATTGGATAGGCCCTTATGTCATTGTTGTAAATTATGACTTTGGAGCATACAAGCTCGCTACACCATATGGATTTGAACTTGATAAACCCATGAAAATTATATACCTTAAGCGTTATTTCTCTTGAGAGACTTGAGTATTGTCTATGAAGATTATTTACATCATACCGTATTGTCTTCTTCCTTGTATTATACCTATACCATTTATATCATACCTTTCTTATTGACCATAATTATTTTTACCCTCCCAACCCACCCTTTTAACCTTGGTTCCAATCCATTGGTTCTTTGGGCACCTTCAATGAGAGGATTTAGATAAAGTTTCACTAGTTGATTTAGTATTCTAGATAAAGAGATAGTATCTTAGAGTAATATGATAATGGTTTAGCAATTGCATTATTTATCATTGTCATGTTCTAACTCATTTTCAATGCTACTAGTTATAATAACCTTTGGTAAAATTATTATCATTGACCCATGTTGTTATTTCCTAATTATAACCACCTATGGGAAAATTAGGAGAAACACCTTTACCATGCCTTGCCGCATCACCTTGCCATTCCTATGCTATATTGTTCCATTTGCGTAATTCATGAACTTGTTGCTACCTAGTTGAATTCCTCCACTGTAAGGCATAACTATAGTGACTTAAGGTCCATTAGGAATATGTAGACAATGCTCGATTTATATTGAGGTTAGTTCAGTCACCCATTTTCCCACACTCTCATCATTTTTTGAGTAACCTAAACTATGCTCTTACCATTTTGTGAGTTTTACCATTTAGTCTCTCATAATTCTCAATCGAGTTGAGAGACTTATAAAATTCCAAAAACATTGGTAAAAGACCTATACAATCCTAAAAATCACAACATCATGAAAATTGGCTTAGAATTTTCACATGAGATATAAATCCATCAAAAATTTTGGATGGGTCATCTTATTTGTTAGACCACCTTGGTCTTTTTCCTCCTATTTCTAGGAGAACTACATTGGCCTGAGGTCCACACGGGCTATGTAGGTAGTACTTGGATACATAGGTATCTCGAGTTAGCTTGGCCACACCTTCCTTTATTTTTGACCACTTCTTTACCTTAAGGATCTTGGGACTTTTAGTTATTTAAAAATTAACCACTTGTCCTTTAGTTTACCCATCCTTATTGGCCTTAGTTGTATACCCTCACCATTTTGTGAGTTCATGTTGTGAGCATTATGTATTTGAATTTGATATACTAATGACCACTTGGCTTCATCTTATGCTCTCATCATTTTGTGAGTATTATCTATTTCAAATCTACCACCATTTTTCAAGACCATTCCCATACTCCTCTACACATCAAATGTGTTTCTTTATCATCAATTTTCTTTTATCTCATATCCTAGGAGAACTGCATTTGGCTTGAAGTTCATGTTGGATCCTATATCCATGGAACTATATAGGTAGCATCCACTTTCCTAGTGCATCTAGAGTTAGCTTGGCTACCCATTTTTTTCTTCTATTCCCCCCCATTTTTGTTTATTTGTTTTGTTGTTCCCTATAGCCTAGGGTCAATGTTTGTCATCTTGTTTATGGTATTGTTTCCATATAGCCTAGGGGAAAGTATGTGCTAATTGTTCTTATATTATTATACCTACGTCATTATTTTTTAGCTTAAAGTTCACCTTATTTCCATGAATAACACCTCTATTACACATGAATGAATAATTTGTTTTCTATTTGCACTAACATTGTGATTAACCATTGTTTGTGTTTATTAAATTTTGTTTTTGATTGTTTTGTTAATCGTTTTATTTATTGGTGTTTTATTGTGTTTCTATTTATTGATGTTTTGTTTTGTTTTATTTTTTTATTGGTTGGTTTGCCTATGTATTTGTCTTCACTATTGTGCCTTAGCTTAATATTTATGTGTTCATTGGGTAATTCCTTGTGCATTATACTTAAGTCCATCCATATTCATACATCAGCATTACCATCATGGTTTTTATAATTGGTGCATTGTTTTCAATTATTTATTAGATTAGGTGTCAGTCTTTATGCATATTATAGCTAGGTTATCATGGTGTTTTATATCATGGTGCATATCCTCACGTTCTATAACAAAAATCAGCTCAATGGATCTTACAAACAATGGTGCCGCAATACTTCTCTTTGTTCACTTGACAAATTCTTGACATATCCAACCATTACCCAAATGCAGAGTAATTAAATCACAAATGAATTTTAATCCCTACTAGTTCGGATGTGCATCTCCATCCTATCAAGTAGTCAAAATTCATACATATTTTTTGTACCAGCTTACTCTTACTCCATGAGCACAAATTCCATACATAAGTTATTTTACCCACAATTTCCTTAATAGAGCTTGGATAACTTATACCATGCTTCCATCCACCCTCATGGGGCAAACCCCAGTACCAATGATTATAAACACCTCTAGGCAAATCATTGTGTTTTGATCTATTTGGATGTTAATGATTATAACCACCTTTGCGTAAATCAGTATCATTTTCCTTTCCTACTAGGGCATGTTTTTCTTGTGCTAATTATTATAACCACCTTTGGGAAAATATTTATCTTAATCCATCCTACAAGGGAATTTTTCCTTATGCTAATGATTATAGCAGCCTTTAGAAAAATCATTATTTTTATCTACCCTCTTGTGACACCCCACTGTTCCACTGATTATAACTGTCTTTAGAAAAATTAGTATTTTCTACCCCTTTTAGCTTTAGGTCCCATTGTTTCCTTCTTTTTGATGTAACATTCACCAACCTTATTTGTTGCCCATTCCCTTGAGGGGGTATCTAAGACTCATCCATCGCCTTTTGGGGCATTAGGCATTAATGACCTTTTTCATTCTTTGAGAATATGTTATTATACCTATATCTTGTAATGCCTTCCCAAATAGGGGCAAACTGTAGACACCCCATTCTAGCCACAACTGGCTTCCAACCAACTAAACTTTAGATTAATTTCTACCAAAAAGTGTAAATTAAGCCTAGGAATCACTGAATGTCCCAATTTCATATGCACATCACACATTAGTGCCTAGAATCATGTTGAGGCATCCTTATTAGGGGTATTACCCTATACACAATAATAACCTCTCATAGATTCCTCTTTGGTCAACTTGCAACCTAGCAATGTGATAATTTGGCCTTTGGACTCATTAAATGGGGCACTTGAACAATTCCTAAAGTGCTAAAATACTAAGTATAATGAATCAACTAATTAAATCAAATTAAATGATTAAGTGAATTTTCCATGCGTAATTAATGAAAAAAAAATTAAAAGTAAAATTCAAGAAAAATGAGGTCATGATGACATCATCATCATCAAATTCAAGAAATTAGAAGTATCTCCCTAAATGTAATAAATTTAGAAATGGAGAACCATTCCTAATAAATGGGATATCTATCCCAAATATTAATTACATGTCCCCTACTTAACTCAACTAGGGTTAGCCTTAACTCAACTAGAGTTAGTTTGAACTCAACTACAGTTAACTTTTACCTAACTACACGTAGGTTAGAGTTTGTTTTAGAGGATATAAATACAAGGCCACACCCATTGATCAAGTATCTTTTTTTATATAGTGTTATAATGTTAAAATGTCTTAAATAAGCACATTTTTATAGTGTTACCATGCCCATCTACGAATCCAAGCCAAGCCAAATCCAACTTTACCAAGGTGATAAGGAGAGGTGGAGCAATGGAGCTTCATTGACAAATATTTCTTGATCACATAGTTGAGCACATCAATCCATTTCCAACTCACAACACTTGCTCTCATGGAAGGTAAAATCTCTTTTTTTTATTTCATTTTTTTAGTTACTTGTATAGTTCACTAGCTCCTTGAGTGTCAAGGCTAGGGGTGTAAGTTTTTAGTGTGTTTTGTTTGATTTGATTTCTTAACTAACATGATACTAATCTCCCCTTTACACATTTCCTAGGTCACAATACCTAGACCCAGAAATGATGAGATGACTAGGTTGGGGAGACCTTAGGAGTAAAATTATTGTATACATGTAGTATATAGTAAAATTTATCTAATTCCAATCTCGATTTATAGTCACACTCATAAGAAATTATATGGAGTAGTTACGATGTTGACAAGTTACAGTGATCTCTTTCTTAGTTTTAAATCCATATCTATCCTGCTCATGAAGGGTAGGGCCACTCTCAGTGGATGAGAGGTGTGTAGGGGATCCAAAAGGCTCTATGGGTAGAGGAATATCCCTCTATGATACTCTCCCACTCTGCATCGACATGGTTTGTTATTGGTTTATGATGGTCTTCTACTTACTTGGTTAGCAAAACAAACCATTATTGAACAAATTGATTATTGTATTTATGGATGTAAAATGTTGATGTATGTCTATCACAAAATGTAATTTATTTGTACTATAAAGTTAGAATTAGTCTATTGCATAGTAGTTGCAAGCAAATCAAATTCTCACCTATAGTACAAAATGTAATTTATTTGTACTATAAAGTTAGAATTAGTCTATTGCATAGTAGTTGTATTTATGGATGTAAACTGTCGATGTATGTCTATCACAAAATGTAATTTATTTGTACTATAAAGTTAGAATTAGTCTATTGCATAGTAGTTGCAAGGTAATATTCATACCTTTTTAGTTTTGGAATGGTATTTAAATGTTTGGGTTAAATAGAAAAGATAGAAATAATTGTGATCTAGTATTGTGATATATAGTTTTATGTCACAGGTAAATGATTGTAAGAGATGATAGATAAATTATTGACTAGGGCATTATCTTAATTTTTGAAGTATCAAAATCTGAATGGAACACATTGTACTTTCCTATAATGCTTTTGGTTAAATGAAATCGAACATGGTGTAATGGTGTTTTCTTTATTGATGCATGCCAAATAAATGGTAGTGTACCTATGAATGATGCAAGTTAATCATATTTAACTATCGGTATATGGAATTCATTTTGACATATTATTTATATATTAGTATTGAATGTTAAATCAATCTTGGAGATGTTCTTTCATTACTCAATAGAATTTAGGATGTGTGAATGGATTAGGTAACATGAATCACCCTTTGGTTAATAAGTTATTCTATTAATCTTTTTAAAAAATGATGACTAGTTAACTTCACCTCAAAGGGATGTCACACAAACACTTTACATGATTACTCTATTTGGGATATTTACATCAAGTGAGAGTTACAAAATAATGTAGATATCAAGTATATAATGGGCCAATATTATGAACTATTTACTCAAGTTATGATATCACACAAGCTCATCAAATGAGTTATTATCAATTCTAAATCAACTAATAATATTTTTAACATATCATTATTTCATGCATTAAGGATCGATACACAATAGCTAGACATAATAGGTCACATAATTACTAAATCAGATCAAGGAATATGATAACCACTTGGAAAAATTTCATTAGAAGTGATATTATGACCCAAGAAGGTACATTATTTATTGCATTCATGCTTCATGATACACATTATAACCTATTGTTGGTCCAAGACTAGATGCATATTGTGAATGCAATACTATTTACATTACATATGTGTGTGACATTTATACATGGGGTACATCTATATACATGTCAAACAGACAAGGATCCTTTCAAATGCCATATTTCATCACTATCTACAACAACACATGAAAAAGAAACAAAAGGTATAATCCAAGTTATATCACAACCTACTAGTCAATTCAACATATTAGCTCTACCAAAGAAGTAATTTTCATGATTACCATCACCTCTTCATGTGATACCAAATTAGTTTCTTGAGTATAACCTTGTAACACCCCTTCTTCCATGAAATCTTGATCCAAACAAGCCTACACCAAAGAATTATGATGGGCATATTGTGGTTATCTTTAGATTGTAGGGCATTCAATGAATAAATTTTGCAAATTAAGACACAAAATACAAGATTTTGTTGACAATAATAGTATTCAGTTTGCTACAACTTTAGGAGAACCAAGAGCACAAAAGGATAACAATCATAATTCATAACATATCAATATTACTATGAATGGGAAATATAACTATGATAAATTCAAGCATGTTAATAATATAAAGCAACATACAACACATACTCAAATTATAGATCCTAATATACATAAATTTCCATCAAATATATATGACATATGGCACCAATGCAATGAGACATTATTATCACTAAATACAAGACCTCCAAGGTGGTTTTCCACTCATTAATAAATAATAGACATTTTCTTGGGTGATTGTTCACTCACCTTGTACTTGTGGACACTAGAAAATGTTCTAGTCCACATCCCAATCTGTAATAAGATCACATAGAAACTCACTTGTTGGAGAAACCAACCCCACAGAAGAAATTTGCTACATCTTAACCTAGTTTAATAATGTCATATCATCTAGAGTTGATAGAGTGACAATGGGTGGCAACCATTCATGTTCCTAAGATTTGTTCCATCTTGCATAGCCTCCCTACATCCACCAAATAGGTTTACATTAGTCTAAGCTCAAAAATTATAAAATCAGCATCTACTATGGAAAATTTATCATTATATGTGAGGGTAGTTATGAAATTGTTATGGTAGTTACACAGTCATCATGGTAATTACGTAACCACCATGATGAAAAAATAACCTCTAATCTGCATAGATAGCATGACTACCAATCTACAAAGACCAAAAATTTCACCCTACACCAATGGTTTCATCTGTCACATCCCCAATATGTAAAAACACCAAAAAAATCTAAAAATCACTCAAAAATAAATAAATAAAAACACATTTCTCTAATCCTCTAACCACAAGCAACTTTTTGACTATAATTTTATGAAATTTCATTTACCTAGGGAATTTTACAAAAAAAACTACCAAACCTAGGGTTTAGGAGGAAACATGTAAAAATCAACATGTACTTATGCCCTAATTTCTACCATTGGTGTTCTTACCATCTTCTTATCATGCTTTATCAATTGACTATCTCTACTTATAAATCAGTTACCCATGGCCAGAGCTCAAAGTTTATATATTTGGAAAGTGAAAATTATTTTAGAGTTCAAAATACAAATCTATTTATAGTAAGCTTTTATTTTAATATTTTATTCTAAATTTACCTTTTTTTAATAGTTAACTATATTCACATTATTTATTGTATATTTTGATGTGTTTGTGAGTTTTTAATGAATAAGGCAACAAAGGGAAACCCAAATAGTACCCTTCCCCCCATGTCAATGATAAGTAATTGTGTCTTTATTTTCTATAAATTTTCCAAAACTTCTTAACTTTTATGTTTGAATCTCAGTGTCATATTTTTAAGGTAATGCCTCTTTACCTAGTTCTAAGATCCACCCCCTAATAGGATGGACTAGGTAGTATCTCATCCCCTACACATAAGATAAGTATTATCATATTATCCCCTATGCATAAGATAAGTATTCTCATATTATGTTAGATTAAATAGTGGTTGTCACTCCTTTCAAAATATTATTGGCATGTTTTTTTCATTGACATCAAAAGGGTGTATCGTTTAAAGCCATAATAGTCATTGATGTCAAAAAGTGTATCATGTCAAGATCATATTGTCATTAATGTCAAGGTTGATGTCATGGTTGATGTCAAAGATGACTAAGGATGGATGGTAGTATGTGATATGTCAAGGTACAAAAGAATGTGATCATGAGAGTTATCATGAGTAAGGTCATTCATGAAAGAGAGAGTGTTGCATGGAAGATAATTGTCATGAGTGTTGTGAGCATGGAAGGTACAGGTCATGGAAGATGTTTGAAGACAACTAATGTCTGCACAAGAAGCATAGTGTATGAAGAGGTCTGTATAATTCATTAATGTCATCATATGAAGAGGTATGTGTAGAAGAATGTATGTGTATAGTGTGGCATAGTCATGATATGAAGAGTTTTAGAGTGAACCATGTGAAGGAAGAATAGTGAAATGAATGAACAAAGGTATGTGATGTGACAATGAGCATTGAGAGAGATGTTAAGTCATTTAAAGTCTGGTCATGTGGTTTTAGGTTTGTATGAGGCTATCGAAGATTGTTGTCATCATAAATAAAATGGTTTAGTGATATAAGTGTGTTTTGATGTCTTATGTCTACTTGTTTGATGTCTTGTTGAGGTCATGACATGGAAATAATATATCAAGGTGTCAAGCACATTGGAAACTTGAGCTTAGTCATGGCATGGTGACGGTATGAGTCGGTGACATGATGAGATGAGTGAACTCAGGAATGTGATAGGTTGTGAAGGTTGTTTGATAATGAGAATAAGGTGTGGATGTACTTATAAATCTTTCAAAATGAATCTTTGAAGGTAGGTCCTTTATTTTTGGTCTGCACCTAAACCATTCTTTAGCCCTGCCTAGCCTATGAGGCATGAGGATCAGATTTCAAGGTGAATGTGTGAAGGATAGAATGAATATAGGTAATTCAAGTTTTTTTAGGAGTGATCACAAAGTTTTAGGCCATGGATTTAAGTAAATTGCATGAAATAATGTTTTAATCCTTTTTGAGTTCATAGAATGTGGTCTTAAGACCCTAGAAGCACTTTTAGACATTTTTTGGCACATGTAACCTATACATGGGAAACTGATATGTTAATTAGATATGGGGAAGGGTCCTAGATAATATCTCTAGTTGTTGATTTTGGATTTAAGGGGTAGTCATTTATGAATAATCGTTAACACTAAAACCTATGTTAAACCTCCCTAAAACCCTAATAAGGAACCAATGTAGAATATGTTGCTCAAATTAGATCAAAATGGATTGAAATTATTAGGAAACCTATTGTATATTTTATTAGACTCTCTCAATCACCTCCAAGTGGTATTGAGTTGTCAGGTGAGTGAGAAGACCGTATAGGAAAGGGCTTATTTACGAAGAAGTTATTGTAGCTCTCAAAAGTTACATTGGTCAAGGAAAGAAAATGGATGGAATAAGGAGATAAAGACTCATAATAAATTCCTGTGAAGGTTTATAGATAGGTTTCACCCTTCAAGTGTGCTAAATTGGTCATCCAAGTAAGCTAGTCATAAACAGACCTAATGGTGTAAACAGTGTAAAACCTAGGCAGCAATGAGAAGATGAATTTGAGTTTGTTTTCATGATAGAATGATGAAACAAAGTGCATGGAAATGTTTTTTATTACTTGTATGTCATGTTAATTCTTTTAATAATCTTTGGAATTTGGGAAAAGAGATGAAAATGTTGAAGCCAAAATGGCTTGTCTAATTCAATTTAGACTATGTGATATAGGGTCAGGAAATTGGTCTACAAGACCAATATTTTCCATTTGACCATATGATCTTTCTATCTAAGAATAGTTTGGATCATAGGATCATTTAAGTGTATTATAATTCATGGAAAGTGTCTACACAGGTCTTGGAGGTTTAAGTCACCAAGACTATGTTTTGAGTATTTTGATAGTTCTAAGTGAGTGTTGTGATGAGTTGATCTTGAAGTATTAAGCTCTGAGTGAAAGTGTCTAATGCAAACTTTTTGGTATACATAAGCCTAATAGAACTTATTACTATTGAGGGGTTTCATGAAGTGGTCAAACCTAAAAGGTGTTATGGGTATCAGAGAATGTTGGATAATTTATTTTTGGATGTTGTGTGAAATGGTTGTGTTGTCTATGGAGGTATAATTTTTTCCAATGGATCAAATGGTAATGTCTTGATAAGAAGGCCTAATGCAATTAGGTCTCCATGAGACCTAAAAGTGAAATGAGGCCTAATTGAGTCATGATAGACCAAAAGGGAGTCAATTTTCATTTGAATAATGTTTATGATATGTCCTAAGACCTATTATATGGCTTACCTAAGAGGTTAAGGTTGTGTGTCTGACCAAGTGATATATGAATAAGAGATGAGTATATATATAAGGCTTTTTAGGCCTATTTAGACAAGCTTAGAGTAAGTGAATGGATTGATAGATTAATAAGCCTAAGGATGTTGGGTAACATGTTGTAAACCATCAATATATAGAAGATAAATAGTTCATTAAGATCATATAGGTGTTATTTAGTTAAATATCAAGGTCATATGACCTATTCAGTCTTGAAGAGGACTAGTTGAGAAAAGAAGCCTAGAGGTAATTTTGAGAGAGATCAAGGGGAGTAGAGTTGAATGAGTGATATTTGTATATTGAGAGGCTATCAAACTTGCATTAGAGATGTGTTCTTGATGTGTGATAGTGGATAGAGTAGATAGAGAGCTGAGTGGAAGAGTAGAAGAAAGAAGTGTGATTGACTGAGTTGGTACTTCCTTATAGCTTGGTGCTTGTAGAATTGGCCTTGGCTGAGTTGGTGCCTAGTTAAGAGATAGTTAGAGATATATTTTAGTTTAGTTCTTGTAGAATTCTCCTTATAATAAGTTAATTCTTTGTGATAGTGGGTTGTATCCTCCCAGCAAATCTTGGTGCTTGCTAAAGTCAAGTGGGTACTTGATAAATCTGGGGTTGGTGTTCCATGTTGGTTTGGTGTTCAACTAAATTTGATACATTATCTTTTAGGATAGTTTGTATAAGCTTGTTTCAGTGGGTTTTATTTCTTGTGAGGTTTTCCCACATATGTGATGTGTTATCTTTTTTAATGTTCATGTGATTGGTTCATAATGCATTGCTAGATCACTATGTTGCTTTCATAGTTCATAGATGAGTGGATGTAATTGATTGAAAGTTTTTGAAGACTGATTCACCCCCCATCTCAATCATTTTTATTTAAAAAATTGGTATCATATCTTGGTCCTTTGAATCAGGCCTAACATCTTGAAGGAGATCCTTGAAGCACAAACATGTCTAGTCAACATGTATAAGGAGGTTTCTGAACCAATAAGGCTCTTCTCTTCAATGGGACTAACTATGCATTTTGGAGTAACAGAATGAAGACCTATCTAATGTACTTAGCCTTTATAACATATGTAAATTTGTTTTTTATGTATTCACTCCACCCTCTACACCACCAACTAATGTAGCAAGTAAGAACGCAAGTGATAACAACTCTAAGGCAGTGAATGCCATCCTGTGTTTTTTTTTTAGAAGCTAAATTTGTTAAAGTCATGCATTATGATATAGCCAAAGGGATTTGGGAAAAGTTACATACCATATATGAATGAGACACTAAATTTAAGTTGGAAATTTTTCAGACTCACTGAAGATAATTTGAAAGCCTAAGAATGAAGGAGGATGAAAACATTACATATTATCTGTTGAGAGTAGTTGAAGTGGTAAATGTCATCAGAGGCCTAGGAGAGAAGCTGGAAGAATCAACAGTAGTAAAAAAGGTATTGATATCTATAACATATAAGTTTGATTCAAAGGTGTTTACTTTGGAGGATATCAAAGACCTTAACCTACTATTTATGGATGAGCTTCATGGCATCTTGACTACCTATGAAATGAGAAAAAGTGATGAAAGACCTTCCAAGAAGGAAGTTGCATTAAAATGTAAGAATATGTCACAAGGTAAGAAGGCTAAAATGATGTTGATAAAGACATTGATGATGACAAGATATAATCCATGTTTTTTAAAAAACTAAGAAAAGGATCAGGTAAGTATAAGGGCATGTTGTCATTCAAATGATTTAATTGTGGTAAGATTTGTCACTTTGCCTCTAAATGTCATAAAAAGGATAAGACTGAGCATGATGAATATCATGGTGATGATAAGAATATATATAAGCTTGATAAGAGAAAAAAGGGTTTCAAGAAGTATGAATATAATAAAAGGTCATTCAAGAACAAGAGAATTTTTTATACCAAAGAAGATAGTAGCTCATCTGATGTAAGTGACACTAGTATATCTGATAGTGATGATGATAGTAATGACCATGATAGCAATGAAACCTTATTCATGGCTATATAAATAGACAATTAGGGTTGATCAAAAGGTAAAATTCTTATGGATGATGAAGAATCATATGAATAAGAGGTTGAAATGAACCTTGAGATAGAATCGGTGAGTGTTCTAGAGGAGGTGAAGTTCTAAAGAAGAAAGAATTATAAACTAAGATCATTGGTTAAGATTTATGAGGATCAAATGAATCTCTTTGAAGAGAGACTAATTACAACACCAATGAACATGAGGAGATCATCAAACAAGTGGAAACTCAAATTGAAATTATCACTACAAGTCTTAAGACCAAGGAAGAAGAATGCATCAAGTTTAGAATATAAATGAAGTCCTTAAAGGTGGAGTTGGATCAGGCAATAGTCAAGTTTAAGACACATCATATATTTAAAAAGAGTATTGAAGTTTTTGGTGATATTTTGATTATTCAAAGGTCTTCACATGACAAAACAAGTCTTGGGTTTAAGGAAGACCAAAAGGAGAACAAAGAGAATTAGACCTCAAAGACGTATGTAGAAACTCTCAAATCTGAGAATCAAAGTGATCATCAACAAGTCAAGAATACCAAAATTAAAGTCAACATGAAGAGACCAATCAGGCAGCCCAATGTAATAAGGTATTATAATTATTTCAATGGTTATTATTTTTATTGTCATAACTTTAGTCATATATCAAGTGATTGTAGAACGGTCTCAAGGGATGAGTTATCCTGGGACCATGGGAGAAAGAATAATTAGTCAAGAGGTAAGTACAATAGTGATGTTTGCTATAGTTGTCACATTATGGGACACATTGTAAAATTATGTCCTAATAGAGTTAGAAGGCCCTAAAGAATTAAAAAGGTATATGGAGATCCTAGAGTTCATAAGAAGGGTCAAACATTGGTATAGAAGCCAAAGAAAGTTAGGATTGATCATATTGAACCCAAGAGTCAAGATGGATTATTTTCTAAGATAAAGAAAGGATCAGAAGTGAAGGAATGTCAAGAATACTTGTTATTTGCATGTATTGACAAGGCAATCAAAGACAAGAATAAGGATGACAAGGTGGATGAGTTGAATGCTTCAATCAAGCCTAAGTGGATTTTAAGGAGGGACTATCAATCTCATGATTGCAAGATAGTTGAGCAAAGTGGTTTGGATATCTAGGAATCTCCTAATTTTATGGATTTTTTAGAGCCCTATGGAAAGGTGTGACTCCATTAGGCTTCATGGAGACAATACTCTATTAGCAGAAGCATCAGGTTGCATTCAAAAAGGGATTCATATTAAGAGGATTCCAAGTTGTATGTGTTTCAAGGTATGAGTTGTTTTTTCTGTAGCTTATATGTATATGACAAGGTGAAAGGAGTTTTAGTTAGTATGAGCATTGATTCTGGAGATCAGTTCATGAGGAGCTATGATATGGAATACAAGTCTGAGCATAGGATTGTGTTTAGAGACATAGGGAATATGGATTGGTTTGCAAGACCAATATGGTCATAGAGATAAATTGGATGTTATTGATAGAGCTAGAAGTGTGATGAAAGCATGTATATCTGATTGGTATATGAGAGGTAAGCAAAAAGTTATTTTATGTTTCTAATAGTTGATAGTTTGATTTTTGAATTGGTATTGGCATCAAAATGCTTGAAAGAAGTTGAGAGTGGTTTGAGAGTCTTGATGACTCAAATGGTAATCATAAGCTATGAAGATAAAGGGGGAGTCCCTAATTTTTTACTTGATGTCAAAAGTGGGGTAGCCTAGTGAGTGATCAAGATTTTGATCTATATCAGTTGTATCAAGGACAAGGTGAGTGTTCCTATGTATCTAAATTCATTTTAAGAAGGTATACGTGGAGTTAGGGGGAGCATGTTTGTACAATGCTTCATAGACTCTATGATCTTATTACAAAAAGGGGTAGAGAGCTCAAAAAGGAAGAAAATTTTAGGTGTCTCTTAGTCATTAATATCAAAAGGGGGAGAATAAGCAAATGGAAAAGTACCATTTTGACATGATTTCATATTATAGTGTGTTTGCCATCAATGTGTTTGTCATCAATGATAAAGGGGGATTTTTTGGCATGTTGTTGTCATTGATGTCAAAAGGGTGAATCATATAAAGGCATAATGGTTAGTGATGTCAAAAGGTGTATCATGTCAAGATTGTATTGTCATTGATATCAAGGTTGATGTCAGGGTTGATGTCAAAGATGACTAAGGACATATGGAAATATGTGATATGTCAAGGTAAATAAGAGTGTGATCATGAGAGTTTTCATGAGTAAGGTCATTCATGAAAGAGAGAGTGTTGCATGGATGATAATTGTCATGAGTTTTGTCAGCATGGAAGGTACAGGTCATGGAAAATGTTTGAAGACAACTAATGTCTACATAGGAACTATAATGTATGAAGAGGTATGTATAAGTCATTAATGTCATGATATGAAGGGGTATGTGCAGAGGAATGTATGTGCATAGTTTGGCATGGTCATTATATGAAGATTTTTAGGGTGAGCCATGTGAAGGAATAATAGTGAAATGAATGAACAAAGGTATGTGATGTGACAATGAGCATTTAGAGAGATGTCAAGTCATATGAAGCTTGGTCATGTGGTTTTAGGTCTATATGAGGTTATGGAAGATTATTTTCATTAGAAATATAATGGTGTAGTGATATGAGTGTGTTTTGATGTCTTATGTCTCCTTTTTTGATGTTTTGTTGAGGTCATGACATGGAAAGCATAGGTCAAGGTGTCAAGTGCATTGGAATCTTGATCCTAGTCATGGCATGGTGAAGGTATGAGCTCATGACATGATGATATGAGTGAAATAAGGCATGTGAGATGTTGTGAAAGCTGTGTGAGCATGAGAATAAGGTATGGATGCATTCAAAAGTGTTCAAAGTGAGTCTTTGAAGGTAGGTTCTTTAGTCTTGGTCTATACCTAAACCATCTTTAGCTCTGCTTAGCCTAATGAGGTATGAGTATAAAATTTCAAGGTGAATGTGTGAAGGAGATTATGGATAGAGGTAATTCAAGTTTTTTTAAAATTGATCACAAAATTTGAGGCCATGGTTTGAAGTAAATTTCATGAAACATTGTTTTAGGCCTTCTTGAGTTCACAGAATGAGATCTTAGACTTGAGAAGCACTTTCAGACGTTTATTGGCATGTCTAACCTTTGCATGGGAACCTAAGATGTTAAGGAGATATGTGTAAGGGTACTCCCTAAGATATCCAAGAATTGGTTTTGGATTTAAGGGATAGTCCCTTATGAACAATCATTGACACCAAAACATGTGTTAAAGATCTCTAAAACTCTAATAAGCTTGACCCAATGTAGAATATGTTGCTCAAATCAGATAAAAATGGATTGAAATGCTTAGGAAACCTATTAGAGATCATATTGGAATATCTCAGTCACTTCCAAGTGGTATTGAGTTGTTAGGTGACTGAGAAAACCCTATAGGAAAGGGCTTATTTCTGAATAAGTTATTGTAGTTCTCAAAAGTTGCATTGGTCAAGAAAATAAAATGGAGGGAAGAAGGAGATATAGACTCATACTACATGCCTATTAAGTTTTATATATAGGTTCCACCCTTAAATTATGATAAATTAGTCATCCAAGTAAGCTAGTTACAAATAGACCTAATGGTGTAAATAGTGTAAAACCCATGCAACAGTGAGAAGATGAATTTGAGTGTTTTTTCATGATAGAACGATGAAACCAAGTGCATGGAGATGTTTTTCAAGACTCTTATGTCATGTAAATTCTTTTAAGAAGCTTTTGAGGTTAGGAAAAGGGATGAAAATGTTGAATCCAAAATGGCTTGTCTGGTTCAGTTTAGACTGTGTGATTAGGGTCAATAAATTGGTCTTCAAGACCAATATTTTCCATTTGAACATATGATATTTATATCTAAGAATAGTCTTTAAATATCATATGATCATTTACATACATTATAATTCATGAAAAGTGTCTACACAAGTTTTGGAGGTCTAAGTCATCATGACTATGTTTTGAGTATTTTGATAGTTCTGAATGAGTGCTGTGATGAGTTGATCTTGAAGTCTTAAGGTCTAAGTGAAAGTGTCTAATTAATTTGTTAATGACCCTTAGGTCATGTAGAATATTTATATGTACTTTATTGATCATATTTTAGTATATTAAGTGTGTTTGAGCTTCAGTATTGAAAGGTAGACATTTTGGTGTATATAGGCCTAATAGGACTGAGTGTTATTGAGGGGTTTCATGAAGTGGTTAGACATAAAAGATGTTTTGAAGCTCAAAGGATGTTGGATAAGGTCTATTTGGATGTTATTTGAAAGGTTTGTGTTATTTATGGAGATATAATGTTTTCTAATGGATCAAATGGTAACGTGTTGATAAGAAGGCATAATGCAATTAGGTCTCCATGAGACCTAAAAGTGAAATGAGGCGTAATTGAGTCATGGCAGACCAAAAGGGACTCAAAGTTCATTTCAATCACATTTATGAGATGTCATAATACCTATTATATGGCCAACCTCAGAATTTAATGGTGTGTGGCTTACCAAGTGGTATATGAACAAGAGATGAGTATATATACAAGGCTTTTTAGGCCTATTTAGACAAGCTTAGAGTAAGAAAATGGATTGATAAATAAATGAGCCTAAGGAGGTTGGGTAACATGTTGTAAACCCTTAGTAAATAGAATATAAATAGTTCATGAATATCATACAGGTGTTCTATAGTTAAATATTAGGTTCATATGACCTTTTTAGTCTTGAAGAGGGCTAGTTGAACAAAGAAGCCTAGAGGCAATTTTGAGAGAGATCAAGTGGAGTAGAGTTGAATGAGTGATATTTTTCTATTGAGAGTCATAAAAATTGCATCAGATATGTGTTCCTAATGTATGGTAGTAGATAGAGTAGATAGAGATCTGAGTGGAAGAGTATAAGAAAGAAGTGTGATTGATTGAGTTGGTACTTGGTCAAAGGAGTTGAAGCTTCCTTGCAAGTTGGGGCTTTCAGAATTGCTCTTGGCTAAGTTAGTGCTTGTTCAAGAGGGATTTGGAGATACCTTATAGGTTGGTGATTTTAAAAGTGTCCTTTGACTAAGTTAGTGCTTTTCCATAGGTGGTTATAACCTCCTAGCAAGTAGGTGCTTGCTAAAGTCAAGTGGGTGCTTGATAAAGCTAGGGTTGGTGATCCATTTTGGGTTGGTTCTCAATTAAATTTGATAAATTGTCTTATAGGAAAAAATTTATATGCTTTGTTTTAGTGGGTTTTATTCCTTATGAGGGTTTCCCACATATGTGATGTGTTATCTTGTTTCATGCTCATGTGATTGGTTTTTAATGCATTGCTAGATCACTATGTTGCTTTCATAGTTCATAGATGAGTGCATGTACTTGATTGAAAATTTTTGAAGACTGATTCACCCCCCTCTCAATCATTTTGCTTCCAACATATATTACTCTTGAATCCCATCCTCTTGGCTACAAGTGACAAAGCATCTCAACTCACTTTATTTTATTGCATTGGTAGGTGAGGTAAATTTCATAACCCTCTCCTTCATTTAAGTGTGCCTCTTATAAAATCACCCCAGCCCATTCACAACAAGACATCTCCCTGAGGGGGAAAAATGTAGGCACCTAAATTTTACATAGTGAAAAATTACTCTAATCCGGTGATAATGTAAAAAGTATCCAAGTAATAATGCACGTTGTAATATCCTTTCATGTCTCATTACTCCTTTTTTTTACTTTCCATACATTCCCTAAGTGTCAAATCTATATAAAATAGACCTAAACCTTTCAAACTTGAAATTTTCATGGCAAATGCTAAAACTATCATGATGGTTGCATGACCACTACCTACATAGAGCAATTGTTTCACCACGTTTGTTTAATCTTTTAAATTTAGCTTCCAGGATGCACATTTTCATGCATTTTTCATGTTGACACTTTTTTTAATTGTGATTCATCCATTTAACCCTTTAACAACCCAATAAACTCCAAATCAACCTTAATAAGTCCCTAGTCATTCCTAGTGAACTCCAAATCAATTCTTGTTAACTATCACATGTAACAGTTGCCCCAATTTTGCAAATAAACCTATGTATGATGAAATTTAGATTGAAAAATTAAATAATTGGTAGCAATTTCTCTACCATTTTTGAGAGCTAGCTATGGATCTACTATAAATTTTCCTTTTTCAATCTTTTACTAATACACACTCTACAAATCACAATGAGCAACTATATTGGAGATAGCACCTGAAGATTGGAGCACTACAACAATTAGATTATCCATAATTGTCATTCACTTTTGAATAGGTTGGAACTTATTTATTTTAATTTTTTTTTTCCTTAGATTAAATTCCTTGATTCCAAATTTTAAAGTACATTAAAGAAAAGACACTCCCTTCTGTAATTTATCAGGGTTTTAATTTCTTCTGTGTTCTATTCTATGTTTGTATTTCTTCAAAATTGTGTTACCTCCTCTACACGTAATTTCCATTTTTTCCTCAAAAGATTATATAAAATTATTTTTAATCCCTCAAATAGTTACTTCTCATTCCTTGAAAAAATAAATATTCTAGTTTTGCCTTATTTCTCTTCTTTCACCCATATAAAATTCTCTTAGAAAAAATAGATTTCATTAGTTTTGGTGTCAAATAAACTCTCTTATGAAATTTTAGTCTTTCTAAAATTAATTATTCCTCTTTGTTTTGACTAAATTTATATTTTCCTCTCTATTCATTATCAAAAATATTTGTTATTTCCTTGATCTCCACTCGCAAATGAGCAAATAAAAAAGAGAATATTTAATTGATTATTGCTTTCTGTTTGCATCTTCAATTCCAAATAGAAAATAAAAATATCAAATAGTTTATTTAGTTTATTTTTATTCACTTCTTCATTTGAAAAAGTAAAAGAGAAATTAAATCAGCTTGCATAAAATTTCATTTCCAACCATTTAATTATTTTAGTCATCTACATGCATTCTACAAATCTGAAAAGAGAAAAGGCATGCAACCATTTAATTTTCTATGTTGCATTTGTTTTTTGTTTAAAAATGTCAAAATAATTCAATTATTTGTATGTTTATAGCAAGCATTTAGTTTTACTAGTGCATTCATATTCATAAAATACCAAAATAACTATAGTTCAGCTTCATTTTTAGCTCTTTAATTTCCTATCAATTCATCACTCACATTTGCAAGCAATTAGTTCAAAAAATTGTGTATCCATTTAAGAAAGTAGCCACTAGTAAAAATAATTAGTTAAAAAACAAATCCTTTAATAACCAAAAATAAGATTTCAACATAAACACAAAACAACAAACCAAATTAACCCAGGCCCTTGGATGATGCTCTCAACATAAGTACATCCACACAGGGTAGGATCCTTTCCAATAATTGTCACTCCCATTCCAATAGAGAATATTCAAAGTGATATAGACTCCTAGATGGAATTATTTCACTCTTTTCCATTCCAAAACTTGATAATTAGTCAACTAGAATCCCTAGAAAAATAAACCATGATTATCAGAATCCCTATTAGCCAGGCAAATTCACTTATTAGCCCACCGAGTAAGAAACTTCCAAATCTGATTTAACTTTTCATCCTCAATTCTAGTCTCATCCAACTTAATTCAATTTTTGGATGACATTGCCTAGATGATATCAACCCAATTGACTTGATAAAATATTGTGGGTTATCTAAATATATTCATGCTTATTTAAATAAAGTGATATTAAATATGAGTTGTGTTATATTATTCTTTTAGAGTCAAGTTGTTCTAGAGATCTCATCAATCCATAGTTTTCTGCCCTCAACGAAAATTTTAAAGTAGCAGAATGATATTAGAATAGATATAATATAAAAAATAAACCATATTATCATGTTCAATGACCTCAAAACAATCAACCAAATCATTCACATCATCTCATTCTGTGAGCTCAACCTCATCACAATAATCAACGAGATTAGTAGTTAGCATATACCCATCATTCAATTAGTTGTCTCAACCCAACCCTAGTAAGTTGAATACACAACGATATCCTATCACTTTCCATGCATACAGTGACTAGTTTTAAATGTTGTGAAGTGGTCCTCAAATTAATTTCCTAATTACACTATATTTTTCAATTCTTTTCACAACATGTGCAACAAAGTCCATAATTTATCACTTAGTTATCCTTTGCTAAAGTAAAAATCATCTAAGATATATTAAAAGATATAATATAGTGTTGAATAAATTCATAATTCACTATAATTTTAAAAAACACGTCACAATATTCTAAGGACTAATCAAATTTATGAGAAAATTTTAGTAGCATCACTTTGTATGATAATTCACGCATAAAATAATTATTGACTAATTTGACCACAGGTCAAATTAAGTCAACCTGCTATAGTTGAAAACTTGATATATGGGCTTAATAGGGTATTTTATGTGTCCCATGGTCTTAATATGGTCAACATTATGTTTTAACTTTGTCATATTTGTCTTAGATAGTCATATGTTATTCTAAGGCCATTTTTGGGGTCATTTATGGGATTAGTACAATTTTCATAAATAAAAAATATTCCAAAGTGTATTTAAATGTCTCATGTGTTTTTATATGTTATAGGAGTTATTTTAGGATAGACAAAATGCAAGTGCTACATTGAAAACAAGAAAATAATTGAAAAAGAGATGGTTTTTAGTTGTTGTACAACTTCTATGGTAATTCTAACATGTGTGGTAGACCTCAGAGTGATCCTTCAGGTCCCTCAAGTCCATTCCCATGATTTGGAAGCTTTGATAGACTTTAAAATGATAAAAAAACCATTCTACCTCTTCATCTCTCTCCTTTGCATACAAAAATGGTCAACTAGTTTCAGTCTAGTACAAACAATAGGAGGTGAGTTGGATCAAATGATCTTGAGGGATGATAATTATATTTATTTACTTCAAATCCATAAAAAGAGTTGCAGGTTTGATTTCTTGTGCTTCATGAACAATGGTTAATAAGTTTTGTGACTATTTTCTGCCTGCTCATCCCCATAGCCTATATTTTTCTCTTCTATTTGGATTGGTTTGTACAAACCAAGTGTTGAAAATGTTCTAGAGGAGCGTGAATACCTTTATCATATATTTATTTATCTATTTTCACATGTGGAGATCAAAGGTTTGACATGAACTATCTCAGTTTGATAAGAGGACTCCATTAAAGTTATAAATTAGTGTTTTCACCTCTTGCAGAGTTATTCTCATGTAAGTGGTTCCAAGATAGAAAGAGTAAGTTTTTTTTAACATATATAATATAATAATCAATCTCTTATTTTTGAGTTTTAGTCCCAAAGAATAACACTTGATGAAGTACAAAGTCTAGAAACATCAAACAGTCAGCTTTCCTACAAACATTCAGTTACAGCCAAGTGAAAATAAGTTTTGAATAGTCATGTTGAATAGGAAAGGAGGTTTTAAATTTTTGAGAAGTATCCCAAGGTGGAGAGAATCAGTTTGGACTATCTAAATGGTTGGAATATTAGTTGTGAGAACCCAACTTGACACATTTCCTTATATCCTGCATGTGCACCTACATGAAGCTTCCATAGAGAACTGAGTATAATTGAATAAAGGTGTTGGAGATTGTTTGAGACATTATTAAGGTATAATATCATTGAAAACATCATTGAGGAAGTGGTAAATGCATCACTCCATAAGGCAGACTTGAATCCTATGTCCACAAGTTGAGAAAGTTGCTTTAGGGACATATTGAAATAATATTTATGAAATAGGGATTTTGCCTTACATTTGATCCTTCCACAATAGGGTGACATGAGGCCTAGACAATTCTAAGTGTCTCCATCATATATCCCAAGTTGTTGTCACCAAATATTACACCCTAGAAGAAGTTGTTCAAGCTTCTTCTAGATTTGGGCAACATGGGAACATTTTCAGGTATGTTGGTGTACCTATATTAGAAATGAGCCTCTAGATTTAAGGGCTAGCTCCCTGAATGTATCTTGAAATGATCTTATCTATGCCAACTAGTTACTTATGGGGAAAAGAGTTAGAGATTTCATGAATTGAACCTACTCTAAAGGAGGTGATGCACTGAATGTTCAAAGATCCACTCTCAAGATTGAACTCATTAGCACAATAATAGACTATGAATAGAATTAATGCAGTGTCTACAATGGTTTCCAAACAATAATGCTTCACCTAGAGGTCAATTTGATGGACTTAGGCTAGAGGTCAATGAGGGTAAGTCTTGATTGGAAGAACTTATAGTCAACTATCCACTCTATACCTGAGACATCAACCTTAAGACATTCTAGATGACCTACAAGAAAAGATTATTATCACTTAGGTTGAACTTGGACCTGCAGAGGGAAGATGACAACCACTTTTTCATATCAAACAAATACAAAAAACTACTCATAGTTTAGTAAACAAATACAAAAAATATCTATTCATTAGTCCAAGAGGTGTAAAATACAATTTCTAGAAGAGTCTAGTCGTACCATCTAGAGGGATGGTTAACAATAGCTCAAATGCTATATTTATAAAAAAAAAATGTTTCTAGAGAGAGATATTTTGGCACTAAAAGAGGAATCAATGAGCTCAACTCCATTTGAGCCGTAGTTACAACTACCTCTGCATTTATGCTCATTTAATATTCTTGATTGATACAAGTTACTTCAAGTGGTTACACATAGTTACATTATTCCCTCATTGATGCTCCCTGATGGTTACAATAGTAGGATCAAGCTGTTCTAAGCTAGATCTTAGCATCAATGTAGTTACAACCATCAGATCAATTTATTAGAGATTTGTCCTCATGTTAACTGCTCTTCATTGGTTCATCGTGGCATGCAAAAGTGGAGAGAAGGGTCCTTTTCATGTAGTTGGTCTTGGAGATGAAACTGTTGTTAGGGTGTGGAGCTAAAAGCTTCACCTTAGGCAAACATGGAGGTTTCTGAGCATGACAGTCGCTGGCATCGGTAGGCCACAACCGACGTCAGTTAGAGGACAGTGTACAGGAAATTGACATCGGCAAGGATCAGCCGACGTCAGTCACCTCTAGGCAGATAGGGACCGACGTCGATCGCCTATGGCGGTTCCAGAACTGTTGTTGATGAACAGTCAGTTAAGTGAATGGGCAGTTTGCATGATGAAGATGAGTTCAAAGTCTTGAGCCGCAAGTCTAATTATTGTATGCATGAGATCTATATAATAGACTCATGGGTTGTATTGTTAAGTGGATAACTTGAAGAACTATGTAGAACTTGGAGAGTTCTTCCCATGGTGGAATCAAGTAGGATTCCCCATGTATGTAAGATCAGGTTTGATATGCAGGGTGTTGCAGGATCATGGAGGAGATCTACATGTGATAAGTAAGATCAGGTTGGTCTGCAGGGATGTGTGTATGCGAGGGTCAGAAGAGGATCGGCGGGGGAGCAAGATCAAGGTGACAGCAATACATCAGGAGCAGGATCATGGTGAGATCTACTTGGAGTACCGGTTCATACTCGATTGTACAGACGTACAATGAGGTGAACAACAGCTTGTGTTAGCTATGTGTTGTGACCTATTGAGAGAAGATTACTTAGGTGGGAAGATTACTAGGAGCCCTTGAGGAGGAAGCCTCACAGAAGTGGAAGAAGAGTGTGATCTCTTTATTTTAATTTCCTTTGTAATGATTTGAATACAATTGTGTGTTGCCTCTCATATTCTGTGTGTTTTCTCATTGATAGTTATTTGTTCTTCTGGTTATTTCTGCATCTTAAGTTGCTTATACAATGGTAATCATGTGTGCTCTTAAATCTAACAAGTTGTGTCAGAGCTTTGGGGAACTTAGGTCCTATCAAATGGTATCAGAGCGAGGTTGGATGTTCTCAGAGCGAGTTTGACTAACAGATGGCCCAGATCTGTTAAGTGTTGTTGATTACATGTTACTCATAGGGGTTGCTGTTTGAGTGGGAGTATAGCAATGGCAGAAGAAGGTAAGCTGAGAATGGAGAAATTCAGGCATAGGATTAACACCACAAGGAGTGTGGTGGGTAGTCTTCAAGTGGGAGCTTGAAGAGGAATACAAGCTAGGATGCAGATTAGTCAGAGTACTAGTTTAGGTATAGGTGCAGCTGTTTATCTCCAAGTGGGAGATTGTTAGGGTGTGGAGCTAAAAGCTTCACCTTAAGGCAAACATGGAGGTTTTTGAGCATGACAGTTGCCAGCGTCGGCAGGCCAAAACTGACATCGGTCAGGGGATCAGTGCAAGGGAAACCAACATTGGCAGGGATCAGCCGACATCAGTCACCTCCAGGCAGATAGGGACTGACGTTGGTCACCTGTGGTGGTTCCAAAATTGTTGTTGACGAATAGTCAGTTAAGTGAACGGGCAGTTTGCATGATGAAGATGAGTTTGAAGTCTTGAGCTGCAAGTCTAATTATTATATGCATGAGATCTATATAATAGACTCATGGGCTGTATTGTTAAGTGGAGAACTTGAAGAACTATGTAGAACTTGGAGAGTTCTTCCCATGGTGGAATCAAGTAGGGTTCCCCATGTTTCCCTCCTGATTAATCTTCTCTCAATATGTCACAACACATAGTTAACACAAGCTGTTGTTCACCTCATTATACACCTGTACAATCGAGTACGAACCAGTACTCCAAGTAGATCTCACCATGATCCTGCTCCTGATGTATTGTTGTCACCTTGATCTTGCTCCCCCACCGATCCTCTTCTGACCCTCACATACACACATCCCTACAGACCAATCTGATCTTACTTATCACATGTAGATCTCCACCATGACCTTGTAACACCCTGCATATCAAACCTGATCTTACATACATGAAGAATCCTACTTGATTCTACCATGGGAAGAACTCTCCTAGTTCTACAAGTTCTACACTTAACAATACATCCCATGAGTCTATTATATAGATCTCATGCATACAATAATTAGACTTGCAGCTCAAGACTTTGAACTCATCTTCATCATGCAAACTACCCGTTCACTTAACTAACTGTTCATCAACAACAGTTTTGAACCGCCACATGCGATCGATGTCGGTCCCTGTTAGACTGGAGGTGACCGATGCCAGCCGATCCCTGTTGATGTCAGTTTCCTTCTGCACTATCTACTGACTAACGTCAGTTGTGGCCTGCTAACGCCGGTGACTGTCATGCTCAGAAACCTCCATGTTTGCCTTAAGGTGAAGCTTTTATCTCCACACCCTAAAAATTGTTGGGGTCTACATGTATGCCTTCATGGCATCCTTTGAAAAGCTAGCTTCTGTTCAAATTGGATCATGCTCTAACTCATCCCTATGTTCATAGGTCCACTATAGATGAAAAACTAATCTCAGACTATTGGTTTTCTTATAGTCATTATGTTGATGTAGACCTATAGACTATATAGTCCCATTTCTTAATTATATTAGGTCCAAAATAGGCCCATTCTATCTTTATGGGAACTGAGAGTTCACCATATGTATGGATATTTCTTTTTAAAATGGTGAACATAGTCACAAAATGAACCTTGCATAACACAAACCCTTGAGCTAGAGTTATATATTAATATTTAATGGTGGTCCCTTTATGTCCTTTAACCTAATTGCATCAATGTGTCCTTTTAATGGCATTCAACCAATCTCCAATGGTGATGGGATGACCCTTACAAGACCTTGATTGTCTTGGTCAAAAACTTCTCCTTTGGTTTGACTTTGTCCATCAAAAATTTCTTAGGCTAATCAAAATGCTCCAACCTATCTTTATTACCATTGGCCTCGCAGATCCCCACTATCAGATCTTGACTTTTTAACCTCCTGCACACTGTTAATCTCCTTGGTACGAACGCATGTGATCTATTGATTTTTTTCCATGAAGATCCTTTGACATGTTAACTTTCATTTTCACCATTGGATCAAGATGTATGAATGAATGCTAGCCGTATATCTCAATGGGCTCACTTTCCTATCAGTTAAGCTCACATCATTAGATCATCAATATGATTAAATGCTAATCGTTGATCAATATTAGACCCACCTTCTTCTTAGTGATCAAACACCATTAGATCATCTGCTTGATGAACCCACACTATAATATCTTGTCCAATTTATAGATCTTTAAAGGGCTTTAACCCAGGGACCTTTTGACATGTTTGACCTTGACGTAAACCATTAGATCTTATGTGTCAGTATGAGAGCTCATGCAAACCATTATATCTTGATCAACTTTAAAACTTTTAAGGAATTTTGAACCCAAATAGTTACTTTACAGAGCTCAAACTTATTATTAGTGTGAACGTCTTATGCTGCAAGTCCAACTTTGAATGTTCATAACTTGATCTAGGAAGCTCATGTAGACTTGAAATTTGTAGAACATTTCTTACCATGAAGAACTCCATGGTGCTGCAACCTTTTGGATGGTGAGGCTTTCTGAGTGAACTTATCAAATACACAAGTGATTTGGTCCATTCATTTTTATATGACATCCTAGTGATGACCTGATTCACTTAGGCTTGTGCTTGAGCTACTACTCGATCTTTGAAAGCTTGAATGAACTTCTTGAGGCTTGTGTGAATTCTTCCCATGATCTTGACTATTTGGACACCATGAAAACCTACCACTTGCATATATGACTCTAAAATGACCCTTAAGACATAAAATGATGAAAGGAATAAGTTAGACTATGACCAAAGCTAAAATGGCATATGAAATGACATCAAATGAACTACAACATACCCTATGACATTATAAAAATCCCCTATACAAGATTTTGACTATAGGGGGTTGATCCATTTTGGCCTATGGTAAAAATGGTCAACATTCTTGATGATTCCCAAGGGTGGTATTCTTGTTATGGCATGACTAGTTGCCTAATCCTATCCATTGGGTTACGTAGTCATAAATATATAGTTTTGACATATAAAATGCCTTGACAACAAACTAAACAATAGAAAATAACAAGAACAAGACACCAAGAAAGAAACACACATGTGATTCATGAGAACTTATGGAACACAACACAAAAAGAAAAGAAACACACACCTAATCTAATATTTAAAAAATTGACCTTTAGTTATCAATAACAGGGTATCAAATGTATCCCATTCATATGGTCCACTCCATAGGGTATCATTCCATAGGGTATTAATTCAGTTCTCCATTCATCCTTACTAACTGAAAAGAGTTGCTTTAATTTCACTTGATGATGGCATATGGTCCACTCCATAGGGTATCAAATTTGGTATGTATCCCTAGTTTTGTTCTATCTTCATCCCATTTCAATACTATATCACCTTCTTGAAATTATTTTGGAGTTGCCTTATTATCAAAATACCTCTTCATTAGTACTTGGTGATGTTCCATAGCTTGATGAGATTTATCTCTAGTCTCTTGTAACTCCATTAATTCTGTCGATCTCATCTCATTAGGGTATTCTCAAGCAACTCTAGTTGATGTGTTAACTCTAAGGCAAGCAGCTCGTGAGAGATAGACAACCTAGCTTCCCTTTCATAGACAAGCACAAAATGAGAATTCCCTATTGACCTCTTGGGAGTTATCCTATTAGCCCATAAGGTTGTCTTCAATTTGGTGTGCCAAGACCTTTGGTTATTCTCTAAGGTTCTCTTGATGATTCTAATTAGATTCTTGTTAGAAGATTTAGCCAACCCATTACCTTTTGGGTAATAGTTAGATGAAGTGCTCAAGAATATGCCATTAGTATTTTCCCAATCAACTAACTTAGCACCCATAAAAGTAAGAGCATTGTCTAAAATAATAGTAGGAGTGCCAAACCTTGTGATGATGTTCTCATATAACTCCTCAGCCCACCTTGTAAATTAATCAATTGCTATGAGTATCCATTTGTGACTATCACTTGATGGAGTTTTTATCATACCAATAAAATCAAGACCCCGTTGCATGAAAGGTTGGTTTACTTGGATAGGCTTCAAAGGAAGAGTTGAAATCTTCTATTTTTCTACAAAGAAAGCACATTGTCCACACCTTCTCACCTAAGCATGGTAATCCTTGAAGAGGATAGGCCAATAATAACCTACCCTCATGATCTTGGTAGTTATAGTTCTTGGAGAGAAATGACCTCCTATTGTCCCATCATGGAACTTCTCAAGCAACACTCCAAATAGATAATTATCAATACATCTCAATAGCACATAATTAATGTCTCTTCTAAACATCACACCATTCACAAGACAAAATGGAATAGATTACAACCTAAAATATTTCCTTTGTGATCTACTCATACCATTAGGATACTCACCATTTTGAAGAAATCTGATCACATCATGTGTCTAACTTTGTGGAAGCGATAAACCCGCTGATTAGGAATAATCATGATTGACTAGAACCTCTTCCTTTGACTCATTAAGATATGAATCTATATGTTCACAAAGGCCTTTACCCCTTATCAATTTGTTCACCTTGATATCAACATCATATTCCATTACTTTAGTGATCTACCCTACCCTCTTTTCACTAAGACCATTGCTCAAGAGAAACTCTTTGATACTAGGATGAGAAACCATAACATGAATCCTATTATTTGAAACCATATGTCTAAACTTCTTTATTTTGCTTACAATATCAAGGACCTATTTCTCCACAAATTTATACTTGACTTCATAGTCTTCTAAACCTTGACTAAATAATGTGATTGGTTGTTCCACACCCTCATCATTGTTTTGCATTAGCATGGATGAGATAGTATCAAGGTTATCAAATGAATACAACATGAAGTCTTCAGTAAAATAAAGATTCAAAATACTAGGAGCTTCTGCAATTGCTTTCTTTATGGCTTCAAAATTGCTCTTACCCTCTTTGGTCCAGGAAAAGACTTGGTTCTTCCTAAGCATAGTTTTGATAGGTTTTACCAAAGATGCAAAACCAGGTATGAACCTCCTTAAAAAAATTATCTTGCCTAAGAAAATTTAAAGACCTCTCTTATGCAAGGGCAATGATAATCATATAATATCCTCTATTATTTCAGGATCAATAGTCAAACCATCCTTGGAAATGATATGTCCTAAGAGCTTACCTTCATGAACAATAAAGATACACTTTTTTGGATTAAGAGATATTCCATATTACTTAAATATTTCAAAAACTTGTCTCAAGTTTTGTATGTGTTCATTAGCATATTTAGAATACATTGTTATATCATCTAGATAAACCAATAGCATCTCATTGATCAAACCTTTGAAGGCCATGTCCGTTGCTCTTTAAAATGTGGCACCGGCATTGGACAGACCAAAGGGCATCTTCCTATAAGCAAAAGTTCCCCATTTAGTAGTGAAGATTGTATTAAAATAATAATCCTCACTGACTAAAATCTGATTATAGCCTAAATATCCATGATTAAAATGTTGAGAACCTGAAACCATTTGTAAAATCTACTCCATTGAGCGTAGAGGATAATGATCCTTGAGTGACACTCTATTAATATCTCTAAAGCATACACAAAGTCTTATCTCCCTATTATTATTTATAATAGGCATAAGGTTAGCCACGCATGTTGAATGCTTGATGGGAAAGATTATCTCATATTTAACGAGTTTGGTAAGCTCTAACCTCATGAGTTGCTCAACCTTGGGGTTGATGGGTCTTTGTTTTTGTCTAACCAGTTTAACTCCAGGTTCCAACTCAATGGTATGGTGTGTTAGGATAGGATCAAATCCTTTGAGGTCCTTATATTCCCAAGAAAAGATATCATGAAACTCTCTAGACTGCTCAATGAATGCTTGCTTCTCTAATGTAGAACATACCTTGCCTAGTTTAAGGAGTTTGTCCTTGAAGAACAAGACTCTTTCATAATTATCCTATTTTTTAGGCATACTCACTTTCTCCTTATTATTTTGATCATTCTCATTTAAGATAATTTATAAGGTCACCAAACCCTTAGGTATCTTATTAGTTCTTAGTTGCACAATCTGATAACCCAATTGTTCTTGGAGCCTCCATTAATTCCTTAAAGAAAACTCAGCCTCATTTTGCAAGAAGCATGCAATGTGTTTTTCACTATCAAACACTTACCAAGACACTTAATTATAAGATACATAAGGTCTAATAATGATCTTAATATGAGACTATTTTCCCTCCTCTTTTATGGAAATTGGAGTATCAAATTAAGCTCCTATGGTATCTAGTCTATCAACATGACTATTCTGCTCCTCTGGGACCGATTGAATATTGAATGCATTGAAGTCTTCAAGAAAATGCCATACCCTATGCTTATATGTTTTAATTAAAGGGTTCTTGGTATCAACCACATTCCTCACCCGATGCATAACCAATTCACTATCTCCATATGCTTGTAGGTTCTTGATTCCTTTTCTCCTTGTCCATTGAAGGCCACTAATTAAACCTTCATACTTAACCACATTAAAAGTATAACTAAAATGAAATATGTATGAAACATAATAATATTATTTAGATTGGCAAACCAAAATAACACCAGCTCCTACACCAACTTTAATTCTTAAACCATCAAAAAACATCTTCAACATCTCATCATCTTCACCCTCTTCCTTGGCAATTAGAGGTGTTGCTACTCCTTCATGTATAAAATACACTCCTAAATCAATTTCCTTCACAAAATCATAGGGATAATGCTCATAAGTATTAGTGCCATATTCATCAAGAAAAAAATTTAAAATACCCTCAATATTGGATGAAGTGCCATCATCTACAATAGAGTCCTTTTCTTCATGGGCCACACAATTCAAGTTGGAACTTGTCTCAATGTAAGGTTCAATATGAAACCTTGCAAGGGGTTGTGTCCTAATTTTCATCTTGGCCCTGTATCTTGTTCTAAAGGCCAAGAAAGACTATTCAGCTTAGACATATCAACCTATCTTGGCTATAAAGTCTCTTGATAGGCAGATTGAAAAATGGGATGGGAGATCAGCCACAACTATGTCTTGAAAGATAGGAAAACTAGGAAAATATTGAAAGAAAACCTTCAAGCCTTTTATTATTCCTACTTTATTAGTATGTGTACCATATAATTGAAGGACCCCTTTTCTATGTGGCTGATATTTTAGACCCAGCTTGTTAGCTACAACTTTGGGCATGACAAAAGTAGAAGCTCCACTATCAACTATGCAATTGTGTACCAACTTGTCACCTACAATGAGAGTGATGTAAAATGGTGGAGGTTTTTCAGCCCTAGTGGATGGTCCAACAATGGTACTAGGATCATTTTCAAGAGAAACATTGCCATGACTTTAATTTGAGGGTGAAACACTAGTAGGGATATCGGATAATTACTTTTGTAGGAGTTCTTTTTGGCCAAGCATATGAAGAACATCCCAAAGAGAAATGGATGTTTTAGTGTTCTTAAAATAATCTCAATGTTTAAAGAATCCATACCTAATTTATCATGGGCTCTTGTAGGTGGAGGATTACTTGGAACCTGAGGAATAGGAGCAAACCTTATGATATTTATACTTGATGGAAATGTAGAAGTTTTTGGAACTACCACACTTATAGCTATGTCTTGTTGCCTTGTAGGAGGATTGGGTGAGTTTATGGGCATGTTACTACCACCTCTTAGATGCTTCCTCTTGGCCCTTATATTATTTGTGACAGAGGTTCCTCGATTTAGCACAAAAGTGTCTTTAACTAGAAAATTGGTGAATATCTCTCCTTGAGGTTGCCAATCCTCATTAACTTGCATCATCACCTCATCCTCATTTGATAGGAGGGGAGTAACTCCTCCTAGAGCCACTAGATCTTGCTCTCCATTCTCATTGGCATCCATGAATTGGTCTTGCTACCAATCTTTTGCTTGCAGAAAATTGTTATGAATTGGTACCATCTCCCTTGCATTGGTGGTAGAGTTAGGACTATATACATTGGCAGGCCTATTGGGGTTAGGATGCCATTAGCCTCTTACTCTTCTTTATTGTTGGCTAAGTGGTTGTTGGTAAGGCTATGGATTTTGATGAGCAGCTAGTTGTATATTAACTCGCTTAAGCTAAGATTTTAGCATTTGATTTTTTACATATGGATCCATGACATTTTCTACCTTATTAGGAGTAGCCTTGGACTTGGTATTGGCATTAGGAATTTGAGCCACTTCTAGAGTGCTAGCATAAGTATGAGACAAAAAGGCATAGACACCTTAGGAGGCAATCTTCTAGCTTGGATGAGACTATTCTCAACTTTTATAGCAAGATCATATGCTTTAGGAAGAGTAAAATGTCTCATAGATTGAAGCATGATAGAAATTTAAGTCCCAATGGATTTCAAGTAAGTGGGGAACACAAAGCTAGCAGGTGGTCACATGGGAGGAGGCAAACTATGCAAAGTATTTTGAAACCTTACGTTAAATTCATGCATTATTTATTTGAATCCCCTTTTTATCACATTAAGCTGATGTATGAGAGAGGCATGGTCACTTTCATTTCCAAATTTGGAAGTCAACAACACTCCAAACTCATCCCATTTTGTGATGCATCCACCTTCTAGAGTCCTATACCAATCAAGAGCCTTCCCTTTGAGGGATATGCTAAGGAGTCTAATGGCAATGTTGTCTCAAACAATGTTTTGGAAACTACAAAAGTTAGAAACATCTTTAATATTCTCACCAGGTGTGACATGACTCTCACCATTAAATGTAGGCATACCTTTTGTGGCATTAGGAGGAATGGCATCATATACTTGAAGTTGAATTGGATTTTTAGTATTAAAGGTAGGGAAAGCATGAGGTCTAGCCATGTATTCTTCTTCAAGATCTTCAATTTCTCCAGCCTCTTCACTCTCTTCCTCTTTAGCAAAATCTACTTGTTCTTCAAATGGTAGATTAGGCTATGGATACTAAACTTCAAAAGGAATTTTAGGCTAAATAGGTGGGTTAATGGGGTTTAATGTTCTACCAGAGGATGACTTAGTGAGAACCATGAATTATGAAAGAAAGTTTATAACAAAACAATGGCCTTGAACTAGATTTACCTTGAAGGAGTCACCAAATGTTGAGTAGCACACCAATTTACAGATGATGTTTTCAAGATCAGCACTCACCTTGAAAAGTTGTCTTGAAGATAATGGGTCCCATCAGTTGTGTCAGAACAATTGTCACCAAATATTGCACCCTAGAAGAAGTTGTTCAAGCTTCTTCCAGATTTGGGCAAGATGAAAAGATTTCTAGGTATGTGGGTTTACCTATATTAGAAATGAGCCTCTAGATTTAAGGGTTAGCTCCCTGAATTTATCTTAAAATGCTCTTATCTATGCCAACTAATTACTTATGGGGAAAAGAGTTAGATATTGCATTAATTGAACCTAATATAAAGGAGGTGATGCACTGAATGTTCAAAGATCGACTCTCAAGATTGAACTCATTAGCACACTAATAGACTATGAATAGAACTAATGCAATTTCTAAAATGGTTTCCAAGTAATAATGCTTCACCTAGAGGTCAATTTGATGGACTTAGGCTAGAGGACAATGAGGGTAAGGCTTGATTGGAAGTACTTACAGTCAACTATCCACTCTATACCTAAGACATCAACCTTAAGACATGCTAGATGACATGCAAGAAAAGTTTATTAGCAATTAGGTTGAACTTGGACCTACAAAGGGAAGATGATGACCACTTTTGCATATCAAACAAATACAAAACACTAATCATAGATTAGTAAACAACGACAAAAATTCTCTATGCATTACTCTAAGAGGTGTAGAATACAATTTCTAGTAGAGTCTAGTCATACCATCCTGAGGGACGATTAACAATTGCTCAAAGGTTATATTTATAGAATAAAAAAGGCCTCTAGAGAGAGATTTTGGCACTAAAAGAGGAATTAATGAGCTCAACTCCATTTGAACCATAGTTACAATTTCCTCTATATTTATGCTCATTCAAGCTTTCTAATTGATTTGAGTTACTTCAAGTGGTTACACAGTTATATTATTCCCTCATTAATGTTCCCTGATGGTTGTAATGGTAGGATCAAGCTATTTCAACCTGGGTCTTACCATCAATGCAGTAACAACCATCAGATCAATCTGTTATAGCTTTATCCTTGTGCTAATTTCTCTTCATTGGTTCATCGTGGTGAGCACAAGTGGAGAGAAGGGTCCTTTTCATGTAGTTGGTCCTAAAGATGAAACCGTTGGGGTCTACATGTATGCCTTCATAGCATCCTTTGAAATTATAGATCTTGTTCAAACTGGATCATGGTCAAACTCATCCCCATATTCATAGGTCCACTATAGATGGAAACACCAATCTCAAACTATTGGTTTTCTTATAGTCATTATGTCGATACAGACCTATAGACTATATAGCCCCCTTTTTTTATTATATTAGGTCCAAAATAGACCCATTTTATCTTTACAAGAACTAATATTTCACCATATGCATGGATCTTTATTTTAAAAATGGTGAACACAATCATAGAATGAACCCTTCATGACACAAACCCTCATGCCAAAGGTCCATATTAAGCTTTAATGGTGGTCCCTTTATGTCCTTTGACTTGATTACATTAATGTGTCCCTTAATAGCATTCAATTGAGCTCTAATGGTGATGGGATGACCCCTATAAGACCTTGTTTGTCTTGGTCAAAAAATGCTCCTTTGGTTTAAATTTATCCATCAAAAATTGCTTAGGATAATCAAAATGCTCCAACCTATATTTATTCCCTTTGGCCTCACAAATCCCCATTATTAGATCTTGACTTTTTGACCTCCTACACATTTTTGATCTCCTTGATACAAATGAATGTGGTCCATTGATATCCTACCATAAATATCCTTTAACATGTTGACATTCATTCACATCATTGGATCAAGATGTATGAGTGAATGTTAGCCTTAGATCTTATTGGGCCCACTTTATTATCAGTCAAGCTTGCATCATTAGATCATCGATACGATTGAAAGTTGATCACTGATCTATATTAGACCCACCTTCCTATCAATGATCATACACCATTGGATCATCTATTTGATAAAACTGCACCATAGGATCTCATCCAACTTGTATCTCTTTAAAAGGATTTAACCCAAGGACCTTTTGACATGATTAACCCTGACACGAACTGTTATATCTCATGTGTCAGTATGCAATCTCACATAGATCATTAGATCTTGATCAACTTTAAACCTTATAAGGAATTTTGAACCCAAATGTTTACTTTATAGATCTCAAACTTGTCGTAAGTGTGAACGTCTTATGTTGCAAGTCCAACTTTGAACATTCATAACTTGAGCTAGGGAGCTCGCACATACTTGAAATTTATCGAGCATGTTCCTATCATGAAGAAATCCATGGTGCTACAACATTTTGGATTGCAAGGCTTTCTAAGTAAACTTATCAAATGCACAATTGAACTGGTCCATTCATTTTTGGATGACATCCTAGTGATGGCCTGATTCACTTAGGCTTGTGCTTGAGCTATTTCTTGATCTTTGAAAGCTTGAATAAACTTCTCGAGGCTTGTGCAAACTCTTTCCATGATCTTGACTGTTTGGACACCATAAAAACTTGCCACTTGCATATATGACTCTAAAATGATCTCTAAAACACCAAATGACACAAGGACTAAGCTTGACTATGACCAAAGCTAGAATGGCATATGAAATGACATCAAATGAACTAAAACATACCCAATGACATTATAAAAATCCCCTATACAAGATTCTCGCTATAGGGGGTTGACCCAATTTGGCATGTGGTAAAAATGGTCAACACAAGCATAGGGGCAATGCCTTAATATATAAAATATATTGATTGGCCATGAGAAGGTAATGAATATTGGTTTAAATTTCAATCAAAACTTCATTGTAGACACTCAGTCATCTACAATACTTTTGAAGCCTAAATGGTCCTATAATACAATAAAGATAATTAAAGCTTAGTCTATAGACAAGTAACTCCATCTAAATTAAAATGGCACTAATGGCATAAAGAATAATTGGAGTTGAGTTAAAATGGTTTTTGTATATATGAGCACCTATAGGGGCCTCTTATATTCTCAAAATAGCACCTACAGTTGATTGTATACTCACAGTATACTAAATTAGGTAGTTGGGATGTTGGCATGACCTATGGGTAGAGATGAACACTTTCAAATAATGACCTCAATGACTTCAATAAATGACTAGGTATATAAAACACGTATAAAAAATTCCCATTTACCTATAGGAGACCCCTTGAAACTCTCCTTTATTGTCACCTATAGGTGACCTAATCAACACATTTTGTTAAAGTCTATAAACTAAGCCTAGCCAAGTAGAGAGGTGGATTGAGAGAATTGGTAGAAATTTTAGATGTTAAACATGTTTTTAATAACCTTCACAATGTTTCCATCAATTTAGCTAGGTCCTCAGACCAAATAAATAGGGTAAGGGCAAGTTTCACATCTCAGGCTACAGTCAACACAATCCTTGGACTAGCTTGGGCAAATGAGGAAAGAATGGTTTGTAAAGCTAGATGGAGTTTAGGATGGATTAAAAATGACTAAAACCACTCTCATAGTGGTAAAATCACATTTTAAAATTCTCTCAAGAAGTAGGTATCTGAATATACATTTCAAGTTCAAGGCTCTTAGACCCAAATAGAGTTTTGTACATAGTTCTCATAGTCATAGAAGTTTGTCTTGAGATTTTGAAGTGTTAATGACTCTCTAAGTGTGATCCAATGTTAAAATTGGTAAATATATTCATAAATACTTAGTGAAGCCCTCCATGACTTCACTTGGCAAGACAAACATGGGATATGCCCTCTATTTTATCTCAGACATAGGGTATTCCCAGATAGTTTATATTGCGGATAAGGTATGTGAAGGGTAAGAGGATGACATAAGGAGTCTTGTAACATTATAAGAAGGGTGTGGGGTGTTTTTTTTAGCATGAACAAACATATATGAAACCTCACAATTCTATGGAAGCATTCAAAGGAAGTTTTAGGCCATGAACACAATCAGGCCTATTAGGCCTAAGATTATGCCTAAAGCCCTAATGGGTTTCAATCTCATTTACAAGACCAAACAAACCTTTCCACATAGTTGATGACCCTCAGGGGAAATTTTATAATGATATAGTACCATAAATATGTAGATAAACTACATGAGTTGGTCAAATTTGGCCTATTTTACCTCAAACCTATTCAGAATACACTCTCAAGATCGATAGGCCAACTTATCTTACTCATAACTATACATATTGGTTGCATGGTGACCTAAGGAATTGTGAAAATTTAGGGAGTGTCTTGAGCTTAAAATTTGTGTAATTTTTTGGGAGGTTGGAGGTCAATATTTTATGAACAATCCTTAAGAGTCCAAACCCTCTAAAACCCTCCTAAACCCTTGGTTTTGGCCCAATGGAAAAGATATGAAAAGATATGAAATAAAATGGGGTTATATTTCCTAAAACGTGTTTATGAATTTTTTAATACTCTTCCATGCTCCCTCCCATCTAGTTGGTATATACCCTACTTGTACAGACATGGTACAAAATTGGGGTTTTTGGCAAGTTTTGATTGTTTTGAAAGTGCAGAGGAGATTTGAAGAGTGAGAATCATTTGGGGAGGTCAATAAGGACTTATAATAACTCCCTATGTCCATTTACCATATCAAAGGGACATGGAAACACTTCTACCAATTCATTCATCTCAAGTAGTCTTTTGTAGATAGTGAAAATGGAGAGTGACTACTAAGTGAGAGAATGAGAAGTTGGTTTTTGGACCTTTTTAAGGTATAATTCATGGATTGGAAGACAAGGGTAATCTATATATGTGTCATATCACCTATTTAATGTATTTAATTGAGTAACTAAAGGAAATTTGGATGACAAATATGAATAATGAGGCCAAGAGGGCTAATGAATGACTGTAGATGGTGTGAACAAGTGTCTAGAATATGGCTAGCATTTAGGGACACATCTGGTGACTATTATGGAATTTTATTAACCCCCCTAAGACAATTCACATGTTTCAACTATCCCTATTATATTTTTGAATATTCAAAAGATACTTAATCATGAAGGCAGTTTCAAGAAGGCATTTGAAGGTCTCTATGCCAAATTTGGAGAGTTTTCATGCTTCAGGTGGACATTGGTCTAAAAAGACCTTCTAGGTCTTTATTATCCACTTAATCCTTCTATAATTTAATTGGTTTTCATGATTTTACATATGGAATTATGACCCTTGAGATCTACTTTCATCTCTCTTTACTCACATTCTATAAATGCAAGCCATTTTGGATCTTGTATGGTAATTCCACACCTGGTATGGTGAAGCCCTACTAGTTTGATATTGTAATTTTCCTTTGAAATAAGATATGTAGTCTGGTTTTGAGTTCAAAAACTATATTTTATAAGTATGTGAAGAGATTTATAGTGAAAAGCCAAGTGATTGGCATTTATCCTTGATTTCTATCAATCCTTCCATGTTTGATACAAGTTGTTTCCACTCTAATAAGTAACATGAAGTTTTTTCAAGTTTATGGGTCTATTTTAAAGTGTAAAATTAACCTTAGTATCTACAAATGATCTATATTTCAATTATCTTGAGTAGTTTCATGCATATCACCTCCATGTTTGAAATACTAATGTTAGAGTATTCTAGGACTTTGAGACTAGTGTTGTGAGTCTTATCTCTTAGTGAATTTATATGGTAATCTTGTGGATATATTTCTAGGGTATCACCCCCTTAGATTATCTTACTTTCATGTCTACTTCTACCCCTTTTCATCTAAGTAATCAATTAGTGTAGGTGATAAGCACTTAAGGATCAATCTAGGAAGTAAGCCCTTAACCTAGAGGTCTACCTCTACCATAGAAAACCCATAGGCCTAGAGGTATTCCAATGTTACCCAAATCTTGGAGTAGGCTTGAACAACCTCCTTTAGGGTGAAATATTTGGTGACAACAATAACATAGCACATTCATCCAAAATAATTTAATAAAGGGTCATAATTTTAGCCACATAAACATTAATAATAAGTTATATACTTGATATAACCAACTCATAAACAAATCACATATATCTAAGTGATGAAAACTTTAAAATAATGACACATAAATCATCAATTTGATCAATAAATGGAAAATACAATCTCATAGAACATCCATAATGATTTCTCAAGCTTGAAAAGTGTCTTCTAAATAACTGTAATTAAAAGAGGTCACAATACAATGCATTTATAATAAAATATGGAATGTAGATTCATCATCAAAGTTTTTACATGATTATAAATAAAATACATAACATAAATTAAGAATTGAGAACTAACTATCTCTTAAAGTGTTAGATGAGATCATCTAGAACATAAACTCCACTACCAAACCCTTTTGGACTTATCACTTGAAAATATAGAGTTCATCTTGCACTTCTTTTCCTTTGAATGACTGCATGTATATCTTTTAGTCTTCATGTATTTATGACAATCTATAATAGGCTTCCCAAACTAAAGCTCTTTGGTGATGACTTGTGCATGACTGAGAAGAGGGTCTTCGAGATACTTCATGATTGTAGTGGCCTTTTCTATTCTTCTTACTATAAGTGTGATAAATTATATAATTTAGTGGATGTTTTTTTCTATTTTCATTGGCTTCTTCCCTCTTTAATACAAATATGAATCTATTTAGGTTCATTTTGAATTCACCTATAATTATCAAGTTTCCATCTCCATGATATAACTAGGGCATGTTAGTATCCAAAAAGAAAGAAAGAATTATCTTTGTAAAAACATTCAATTATGACATAATGGTTGTAAGTTGTTATAAAAAATCCCTCGATGACGTTCTAGTATGATAAATAAAAATTTCAAATAAACTAACATCAAACATACCAATAACATTGGTATTTGGAAGCAAATTTTGTTTAACCATTGTGGCAATGACATTTAATTTCTTCTCCACCTCAATGACTCCCAATAGATATTTATAAGTATCTTATTGTAAGTGGTCATTTTTTATCTTGGCATTGTGTACTTCTATCAGTGTCCTTAAAAATAAGTATAGGGTGATCTCAACACCATTTAAAATATTTTAGGTATCTCAACCTTGGCCTGAGTCTGTAAACCTTGGACTTTTTTTTCATTTCATGGACCACTTTATTTGTCATTATATTGGTAGATTTTACAATGGACTCAAGGTATTCCTCATATTTATATTCAATTTTCTAGTACTCCAATCCTGAAGAAATATCTTTGCTTTGTCTTTTCCTTTTTATAAGTGAAAATAAATCTTTCTCCATTTCATAAATCAATTTAAGGAGAATCATCCTTGGAAATTATTTTAGTAGTGACCCTTTTCAACTTTCCAGTAGATTTTTCAAATTGAAATTTAATCTTAAGATATTACTGTATTATCATGTCAAATTTTTTATCATTCACAAGTTCCATGATCTATATCCAATATATTTGGGATTACCCCCCTTCAACTTGAGGAGTAACAATAATAGTGGTGACAAGTGTAGACAGTGCTAGTGTCATGGGTGTAATGAGAGTGATCACAGCGAAACTAAAAATGACACATGATAAAGTGAATGGAGTGGTGGTGTAAATGGAAATAGGAATGGGTGTTGGACTATTCAAAGTAACCTCCAATGATAGTGACACAGAAATAACAAAACTTGTGCCCATACTTGTAAGCATTGAAGAAAGAGGGACCATAGGAGGGGATGATGATGACATCATAGTTTTAATCATCCTTAGGGGTGGAAAACTTAAAGTATATGGAAGTGACATAGAAAATTTATAACTCATGTTATCACTTTAGCTAACCATAATGGGATCAAGGATTGTTCGAGAAAACTCTGTCTCAATAGGAGTTGTAGTAACTATTCATGAAGGAAAGAAAAATATAGCATCCAAAAATAAATTGGGTATACAGATACCATAAATTGATAAATTTCATAATAATTGGGATGATGGGACCATAATGATAACCTCAAATACTTCCAACACTTAACTAAAAACATTTTACACATTTTGAACACTAATATTACATTGATATACATAAATACTTTGTGGAGATTGCACATGATGACTAAAACCATGTGAAATAATTGGTGACAATGAAATGTTAGGATAGACATGAGGCATAGATTTTCTCGATTAAAAATTTATCATAGTGACAGGAGGAGACATGACCAAGTTAACAAGGAAAATGAAGTCACTACTAATTTAGCCAAAGGTAACTTTTATAACATATTTCCCATTTATTTTAGATAAGTTCCCTATGGTTCTTCTCTTTATTTGGAAAAAGGTCACCAATAATAGGTATTTCTTCCTACACTTGTCGTTTTGGCCTATACAATCTTACTGCATGAAGTTTCCTAATTACTTCCATGTATTTTTTAGATTCAGATGAAATAAATCATTTGGGTGACCTTGATGGGGATAGTATATACTTACTTTTCCTTGTTGACTCTTCAAATGCTTGGCCACTCTCGAATGAGGATCCCAAATTATTTGCATGTCCATTTTTAAAAAAATTGAAATCAAGCCTATGTACTACAAACTATTGTATATAGGTCCATGTCCTTAATGAATCACCAAGTTGCGAAGGAGTTTATGGGTATGACCTTTGCATTTGCTTTTGCATAATCCTCATATTCCTTGAACAAATTTAAAACTTAATTCTTGGGCTAAAATCCTATCAGGCACATAGTAAGTAAACTTGTAGGGTGGAACCATGATTCCCTCAATTCTCAACATGGTGTATTTCTCATAGGACCAATAATACCCAATTTTCTTAATTGAGTTCCTCACCTCATCAAAAATCCTAGGCATGTGACTCTCATTAATTGCTAAATATATGGGTGGACAAAAATAATCATAGATCTCCTACATACACTCATAATATTAACAAACATACAATTTACTATTTAAAACATGCATGGGTGAACTGGAAGGGCTTGGACACCTATGAAAATCAATGTGTCTAAATTGAACTATGGCATAATATGCATCATATAAATAGGAAATCATATAAACATGATGACCTTCTTTGACACTTTGAAACTATTGTTGGAGATTAAATACAATGATTTCCCCCAGGGTTGGTTTCTTATCCTCATTTATAATCATGGCCAACAAAGGCACCCATAATCTATTCGCATGATGATAAATTTTGGTACCATTCAATTTGTTCATAAGAAAAATACCCAATCTAACCCTAGGTCTAAAAATCTTAATGGTATAAACCTCCACATTACTATTGTTGACCCAATTATAAATATCTTTAGCATAATCTTTGAAAGCTTCCATTAGGTCATTTTATTTCATCAATTTTACAGTATTAACTTGGTTATAGGTGAAAGAGGAGGTAGGTAGCTTGTAGTAACTATCAAAATCATCCCTGGCCACAAAAGCTACTACATTTTTCATATTAGGAGAAAAAATTACACCATATTTTAACACACATTTGGAGAAATTTTTGAAAAACATATCCTTACAAGGTTATACCTATGATTTTGTTGTAGCTTGGTGAAGGCCAGATCTTTTGAGTGAAATTAAATCATCTTTATACTCATCATCATCTTGGGAGGTGTTGTTGATAGTGAGTTTATTATCAATTTAATCAATTTATTTAAAAAAAGCATTGTAAGTTTTGGGCTAAAGAATCTAAGCAAAGAAAATTGTATCCCTAAAATCTTGTGGGGAACCTAAATAATATGATGTAATGAATTATGCCATTATGGAGATCCTTGTGACAATTCATGTGAAAATTCATTGACCAACATTTGAAAATGTTGATTATATGAGCTTTTTGCAATTTTCAAAACATAATGTGTTTATTTTTTATCAATATGGAATATTATTGGGGATGATGTCACTTGAAAGTAAATTTGTAATTAATAGACATATTTCCACTTTAGCTCCTAATTCAAAATCAAAAACACATTTTGCATCATATCAATCTTTCATTCACTATGAATTAATGATGAATGCCATTTAAAATTTGTTTATTAAATTCACTCATTATAGCTTTAGCTATTTATGTTTATATGGATTTTGGTCACATCTTTTAATATTGACCATCCATATGTCATTATCATGCAACTTCGAGGTCACATAGTGCCTTGTTCACTTTGATACTCACTTTCTTCTTTTTGGACTCCACATATGTGTTAGATATTTAAATTATCTTTATATTTGCTCAGGCCCTTTTGTTTTTGTCTTCACATCTATCATGGCTAGGTGGAAAAGTTATATGCATATTACAAACCTTCATTATCCTTCACCTTTATAGTGTCCATACAAAGTAAAGCATGTGGTTAATTTTCATAGTCACAAGATCACAGAGTGCCATGAGCTTTCAAGTGACTTATTTTGCTTTCCACACACGCATTGGATTATTATCTCCACTTTATATAATTTATTTTGTAAACGTGTTGTATATTTTCCATGATTTCCAATATATTATATTTTAGAGTCAGAATGGGGCCTAATCACCTTCATCGAGACCCATGGTTTATATAGCTCATTGGTATATATTTAGGTTGTTTTGGGCCATGATTTATGTATCCCATATTTTTTGTACCCATGGTATTGTAATATTGCTTTGGTAGTTATCTATTAATGTGCCTATATATACGTGCATGTACAGGAGGAAAAATTAGAACTTGGTAATGCATCATTTATTGTAAATGGTAAATTTAATACAATAAAGGAGTTATTATGGTGGATGTTTTACCGAAAGGGTTTTCCCAGGTGAAATCATGTGTACCATTTAATTTTGTGTGTATTCCATTTTCTCTTATTTTGTTAGCTAAAATATTTTGTTAGTATTATTTCTCTCATTTTTAGTTTATCAAATATATTTTTTGTTTAATTTCACATCTAAACCTTTACCTATGTGCAATGAATGAACTTATCACGATCACATTTCAAACATTAATAATACACCCACCTACTTAATGAAATATGTAAGATATAAATAGAACACCTGGTGATCATTATGTGGTCATGAGGTCATGGAGTCAAAGAATCTCTTTTATTCTTATTTTAGCCTTAGTAAAATCCATGAATGTGTTGAAACATTAAATCTTGTCTATAGCTACACATGTTTCATTTCACTATACATAACATATTAACAAATATTCATGATCTTATTACATGATTAAATAATATGCACATAAATTTTAATAAAACTTGTGATATAAAAAGTGCACATGAGTCATAACGTAATCACAGTCATGGAAAACTCAACATAAAAGTTAAACTTTGGAGTATAAAGTGACACATAAATTTTGTTTTAATCTATTTTTGAGTTTATTAGTCACAAAATAAATATGGCATGAGAAATGAGGTGTGGAGTCTCAACTTAGGGTATATATATACTTAGCCACCAAATATTAAACTTAATCTCATATTTTAACAAGTTTGTGCACTAACTTGAATCCTTTATAGGTGAGTTTGAGTGCATGATGTTGAGATGGGTGACACATGTTTTGAGCATAGTGTCATAGGCAAGACAGCCTCATAGACTTCATGAAGTCTTTAAATGGTCACAAATTTTAAGTCAGAGGATATTCACTATGTTTCTTATGGGGGCATGATTGTGCCAAGTGTTTGGATCATATGAAAGGTCTAAAACATTCCCACACCATCAAAAATGCATGTATAAGAGCTTAAGTCTCACTTAGATGTTTATAGATCAAATGTCTCAGTGAAATCACCTTAAATAATGATAATTATTCATAGATGCATTTCATGTTGACTAGATTGACCCTATATTAATCTACTTTAATTAACTAGGCATGTGTCCTCGGATCATGAACTCACATAATCATGGACCCCACATAGTTCACAAAGTGGCTATAGAGAATAAGTTGAGGGTGATCCCTGTGTTAGTCCACATAGTGATATTTTTACCATGTGGCATGATCTTGTATTTTTAAATAATAGGGTATATTACTTGGTAGCATGAACTAAATCAAAAATAGGAATCCATGGAAGAATGTCGTGAAGGTCAAAATAATATGGATTCTATACTTTTATCTAATATGGACATGTGGAAAGTTAACTCATGGCCCCAAGGGTTTTTATGTTGCATTAGTGAATATTGTGAAATGGGTTTGTGACCACCAATATTTAATCTAAGCTCAAATATATAGATGATGGCCAACTGCTATCAATATACATTGAGTGTCTATTTCTTCATCATACCCCTTCACATCCACACCTATTTTCTATACATACTAAATAAACATGTCACAATCATATTAAAAAACATTAATAAATCACACACATTAATTAATTAAATCTAAAATATCAAATCAAGCATGTGGCCATCAAAACACAGTCACAGGGTCATGAATGTCACAAAGTGTTTCTTGGATTTTAAAACATAGTTTAGTTTTTTTAACATAAAATAAGACATGTAGCAATCAGAATAGACCCATGGGTTCATGAAGTCACAGAGTTATTAAAAAATACTTGTAACAAAAATGGGGCCTCTATGGATGCATCAACTTATGCATTTCATTTTAAACCATGGTCGAGTCAATTTTCCATTAAGATGTGTATGTGACATGGAGAAAAAGTGTGATTAACACTTAGGTTATGCATAGATGGCCCATGACAAACTCAAGCTTTTGTAAGGATTATTTCATAATGAGTTGATTAAATCAAAATCCAAACTACGTTTACATTGGAAAATGTGAAAACAAATGTTTCTTCACATTCATAGGTTTTAACATTAATTTTTTAATTTTTATTATTTTAAAATTCACCAAATTTACATATCAAAACTAATTTTTTTATGCAATTTAAACATGTTTCAAAATGCTTTCTCTTTAAATATTTTTAACTTTGTCACCAAATATACTAACACATCCACATATGCCTCCCTTTATTTGAAATACTAAGCTATTGTGTGTGATGTTTTTAACCTCTTGATTACATTTAATTGTCACATGTCTTCTTGTTAGATGGAAAGATCTACGTTGTTTTCTGAAATCTTTATGAATGAGCATGGTAGAAATCATTATGTGACCTCCTAATTTCATGACTGTGTGACTATGAAGCAGTCAGAGATAACCACTTGATTCACTCTAAATGGGCATGGTAAAGGCAAAATGGAATGAAGACTTGAAGGTTACTAAAAACACAATATACAGTATATGCCCACGTGGTCATGATAGATGTGAAGGTAGAGAATATTCAAATCAAGCATGAATAAAGGAGAATTAATAATTCAACATGTTGATGGAGTATAAACTGAACAAGATTTTCCATGAATTTTATGGCCTTGAGGCTATGGGATTGTGATACACGAAGGCCAAAATTATCTATCGAGACTAAGGTCATGGACTCACTACTCACTAAAGTTATAGCGATAAAATTAGATGCTAGTAACAAATTCATATCATTAAGAGATGAATATAATTGAACATACGATGGATTTTCAAATTCAAATTCAAAATTAAATTAATAATTAAACGTTTGGGTGATAAGACCTAGGTTCCCCAAAGCTCTGACACAACTTGTCAGATTTAAGAGCACACATGATTACCAATGTATAAGCAACTAAACATGCAAAAATTATACCAGAAGTACAAGTAACTATCAATGAAAAATAGCACAGAATATGAGAGGCAACACACAATTGTATTCAACTCAGTTAGAAGGAAATTACAACAAAGAGATCACACTCTTTCTTCCACTTCATGGGCTTACAGTAATCTTCCCTCAAGAGTAATCTTCTCTCACTAGGTCACAACTAACAACTCAAACACAGAGCTGTTGTTCACCTCATTGTACATTCAGTATAACCAAGTACGAACCAGTACTCCAAGTAGATCTCACCATGATCCTGCTCCTTGATGTATTGATGTCACCTTGGATCTTGCTCCCCCATCGATCTCCTTTTGACCCTTGCATACACACACCCCTGCAGACCAACCTGATCTTACTTATCACATGTAGATCTCCACCATGATCCTGCAACACCCTGCATATCAAACCTGATCTTACATACATGAAGAATCCTACTTGATTCTACCATGGGAAGAACTCTCCAAGTTCTACACTTGATTTCTACACTTAACAATACAGCCCATGAGTCTATTATATAGATCTCATGCATACAATGATTAGACTTGCGGCTCAAGACTCGTCTCAATCTTTATCATGCAAACTACCCATTCACTTAACTGACTGTTCGTTAACAGCAGTTCTGGAACCGCACAGGTGACCGACGTCGATCCCTGTCTGACTGGAGGTGACCGACGTCGGCCGACTGCTGCCGAGGTCAATTTCCTTCTGCACTGTCCATTGACCGATGTCGGTGATCCTGCTGATGCCGGTGACTACATACTCAGCGTCCTCCATGTTTACAACAAGGTGAAGCTTTTAGCTCCACACCCCAACAATCTCCCACTTGGAGATAAATAGTTGCACCTGTACCTATACCAGTACTTTGTCTAATATGCATCTTGGCTTGTATTCCTCTTCAAGATGAATCCTGAAGACTACCCACCACACTCCTTGTGGTGTTAATTATGTGCCTGAATTTCTCATTCTCAGCTTACCTTCTTTTGCCATTATTATACTCCCACTCAAACAGAAACCCCTGTGAGTAACCTATAATCAAAAAACACTAACCAGATCTGGGCCATCTATTAGTCAAACTCGCTCTGAGAACATCCAACCTCGCTCTGATACCATTTGATAGGACCTAGGTTCCCCAAAGCTCTGACACAACTTGTCAAATTTAAGAGCACACATGATTACCAATGTATAAGCAACTAAACATGCAGAAATTATACCAGAAGTACAAGTAACTATCAATGAGAAATAGCATAGAATATGAGAGGCAACACACAATTGTATTCAACTCAGTTAGAAGGAAATTACAACAAAGAGATCACACTCTTTCTTCCACTTCATGGGCTTACAGTAATCTTCCCTCAAGAGTAATCTTCTCTCACTAGGTCACAACTAACAACTCAAACACAGAGCTGTTGTTCACCTCATTGTACATTCAGTATAACCAAGTACGAACCAGTACTCCAAGTAGATCTCACCATGATCCTGCTCCTTGATGTATTGATGTCACCTTGGATCTTGCTCCCCCATCGATCTCCTTTTGACCCTCGCATACACACACCCCTGCAGACCAACCTGATCTTACTTATCACATGTAGATCTCCACCATGATCCTGCAACACCCTGCATATCAAACCTGATCTTACATACATGAAGAATCCTACTTGATTCTACCATGGGAAGAACTCTCCAAGTTCTACACTTGATTTCTACACTTAACAATACAGCCCATGAGTCTATTATATAGATCTCATGCATACAATGATTAGACTTGCGGCTCAAGACTCGTCTCAATCTTTATCATGCAAACTACCCATTCACTTAACTAACTATTCGTTAACAGCAGTTCTGGAACCGCACAGGTGACCGACGTCGATCCCTGTCTGACTGGAGGTGACCGACGTCGGCCGACTGCTGCCGAGGTCAATTTCCTTCTGCACTGTCCATTGACCGATGTCGGTGATCCTGCTGATGCCGGTGACTACATACTCAGCGTCCTCCATGTTTACAACAAGGTGAAGCTTTTAGCTCCACACCCCAACAATCTCCCACTTGGAGATAAATAGTTGCACCTGTACCTATACCAGTACTTTGTCTAATATGCATCTTGGCTTGTATTCCTCTTCAAGATGAATCCTGAAGACTACCCACCACACTCCTTGTGGTGTTAATTATGTGCCTGAATTTCTTCATTCTCAGCTTACCTTCTTTTGCCATTATTATACTCCCACTCAAACAGAAACCCCTGTGAGTAACCTATAATCAAAAAACACTAACCAGATCTGGGCCATCTATTAGTCAAACTCGCTCTGAGAACATCCAACCTCGCTCTGATACCATTTGATAGGACCTAGGTTCCCCAAAGCTCTGACACAACTTGTCAAATTTAAGAGCACACATGATTACCAATGTATAAGCAACTAAACATGCAGAAATTATACCAGAAGTACAAGTAACTATCAATGAGAAATAGCATAGAATATGAGAGGCAACACACAATTGTATTCAACTCAGTTAGAAGGAAATTACAACAAAGAGATCACACTCTTTCTTCCACTTCATGGGCTTACAGTAATCTTCCCTCAAGAGTAATCTTCTCTCACTAGGTCACAACTAACAACTCAAACACAGAGTTGTTGTTCACCTCATTGTACATTCAGTATAACCAAGTACGAACCAGTACTCCAAGTAGATCTCACCATGATCCTGCTCCTTGATGTATTGATGTCACCTTGGATCTTGCTCCCCCATCGATCTCCTTTTGACCCTCGCATACACACACCCCTGCAGACCAACCTGATCTTACTTATCACATGTAGATCTCCACCATGATCCTGCAACACCCTGCATATCAAACCTGATCTTACATACATGAAGAATCCTACTTGATTCTACCATGGGAAGAACTCTCCAAGTTCTACACTTGATTTCTACACTTAACAATACAGCCCATGAGTCTATTATATAGATCTCATGCATACAATGATTAGACTTGCGGCTCAAGACTCGTCTCAATCTTTATCATGCAAACTACCCATTCACTTAACTGACTATTCGTTAACAGCAGTTCTGGAACCGCACAGGTGACCGACGTCGATCCCTGTCTGACTGGAGGTGACCGACGTCGGCCGACTGCTGCCGAGGTCAATTTCTTTCTGCACTGTCCATTGACCGATGTCGGTGATCCTGCTGATGCCGGTGACTACATACTCAGCGTCCTCCATGTTTACAACAAGGTGAAGCTTTTAGCTCCACACCCCAACAATCTCCCACTTGGAGATAAATAGTTGCACCTGTACCTATACCAGTACTTTGTCTAATATGCATCCTGGCTTGTATTCCTCTTCAAGATGAATCCTAAAGACTACCCACCACACTTCTTGTGGTGTTAATTCTGTGCCTGAATTTCTTCATTCTCAGCTTACCTTCTTCTGCCATTGCTATACTCCCACTCAAACAGAAACCCCTGTGAGTAACCTGTAATCAAAAAACACTAACCAAATCTAGGCCATCTATTAGTCAAACTCGCTCTGAGAACATCCAACCTCGCTCTGATACCATTTGATAGGACCTAGGTTCCCCAAAGCTCTAACACAACTTGTCAGATTTAAGAGCACACATGATTACCAATGTATAAGCAACTAAACATGCAGAAATTAAACCAAAAGTACAAGTAACTATCAATGAGAAATAGCACAGAATATGAGAGGTAACACACAATTGTATTCAACTCAGTTAGAAGGAAATTACAACAAAGAGATCACACTCTTTCTTCCACTTTGTGGGCTTACAGTAATCTTCCCTCAAGAGTAATCTTCTCTCACTAGGTCACAACTAACAACTCAAACACAGAGCTATTGTTCACCTCATTGTACGTCCAGTACAACCAAGTACGAATCGGTACTCCAAGTAGATCTCACCATGATCCTGCTCTTTGATGTATTGATGTCACCTTGGATCTTGCTCCTCCACTGATCTCCTTTTGACCCTCGCATACACACACCCCTGCAGACCAACCTGATCTTACTTATCACATGTAGATCTCCACCATGATCTTGCAACACCCTGCATATCAAACCTGATCTTACATACATGAAGAATCCTACTTGATTCTACCATGGGAAGAACTCTCCAAGTTCTACACTTGAGTTCTACACTTAACAATACAGCCCATGAGTCTATTATATAGATCTCATGCATACAATGATTAGACTTGCGGCTCAAGACTCGTCTCAGTCTTTATCATGCAAACTACCCATTCACTTAGTTGACTGTTCATCAACAGTAGTTCTGGAATCGTACAGGCGACCGACATCGGTCCCTGTCTGACTGGAGATGACCGACGTAGGCCGACTGCTGCCAAGGTCGGTTTCCTTCTGCACTGTCCACTAACCAACGTCGATGATCCTGCCGACGCCGGCGACTGCATACTCAGCGTCCTCCATGTTTACAACAAGGTGAAGCTTTTAGCTCCACACCCTAACATTGGGGAGAATATTGATGATTAAAATAGTTTGCATGTGACCTCAATTTTGACAAATTCCATAGTAAAGACCGATATAAACACACAAAAAGTGTTTAAATTTTGAAAGAACAGGGTAAGTATAATTTGTAATAGGGGAGATGGTAAATTGTTTATTGTACATGAATTCACAAAGATCTTGAACAATTTAATAGTTTCATCAAAGGAGAAGTGGCCGGTGCAAATAAAAGGGACAATCAACATATAAAATGTCTAATTTTATGTAAGAGATAAGTTTGAAAGACTTGAAAGGGGAAGTCATATCACATTTGTCTCTTTAAATCTAGGAAAAGCTTCTTTAAAGATAGAGTGGTTTATTTTTCTTTATTTTATTTGCTTTGTATGGATAGAATTAGAACTGGTAGTGTGTACTACATGCATATATCATATGCATCACATTATTAGAGTTGTGAATGTAAATAAGTCTATTAAATTTCTTAAGTAGTTAATTAAATATTCATAAAGAGGTAATAATATAAAAAGAGTTGTTGATTGATCTCAATAGACCATAACTAGTTGTAATGCGTAGATGGGGATTATAAAATACATAGCATATCTTTAAAAACATTATAGCATATTTAATAAAGTATACAACAAAAATAATAAAAATACTTGAAATTAAAGATTAAACAAGCTTCAATTTACCAATATGCATGACATTAAAGTCAAATGATAAAAAAATCCCCAAAAATCCTAATATTTAGCAAAAAATAGTTATTTTAGCCTATTGAACAAACTATTTAACGCATGCTTAAACAACAAAACATAATGAAAACTAGTATAATGAAAGATATACATAGGGCACTTACATTAAATTTTTCAAAAGAAAAAGAAAAAAACTAAATGCAAAAGCCTAATCTCTACCAAGAAAAAAACTATGTCAATATTGTCTCCTACTATAGAAAATAATTGTAGAAATTTGTATGGCATATACATGCAACTGGAAATAATATATAAAATTTGTGCGAGGCATAAAAAACAACATTAGTCAATGGTATTATTTCAAATAGTAGATCAAAGGTGCAATAAAAAAAATTATATTTATCTTATATTGAAAAAAAAATTGCTAAAACAAGGAATGAAAGTAGGATGAAACCCAATAATAAAATTGCTTATTATAGGAGTTACATTTATTGATGATAAAATTTCTTATAAATTAGATAATAATTTTTTGTTTTAATTATATTATATTAAAAATAATTTGTACATTACCCTAAGCCCTTGAGAGAGTCAAAATAAAGAGACTAAGATGTTGTTCACAAAATTATATATACTGAGAACATAGCTTCAAAAATATTAATTCCAAATAGTAGCAAAGCTAGTATATACATCAAGATACAAAGATTATAAAGCATTAGACAAAATATTTTGATCTAAAATGATGGAGGCAGATTAAATAAGCACTTGCACAAGCAAAAAAAATTGTTGAAGGTACAAACTATGGAAATGAATGTTCAAATATTGTTATGACATATTTTTTTCCTTCTAGTGAACATTCCTAGTTTAAAAAGGTGGATAATGTTCCTTGATAGACATAATGTTGTTGTTCATTGTGAATGTGAAGATTTTATATGTTTATAAATGATGTCAAAAGAATACAATAACTGAAATATTGTCTTTGTATTACTAGAATGATATTTTAGTTAAGTCTTAAAAAATCATCGAGGAGATTTTCATGCAAAGTAAAATAATGTTTTGATTTTTCATTGTGTATAATACATTATAATTCATGTTTATATGAGTGCAATGTGGTTTCTTGATAATCTGTGCAATAAATGAAATTATTTGTTAAAGAAGCATCAACCAAAATTAACTAAATACAATCAAATTACAAAATGGTTTAAAGGGGGGTGCATAAAGATTCTTTACTTTTAAGAGTCCTTTGACCTAGGAAAAAAATTATTGAGTTTCACAGTAAGAAATAATATAGATGTTGAAAGTTATTGAAAAACAAAATTGATTGTTAAGTAGTGGATATTGATTAAAACCTTGCCTCAATATTTGTGTCTACTAAGATTTATAAATGTGCTTTTATGAACTTGTATTTTGATGCATCAAAGCATGTGGATTAACTTGCACAAAGCAAACGAGTGCCTTTGGGCTATTTCCGACCATTGAAAAGAAATATTGGTGTATCTATCAAACTCAATAACGGATATAGGCTAGGGTAAAGTTCTTTGTAGTTTTCATTGATTATAAGCTAAGAACTAATTACATAATGTTTCTATTTTGAAAACAATATAGTCTTCATGTTTACATGTTTAACAAAAGGAAATAATATTTAAAATGATGAAGGAAAATAAATGAGATGTTTGAGAAAGAATGTTTATAATAGTTATGTCATATTCGGATTCACCATCCTCTAAACGAAGTTCATATTTGTTAATTTTTTTGTGACTACCAATAACAATGGTTCCAAATGAGCCCATTAATATTGTGTGATTTTATTCTACAAGTTCATGTATCTTAGTGTCTAGACTAAACTATTCTCTTTGCAAACTATTGTGACATTTTTAGTGGTGTTGTTTGTAGTCAATGAAAAAATAACAATCATTATCACCTCTTTCATATTGAGTTTTGAATTTTATTGTAAACTTTATAATGCGAGCACTAATGCCAGGTGAGAGATGTGGTGATAATTTTTCCATCCATTTATTATTGATGTTAACAGTTATTTTCATTTTTCTATTCTTCTCCATAAGATCTACATGAATTATATCTACATTTTTTGGTGAATTTAGATGCTTTATGAAACTAGGTGTTTTACCCTATTTTTTATTTATGAAATATAATAACATAGAATTTTTGAACTAATTCAAATTATTTAATGTATTACAATAAAACACTAATTTGAATGTAAAAGTAAATTTTGATTGCATAATTGTACTTACTAATTACAGAAAATACTAAGGGGTTTAGATAATCAGCATGTTAATATTCTTTGCAACTCTAAAACTATAAAGAGGTAGTTCAAAAGACTATGAAATAGATCAAAAGTCATTTGGATCAAGAATAGTAGTGTTTAGATATGCCTGGATGAATTTGTCAGGATCTAGATGTTATCATCTCATGCAGGTGTCTACTAGTTTTTAATTCATCCTATGAATCTATGCTGCACCATTTTGGCAGAGGTCATTGTGCTTAATTAAAATACATATTTATATGTGATATCAAGTGCTTAATGTGTGAACAAGTCTATAAAACCTATCTCCTTCACTTTAAAACACTAAATCCACTTTAGACACTAGGTTAACCTATAAAACTAGGGGAAAGAGGTGGGTTGAGTTGACCTCAACCACTCCCTACTGAATGGTTGAGTCATACCTGCATATCCAATACTCTAAAGATGGAATTCAAACCAAATTTATTTGTTCTTAATAGGTGTATTTATGTAATAGTGCTCATTTTATGAATGCATATTGTAATCTAGCTTTAAACACTTGACAATGCCAAATTTGACTTGGATTAGGTGCTTTATAACTGTGTAGGGCATGTTTTATATGACTGACTTCTAAATTAGAGAGTTTAGGGAAATCCCTTTGAATGTGCAAGGGTTAGGATAGGCTTGCTTAGTATTTGCTTAACAATGTTAAATGATGCTAGATAAAGAAATAGGCTTAGACTTATTGTGTATTTTATGGGTCTCTTTATGTAATTTCTCACACCACTGATGGAAATGTATGGTCTAACCCATAAATATAATTTAAATTTAAAAAATAATTTTTTTTAGTATGAAGACAAGTTCGTTAAGTTTAGATGCCTCCAGAATTCTACATGCATCTAAGTCTAATTGAATTGTTTATAAGGTATGAAAATTGATACATTGATCTAGATACAATCTAAGTATGATAATAAATAAGATAGACACACACTATGGAATTCTTGTAGGTGACTAATAAAAAATTGAGGTGGTCTAACCCATAGAAAGCATGTGGATATAATAAAAGGTTATGTTGAATTATATGTGTATAAACAAGTCATATAAGGTGAATTTTAGGTCAATAATAGCATTGAAAAGTGTCTAATACCATATTTTAGTGGGTAAACTAGGACCATAAATTACCAACACATATCTTTAAAAAATAATGCCATTTTTTTTTTGTAAAGAGGTCAAATATTGAAACTGAGATATATTTCCTTGTGTTAGAGTTGTAAGAATAATTTACAAATATAGATTTTTAGTATAAATATTGTACAATGAGATGCAATGCAATAGACTTATTGAGGTGAAAGAAGTCATGTTTTCTTTATAGCCTTTTTAAAAAATAAGATATAAATTAAATTTGGTCTTATTAAATAGAACAAGGCATGAATTGAAGATTACCATTTTGATAGTTATTGCTCTTCCATTTTTATTCTTTACTCATTGAATTTATTTGAATCAATATTTTATATACTAAAAAAATGTAAAAAATACATTAGGGAAATATAGTTAAAAGAATGAGGTATGGAGTGAAAATAAGCATGCATGGATAATCTGTAGGATAAATATGTTGATATAATGTTATATTATACAATTTTAATTTGTTTTTTGCTACGTAATATTATGATGTATAAATTAAAAAAGGCAAATTGTAACATGTTGAGTTTGCTGCAAATAACTAATATAAAATCATTACCATTCTAGCAATTGTTGCTTAATTTTCTGAATATCAAGGTCAAAAAAAGTGTCTAAATCCATGTTAGGTTTCTTGCAAGCATTATGATAATGTCATGAATATAATTTTTTATTTAAAAATCATAAATAAATGGCCAAGATAAAATGTTTTAGAATTATCATTTTTCCAAAGGCTCCTCTATTTTCTCCATTTGTTGTTGATTATCTTTGTATGCAAGTTTTTTATGTTGAAGTTGTTTGTTTTGCATTAGTGATATGTAAGTGTGGAGAAATTTTTTATTTTTAATAGCAAAAAAATAGTTGTCTATGTAGAGCAATAAAATTAAATAGAATTTGTTGTATTTGTTGAATGTCTATATTATATGGCTAATATGACATGATATATGATATGAAACACTTATTATAATTGGTGGTCTATAGCTACATAGGAAATTGAAATAAAATTTCATAGTGACCAGTCCAATAGGGGTCAAAGATGTTGAATTATAGATATTTACATCTATGTTTGTTAAAAAATGGTTTATGATGGTACCTACATGTGTTGTATGTGTTGAATTATAGAAAGCATGTGGATATAATAAAAGGTTGTGTTGAATAACATGTAGGTTTATGATGGTACCTACATGTGTTGATGGTAACTTCATGGAGGTATATTAATTGAAATCAATGGATTTTTTAATTAGGGATTGTGTTGTTTGGTGTTTTCATGGTCTAAGTTTCTCGTAATAACAAAATATACTTTCATGAGGTCATAATCATGGATTATGTTTTCTAAGTGCAATTGAAATCTTTGTGTATTGAAAGAGCATATTAGAAAATTATTACAACTTTGAGGGCCAAGGTTGTAGCCATCATGCATAAGTTTGAAACTTATGCATTTCAATGTTAAATTTATTAGATATGATAAAGTTTTCTTCATTCAATCTATTTACATGATAAAATTATTTGACACTTATTACATGAGAAAAAGTAGTGTAAATAAGGCCATGTCATTTGATTCCAACAAGATACAAATCTAATTCATCCATTGTAATCCTTGTTATCTTATGAATACTTCATGCACATATTATTTGTATGGGAAATTGTTCTCACATGACAAGTATTCAATTTTTAATATTAATTTTCCTTGTAATATTTATTATAAAGGTCCAAATTCAGGAAGTTTGTTCAGTGTGAAAGTTTTTCATTTTCTTGCGTTGAAATGTTTTAATGCTATGGTCATTGAATTGTATCCAAAAATGACTCATTCTCATGCAGTATAATTTGAAGATTCAATCTACACCATTAAATAAAAAATATTATATGTCAGAGTTCCCAACAATCATCTACACCAATATATTTCCTTTCAAGGTTATTATATTGGGCATGAATGTTTTTTCATTACTTGTAACATTTTCATGAACAAAATTTGTTTTTTGGTCAATTGTATTTAACGTATATGTTTCTTCATTTAAAATGGCAAGCAATTTTTCATTATGATTATCTACCTCTTTATTTTTATAAAATAAATAGGGAAATGTCAGATCATTGGGAGGAAGTTTATATCAAAGGGATTTAAATTAGTCAATGTCCTCCTTAGTTTGGTGGCAAGTTCTGATGCAGTTTAAAACATAGATAAATTGCATATCATTTTGCCTCGTGACCTATTTTAGATGAAAGCATCTTACATTGTCTATCCAAAAACTATATGTAATTTTTTCTCCATGCATAATTAGATGGTAAAAATTACACTTATCTCAAATGGGTTTTGTTTGATAGAAATCGCCAACAAAAATAATGTCAAGATTTCCAAATGCTTTTGTGGGTAGGTGCATAATTTGGTGAACCTTCTTTTTTATATCACAAAGCATTCAAGATGCTAATAAATATACTTCATCAATAAGTAAAAGGCATAATTGATTGAAATGTTTGCTTATGATATCCAAGGTTTCTGAGTCCAATGAAAACATGTTAAAATATGTATATGTAAATTAAAAGATAGAATTGAAACTACATGCACATTTGCACCATTTACATTTTATGTTACTTTTTCAGTGTATGCATCAATCATTCCCTTGATTTTTAGAGAGTCACTATCAAGTTAGTTATTATATAATCATGTTATTTTTGGTATATTATTTTTGCTATAAATTTTTCCATGTCCATGTTTCCCCCCTTTTTTTAATCAGTAAAAAAGAGTTATGGGAACCCTCACCCCTTTTATTAATCAAAGTAGACTTAAGATAAATACTCAAAACACAACCCCCAAATGCCAACAAAGCTACTTAAAATATTTCAAACTTAAAACATGCCTTAAACCATCATTTACCCAAATAAGAGCATTTTGAAATTTCTTTAAAATATAAAACTCTTTACTACAATCACTTGTTCAACAACAAAAGTGAACAATATTATGTAGGAAAGAACAAACCACATGCAAAAAGTAACAAAATAAAGTAAAATAAAAAAAAGGATAAATGAAAGACATCTAAATCCAAATCCAAACCAAATCTTGTAGTACTTGTGAAATTAATTTTCAAGGGTTCCATCCATAACCTCTTCCACAATAGGAAAGCCTCCTTCAAAATGAACAAAACAAATATTTAACCATTAAAAGAAAGTAAATATTGAAAATTTGTAATAGTATTATTGAAAATTTGTAATAGTATAGGCCCTCCAAAGGTAAACTCCTGGTTGAATTCAACCAAAAGTGAAAAAACAAAATATAACAAAGAAGGTAGGAAAAGAAGTTCCCTTGCCATTATAGACATAAAGTTTTCTCCATCACCAAAATGCAAATCTTCAAGAACCATACAAGATAGATAGAAGTAAATATTCCAATGAAATACTAGCCATGGAATTCCAACATAAGACTCCTCAAACTAAACAAATCATTTTAACCTAGGGTTTACACAATGTTTCATAGTTAATTCTAAATTCCACCGATACATAACCTATTTCCTCTACTGGTGCATACTAACCATGATTTTTTCAAATTTGAGTCATCTCTTGACTTCTTTTACGTGGCCAATAGCAACCTATCTTTTTATTTAGGTAACATGAACCTAAAAAGGAGGAATTAAATCCTCAAACCAATCTATTCAATACCCATACATCACATAAACCTCATATATGTATTGGCTCTTTGTCCATCCTCTCTCAAACTATATGGTGAGAAAACTCTTCCATTTTGAGAGTATTTGGAAGTTTTTCCCATCCGAGATAATAAATTCTATAAGCCTTTGATCCTAGTACGGTCCATAAATTTTTCCCTGTAGCCATGAGATCCATTTTGATCCGAAATAATTTCTCCTTTATCAATCATTCCTAAGAAACTTCAAATATTATTTCAAAACTTGAATGGGTTTTAAAAACTCCACACTCAACTACAAAGGAAATGACTCCTCCAAAATCCTATATTATACCATTTCTTATCCATATCAAATTAGGTTTTCTAATTAAGAAATAAAAAACCTAAGCAAGACATCTCCCACAAAGGGATTATGATTCCATTTAAAATGATTTTTAAGGACCAAGTTATATCCATAGGCTTCACATAGTAGGTTTTTCTATTGTTTAGAAGAGGAGGAGAAGATTTGACAAAGTTTTTTTAGGCCAATTTACATCAAAGCATAAAAAATATGTCATCTTTTATAATTATAACTTTAACTAGTTTTCCTTTAAAATTAATGAATAGAATAGAGGCAGGGACCTACAATATGAAACCTGGGTTACCATCTCACACACTAGAGTGGTCATTTTATTGATTTTTTTAATAAATAAATCCTTACTTTTTATTTCTTCTACAGGTTCAAGGAAAATTTTCCTAAGCACTTATTGCAATCTATCAATATTTTTTGTTTCCAGTATAACTTACTTCCTGATAAGTTCCACCACTTTAGACCCATCTTACCTAGGCAAGTTAAAGGTAATCTCATGATCATAACATGTAAAAATCTTAATAATCACTATAAACCATCGCATCAGTTAGTAAAGGCTTAGAAACAATGAGAATAAAATGGTCCAAGCATGTAGAAACTTTCATAGCCTTCTCTATAATGCTTTCTAGAAAATTCAATTTCTCATTAGGGATTTGAGACATCTCCCTTATAGTTATTCTGAGGATCAAAAGTTTATCTTCTTGGAATTTTATTTTCTCCAAGGCTTCAAACAATCATAACCTTAAATCAGAAGAAGCCACCTTAAATCAAAAGAAGCCACTTTTTCCAACCCCTGTAATTCTTCAACAATGTGGCTTCTCCTAGAGAAAGGTTCCAAACACTAAGAAGAAGAGTAATCAATAATAATACCTAGTTTTTCCTTATTCATTGATGATTCACCTATTGAAGATAAATCCTTAGAACCCTTTTTTGTCATAAACTTTTCTCTAATTTTAGTTCAAACATTTAGGCTACATCTCAAAGTGTACATGGGAGTGGGCTTGGGTCTATAATGTTTGGGAGTGTGTTTTACTTTGTTCATGTGGAAAATTTTGACCCCTACCTAAATGTGTCCTCATGGCCACTATAAAATTTAGGTGGCATGAAATTCCCCACTCCACATGTTTTAAGTAAACCAATTATTAAACTAAAGACCTAGGTGACTCAAATAATTGATCCCATCCACTCAAGCTAGCCTTTTGGGGAAAAACATTAAGCTACATCTCAAAATATACATGGGGGTCAACCTCGGTCCATAATGTCTAGGAGTGAGTTTCACTTCATTCACATGGAGAAGTTTGACCCTACCTAAGTGTGTCCTCATCACCAATTCAAAGTGTAAGTGGCATGCAACTGCCCCACTCCACATGTCATGGGTAAACCAAGGATTGAACTTGAGACTTGGGCAACCTAAGTCATTGATCTGATCCACTCAGTCTAGCCCTACTCCACTTGTTAAAAATAATTAGATTGGGTTATTTGAATCCATTATTATATTAATTTAAATGCCTTTAACTCTAAATTGTTGTTATGTATTCAATTGTATTCATAAGTTAAATTATTCTTCTCTACTTATGAGAAATGGTTGTTTGCTTGTTTCAAATTTATTTGTTGCTTGAGTGTCAAATATTTTTCTAACTCTAATATAATGCAAATCAACATTGATGTCATATTTTTTAACACCAAAAAGTTCTTGTATTGTTTCATCATCATTTTTTACGTTAAATATCATGCTTTAATTGATGTCAATATTTCCCTAGTTGGATATATATTGTGCAATAAACATGGTGTCTATGTTGTTTATTTGTGTCTTATGAGAAAGATATGTTATGGTCCATGTTTTGAATTTTCCTTTTAATGTCTCTTCACTATCATGGTATGGTATAGACAACATCATTTTTCCCATATATTAGTTTTTAGGGTCAATGTGCTCATTGTATCTAGCATGTTGTATAATGTGTGAATTTTGTCATTTCATAGTATTTTTATAGCTACCTAGATAATATGCTACATTTCTATCCAAGAAAATTTATTCTAAATTTATCAGTCTTGCAATGTATTTATCTATAGGAGAAACACAAATTACATGTTCCAAATCATCACGTTGTTGTGCTAACAACTTAGGGCTCTTCAAGATGAATTTTACATTTTTTGACAGTGATGTGTTGATGATAATTGTTTTATTTGAACTAGAATGTAATGGTAGTGAAAGCACATTGTGAATTTATTGGTGATTGATATTCAAAGAGAGTATTACCAACTTTTTGTATAAACTATATTTTATTGTCAATGATAGACATATATTGCTAACACCCTTAACAAAAATCATTTTTTAATGTACAATCAAACTTTATCATATAGGAACTAAAATATGTCACAATAACATATGCATCAATAATGGATTATGCATATATGTTTGCATATCATGTAATGTGGAGACTTCTATTGAAAAATAATTTACCCAAATATCTAATGGGTTCTTTTTAATAGTATAACTAATCACAAAATGCAAGATCATAGAAAAAGTATATATTTTATTTAGGATAAATTTACATATTGAAATAACATTTAAAATGTTGTATTTTTTGTGTTCAAGTTCAAAGAAAAAAATCTTGGCATTTTCAATATACATTTTGTCATAATGGTCCAAGGGATCTAATATTCTGGTTTTTCATTAGAGGCAATGGGAAATTGAATTTGCAATGAGAATTTTTATGTTTTTAACCTGTACTCATATGATGATGTATTTACATGTTGACTAAATTTGCATCAAGCAATGTTGAATCACATGATATATACTTGTCCACAAACTTTTCAATTTTGGTATTTGAATAATGTCTATATATTGGTGTACCTTGTACCCAAACCAAGAAATACAGGTGCTCATTTCCTCTATTTTTAAATTATGTCACAAAAATTTAATCCAAAACTTTGCCAAATAACTATTAATTTTGTAACATCAGTCTCCTAAATGCATTAGATCTATGGTTAAAATAATGAATGCAAAGAACTAACTTTCTAATCATCTAGTATCAATTTTATATTCTTAAATATTTTTGTTGTGCTTGTTCTTGTTCATATGATACAATTTTCCTAAGGCATGGTATAATTCCTCCCAAAAGTGTTCAATAGTGGTCCCAATTGCATTATCGTTGAAAAAAATATTGAGTATTAAAAATGATTAAGTGGTTCTCGAATGCTTTTAAAAGCTCTATAGCCTACTAGAGATTTTAAAATTTTGTCTAGGTTTGTTTTCTTTTTAACATTTTTGGCATAAAGTTATTGGGTCGGTTGATCTAAAGTATTTTAATTCATGTTTATTTGGTTTTTATTAGTGTGGTAGTGGGGCACATACACCCATTTTATAATTGTTAGTTAATAATGTTAGTAGATAGATTAAATAATGTTAGTTTGTAAAAGGGTAGTTGGTTTTAACGGGTTAGATTCGTATGGGAGTTAAGTCGTATAAAACTACCATTGTAAAAGCTAATAAAGCTTAGGCTTCTTGAAAATATGTTTAATGTATAAATTTTACCCATAAACAAAATTTTATTGTTAAATTAATAAAATGTAGTTTTTACATTTACATGCGTATGCGCAATCCTAACAAAAGATTTTTCCCTTTCAATTCACTTTTTCATATACATATCCAAGCATAAATGAAAACATAGTGTATAATTGTCTTAATAGTCTTGAAAAATATATTAGTGATGTGCATTGCAATATCATTTTCTTGATGCAAGAGCTCTCATTTTGTTATTTCTTTATATAATAATTTTTGTGTGACATCGTCAAGATGATTGTAACCATAGTATAAAGTTAGAAATTTCATTCCTTCTAAGAACTTGTCTTCGAAGATACCTAATAGCTTTAAACCTTTAGATAGAGGACTATTAATAATATCATCTTCCAAGCCTTTTATTATATGAGCTTTATCAAATTCATGTAAAAGAGATTCAGTAAATAGTAAAGAGTCATTTTCTTTTGTATCAAATTAATTGGCTTCCATGGGCTTAATATCTTTTGTTGTTTGTTCAACATTTTTTTAGATGCTAGCTTTATAATCATGGCAAAATTGCTTATATAATATGTCTTGCAAAGGTTGGCCAATGCATCCATGACACATATGGGCCTAATATATCCCTTTAAATATGCACTTTTGTATTGAAATTTTTCCATTTAGCTTAATTACAACTGTTTTGGGTTCATCTAGTTGTCAAGGTAGTGCTTGTTGATTCCAATCAAAATCTATATGAATATTTATAATTGTTTTGGTGATTGTGATAATTTATAGCCAGGCTATCATATTTGTGTGAAGGCCATTCACAAGGCAATCAATATCTCTTCTAAAACAATTAACTTATGCAAAAGCTACACAAGATCTATTCTTTTGTTTCATCTAATGTTAAAAAGGACAACAAATATTGGAATTTCTAATTTTCAAGTGCACTTTCACATTGTTTGCATATTTTTTGTCCCAACACAATTGTTTTTAATTATGTGTCAACATAAATGGAAGACAATGTCTCAGTAATGGCATTATCAATGCCAATCATATCTTTTTTAAATGAAAGTATTCACAAAGTACACAGGCATGGATGGGTGTGCCTTTAATTTATTTAAATATGAATTAATGGAATTTTTATCTCGCTCATTGTTATTTTTTAGTTTTCGTGCTTTTATTTTTTGTTTGCATATCATTACTTTCAAAGAATGCAATGATACTAAATTTGTATTCTTAAACTGAAGTATGTTTTTTGTAGTAATATGATTTGCACCATTTTCCAAAGCAACATAAAATGATGTATTCATTTCATAATATTTCAAAGTGCCAAGATTCATAAGCTTTTTTCAATGTCATAGGGAATTTTGACCCAACATGGTCAATGTCTTTTTTAAATTTTCACTCTTTTATTTTTTTCTACATATTACTACTTTTAAATAATATACATATATTTGATTTTTGTTCTTAACTTGAATGATGTTTTCTCTAGCAATATGGTTTGCATCATTTTCCATAGTAATAGAAAATGATGTATTTGTTTCAAAAGATTTAAAAGTGTTAATATTTGATGAGATTTTGTCAATGTTGTATGGCATTTCAGCTGCAATGCACTGTTTTTAATGTCTCATAATGAATTTGAGTTGTACTTATTTCAAATCAAATTATATTGTAAGTATTTTATGGTTGTAGACAATTTCAATACACTTTGACAAGATTTTTGTTTTTTGCTGACAATAATTAAATTTTAATTTCTAGAATGTTGAAAAACCATAGACAATAGAAATCCTTTCCTTCAATTGCACTTTGTCCATATGGAATTGCAACCATGGCAATATATGCTTGTCAATCTGAAATGTATTTTTTACTATCTCTTATTAATTATTGTTTTCAAATTTGCAAATAATTTATTGCATTTTTTTAAACACGAACAAGCGCATTGCAATAAGATTGAGATAGATATCAGCAAAGATCATGAACATCAAATTCTTGCTCATTTAAGTAACCTATTACATTAAACAATCTTTCACCACAATTTGAAGTGAACTGAGTTAATTTATATAGGCCATGATTTTTATTTCATGAGCTATGGCATTCCAATGTGAAGAATAATTATTGGAAGTATTTGACAATTTTCTATGCAAAGTTTGACCATTGATGCATATTCTTTTGAAAAATAATGGTTCAGAGTGGCCATAAATAAGGTTTGTATCATGAAACAAGATTGAATATGAAGGAATAGATGATTTTTTATTGAAATTAAAATATTTTTATTTTTTGTTAAATATCAAACACATATTGGTATGTCCAACCATTTGGACAACTAGTGGATACGAACTATGTCACTCTAAAGGCCACTTTCACCTTTATTAGTAAACTCTTTTTTAGAAATTTTGATTCTATGAATACATGTGCTTTTGTCATATATTCTATGAAAATCATATAGCACACTAGGGTTCAATTGATGGGTGTATGAGTGTATTACATTTTTGTCATCATTGTTTATATGGGATATGAATTCGTATCATATTAGACATGTAAATAAAGTGTAGTAAAACTTGCATTGTGTAAAAAATACAATTTCCAAAAGTATAGTTAAATGATTTAATTATAAAAATAATTTTATGATTCAAAGCCTCGTTAGTGTTGTAAAAACATTGTTGAGTATGTGGCTTATATGTTTTGACATTGATTGAAATTTGCAAAGCATTTGGTTCCTTAGTTTTTCATTGTATTTTCATTTTTTTCATACATTGTATAGTTGCATAGAGGTTATTTATTAAATGCGTATATAATATAATTCTAGTAATTATAAGATATGTTTCCTCATCATGGTGAACATAATAGATTTTTTTTGTATTCATAAAAAATAACTTCGGGTATTAAAAATAGATTACATAATTATAAAAAACCATACAACAACACATGCTACATACCAATAACTAATAGTCTCAATTGCAATAAT